>OX384046.1:7845684-8248184 GCA_947534325.1 Agonum fuliginosum
ATTTATCTCAAATTTGTACAATATATGATAGTGATAAGTGTAAACTTTATATTAAACCTTTAAAAGTAGCATTTGTTAACTCCTATACCGTAATATGCAACAATTAAAAAAATATGTCCACAGTAGCCCCCCTCGCCCCTAATTTTTATTTTATTGTATACTTGTTTAGATTTATTGTTCAATTAAATAAAACAATCTAATATATTATGTGTATTATTTCTATGTTTAACCTAGGTATGTGAAATTAAAGTTTGTGTTTAAACATACGGAAATATATAATTTTTATTATTATTTACAAATTTAACCTTTTATTTTACGTCAAAATGAATAAATATGTAAATATAATATGCAAGAGCAAAAAATCATTTTCAGCGACATTTTTAAATCAGTTATATTCGCGCGGAAACCAAACACCTGTTAATGGCGGCCGCTGTCCCTATGGCCACACTATAAATTCATTCTAGTCTCTATAGTATTAGGTATACAACACGTTTGAATGTTTAATTCATTTCCGATTTTTCATTTTCAATAAAATGAGCACTGGTTCCTAGCGCTTTTCGTCAATTCTCAAAATACAATTAATAAATAGATTATAAAACGTGATAAAATATATTTACAGTTATGTAGGTATCTACTTACGAAATTCGTTTTACTCTGTGAATCCAAATTTTACATCTCTCGTCCTCATACCATCTTATTATAGAACCTTAGAACAGAACTGGTTGAATTGAAACAGTACAACTGTCACAGGCTTTACCATAATATTAATGTATTTTTTCCCGCCAGGGCGGCGCTGACTACTCATGTGCAAACCGCCTATTCAAGATAAAATTGCTGTTTTAATTATTTATAATAAACTAATATTTCCATTTCGGTAATTGACTGGAGTGTAAGTGTACAGTCAGAGTGGTAAGAATGGTATAACAATCTGATGACGTCATATTCTACGTTTACATTGTATTTAAAAAAATCTGACGTAGCCACCACAAGACCTCACGCCATACCTACTTTATTCTTTTTAATTATACAAATATATTAATATATAAGTACTACTACTTTTTGTTTTTTGTGAGGGTTGGAGAATGCGTCATGCACGTCCGACATCTTGCCCCGAGGGGAAGTGGATGCCCCGTTTTGGTTAAGGACAGTGTGGGACTTTAACCCACTAAACTCCCTTCCCTCCAAAAGTTTCACTGCATCACCTTGGAACCGCTTGCGCATTACTTCAGGGTGACCAGTTTAAAGGTGATTTCTTCCTATTTCTTGTTTCTTGTCTGTGATTGTATATTTACGTTTCCTGTTCTCTTTCGCCTTTTTCTTTGGCACTTATTATCGTAACTACGTATTTGTCGATGTGCTGCCAGTATTCTTCACTGCTTAGCATTGTTGCTATTATATTGCTAGGGTCTATTTTCCCCACTTTCTCTTCCCGTTCTTTATGCCATTTGCTGCAGTGAAAAAGCGTGTGTTCTGCTGTGTCAGGTTCGGGTGTATTGCAATGTTTGCAGGAGTCTTCTTGTTTCTTTATCTTCTTTAAATATGACCTGAAATTGCCATGTCCGGTCAGTGCTTGGGTTAGCTGATATGATACCTCTCCGTGTCTTCTATGCGCCCATGGTTCAATTTGGCGGATAAGCCTTCTGGCCCAAGCGCCCTTTGTACCGCTGTCCCATCTGTTTTGCCACTTGGCAAGTATCTCTTTTTTTTTAAATTCTTTTACCCCAGGTGTGAGTCTAGATTCTGCTATAATATCTATGGGCGGTATTCCTGAGATGACTTGGAAGGCATCCAGAGAAACTGTCCGGTACGCTGAGCATACCCTTAGGGCCATTCTTCTCTGCGTCGCAGCGAGGGTGTTTCGGTGTGTGTTCTTCATTTCCATTACCCATACTGGCGCTGCGTATAACATAATAGAGTTTGCAACATGGGCTAGCAGTTTCCTTTTACTGGCTGCCGGGCCTCCAATGTTAGGCATTAGCCTTGCTAGAGCCATCGTTGCCCTGCTTGCTTTCTCTGTCACTGTTCTTATGTGCATACCTGGGTTTAAACCTGGTGTTATAGTGACTCCTAGGTATTTTACTTTTTTCTTGCACGTAACTGTTTTCCCTCCGACACTGAAGCTGATGTTGCCGGCTTTCTTCCAGCCCGTCAGCATGATGGCTTCCGTTTTTTCAGCAGCTAGTTGAAGCCCTGCTTCTTCAATCCATCTACTAATCTCGTAGCAGCTCGTGTTTACCTTCCGTTGCAGGTCTTCTCGGGTGCTTGCAGTAGCGACTATCGCTAAATCATCCGCGTAGGCTAGTTGCGTTACACCCTCTGGCAGTTCGATCTTTAGGATTCCGTCATACATTGTGTTCCACAGAGTGGGTCCTAATACCGAGCCTTGTGGTACTCCCTTCCAAATAATGTGCAGTTTATGTCCCTCCTTTCCAACCGTCGTTATCTTTCTGTCCGTCAGGTAATCCATTATTATGTTTAATAGGTAAGCCGGGATGTCTCTTCTTCTAAGGTCTCTGACTATCGCTCGCCATCCTGCCGTATTGAAGGCATTTTTAATATCGAATAGTACCAGGGCACACATCTTCTTTTTTCTCCAACTGCCTTTCCTGGTTTCTTCGGCTATTACTCTCTGTATCGCCTGAACCGTGTTTTTCCCTTTTCTGAAACCGTACTGTTGTTCTGAGAGATTTTCTGTACTCTCCAGGGCCTTAGTTAGTCTGTCTCGTATGACGTATTCAAAGATTTTGCCCATACCATCTAGAAGACATAAAGGTCTGTAGCTGGATGGGTCTGTTGTCTGTTTCCCGGGTTTCCTGATCAGAATTAGTTTTGCGGTTTTCCAATCTTCTGGAAAGGTTCCATTTTCCAGTAATTTATTTAATATTCTTGCAATGTGTTCCGGCTTCTCAGTAATTACTTTTTTAATTATCTCCGGCGGTACATTGTCCGGTCCAGGTGCTTTTTTGTCCCGCAATTTGCCTGCGGCTGCTATCACCTCCTCTGTTTTAATGGGGGGTATCGTACCTCCATTGTCTTTATGGATCCAATTTATTTTGTTGTCGCTTGGAAAAAGTGTCTGGATTATCTTCTCCAAATCTTGTTCCAGGATGGGTAGAGGTTCCCTTACTTTTAGCCGGCTGGCAGCAATTTTGTATCCTTGTCCCCATATGTCTTGATTTAATTCGTCGCATATTTTATCCCATGCATGTTTTTTTGATGCCGCAATCGCGTCTCGTAGTTTTTTTCTTTCCTGCCTTGCTGTGGTTTTTTCTTCTTGACATTCCTCGGGTGGTAATGCTCTTAACTTGCGCTGATACATTCTTCGAGCTTTGAGCGCTGTTTTCCTCAAAGATGCAATTTCTTCCGACCACCAGTAAACTGGCGGACGTCTGGGTGTATTCCTGGTTTAAAAGCCGCAGGTTCCATCCATTGAAGATATTGGTTTTAGTTATTTCGGTGCCTTTGCACACTATTTTTATTGTCTTATGCAAACTGAGGCTTTCTGTTTCAAGAACTTTCCACGTCACTCTTTCAGCAGCAGCTCGGGTATTTGCCCAGGTGAGGGCAATATGCGACATCGAGTTCCCTCGTTCGAAGGTTGCGGTGCCATCGTTTAGAATTACGAGGTCTAAAGTTGCAGCCCAGTCCAGCGTAATTCTGCCCCTTCGATCCGTTTTCTTGCTGCCCCATTCCGTGGCTGCAGCATTGAAGTCTCCAGTTATTATGAGTTTTTCTGGGCTTGTGCTTCTGATTGAGGCTTCAATGTTTTCCAGGAAACGGACATAGTCGTCGTCCCTCTTATTTGGGGAGAAATAGCAGCTATACACAGTTGTCGCTTCTATCCTGATCCATACATACCCCTCTCCTCTCCCATGTTCATTCGGTGCTATGTTCTTGTTTATAATTTTGATGGCTGCATCTGTCTTACTGTCGGCGTACCAGTCATCCCCTATTTTAACGTTGGGTTCGGACACAGCTAGTAGGTCAGCGTGCTCTATATTTGCTGTGGCGTGCAGGAGGTCTTGTGCCGCCCAGCTCCTTCCAGCATTTAGTTGCATTATTGTGAAAGCTGCTGTTTTCGAGCCTCCTCCAGAGCTTTTGCATATATTGGGCACAATCCCTGTCCGTATCTGTGTCCATCCACCCCGCAACTCAAGCATTTTAGGTCAGTACTTGAGCAGTTTTCCTCGCGGTGTCCTGGTTCAGAGCACTTCCAGCAGCAGTCCTTTTTATCTGTGTTAGTGCAGTTGCTTTTAGCATGGTCGTACTGATAACATCTATAACATGAACATGGTATCAAATTATAGTATCTCCTTATTCTGCATAGGGACCATCCTATTTTAATTTTTCCTTTATTACTTTCTAGTAATTGTGTGGCGCCCTCTTTCGTGGTATTTATGAAGGCTATCTGGGTCCCCCTGTACCCGGGAATTATTGCAGTCACGGTTGCTGGGATGACTTTTTTTATTGCAGTTTCAATTTCGCTTCCTGTGATATCTTCCTCAATATCCCGGATTATTAGCGTTGTCATTATATTATTTGGGCTTAAGACCTTCGTCTTATCTTCCCCTATTATTTCCTTAATCCGTGTGTTTAATTCATTGGTTTTATCCTTATCCCTTTTGACTTCTATCAGTAAGTCTCCGGTCTTAGTTTTCCTCAGTTTTTGGATATTGCTTCCTGTGGTGTTGCTATCTATTCCTGTTTTGACTTTTTTTAAAATGTCAAGGTACGTCGCTTCTTTAGTAGAGACAATTATCGCATCCGTTTTGCTCTTTGTAGTACTTTTATTTCCTTTATTTCCTACACTACCATTATTTTTACTGTCTTTGTATTTAGTTCTTTCTTTCCTGTTTTTCCTCCTGAAGGTGTCAATTCGTTACTGCTTTTTGTCTGTGTAACAATGGACTTTGAGGTCCGATTCGTGGAAAACTGTTTCCACCATTCGTTTCAAGAGTCCTAGGTTAGTCTTTCTTTTGCCAAAATCAACCTTTTTTATGACTATGGTTTCTTGACTGTCTGCTTTTAACTTTTCTTTTAGTTTCCAAAGGCCGTCATACAGTACTTCCGGGGAGAGTTTATTTTCCTCGTACTTCATGCTGATGTAGTAGATTTGTTTGTCTTTTCCTACTTCTTGGTTCCCACTATTTATGCTGAGTCTAATTATTTTCGTGTTGTCTTCTATCGTTTCTTTATCTGAGTTTATTTCGATTAGTTCGGTTATTATGTCCAATTTTTTGTCTTCTTTATTTAGTTTCTTGGTGAGGACTATCACAGCGTCTGTTGGTATTGTTTCCGTTATTTGAGTTGTCTTGAACATCTCTTGTGTCCATCTTCCTTTGTTTAATTCTAGGAAAGCTTTGTAGGTTTTCTGTTTCTGTGCTTTGCGGATCATGTCGTCAGTCACTAGGTTTTTTTGTTCCTGTCTCTTGTCTTGGTCTTGGCCCACATCTGTTTGTTCGTTCATATCTCTTGCTGTAGGCTCAGTCATCGTTCCTACCTCTCTAGTTTCTTTTTTGGTACGAGCTGTTTCGTCGTCTTCTTCTTTTATCTCTTTTCCGGATGTTCTTATTCTTTTCAGCGTTCTTGTTAGGTTCCGAATGCTTTGTTTAAGGTCTTTTTGCGTGGTGGGGTGCTTTAAAAGCAGGGTCTCCATTTTATTGGCTAACTCGAGACCTTGCTCCAAGTATTTTTCAAAGTCCATCCATTTCGTTGATTTACTGGTTGTTGGTTCCGGTATAGATGTTCCTTGTGCTCCTGGTATTTGCTCTCCTGTCTCCTCTATTTTGTCCGTTTGTTGAAATCCAATGGAAAAGAGATCCTTTGGTTTGGGCCTTGGTAGGTCTTTCCCTTCGTTGACATTGTTCATTTCGCATGCTATCTCTGTCGCTGTCTTGATATGTTTGGCGAGTATGCCTATCTTCTTGGTTATTGGTGTCTCGTGGTCGGTTTCCATCGCTCTCTTTCTTTTGGTAGGAGTCTCCATCAATTCGAGACAGGCTTCTCTTGCAGCTGTCGTAATTACCTCTTTCATAGTGCAGACTGACTGCGATCGGTGCCTTACAGGGGAGTGCTTTAGCCCTCCCTTTTCGAAGGGGTCCACCGTTTCGTCTTTATCTTCGCGTGTTTCTGTCATTTTATTGTTACCTATTTCTTCGCCTTGTATGCCGCTGTCGCTTCCCACAGCCTTGTTAGGTTCCATACCCTTCTCTTCCTGTTCCCTCTCTGCCTTCCTTGCGTCCTTATCCGTAGCCTGGGTCGTCTCCGTTGTGTTTACTATGTCCTGATCGTATTCCAGCTCATTGTCCGTGTTCGTTGCCGTGTTGTTACCCCCATTGTTGTCACAATCCCCCATTAAAATGGTGTCCAGCGCATCGTGTGCGAGGGAGCAGGGCGAGTAGCTGGGAGCGGGTATACCCTCAGGCGACTGCCCTACCCCAGTTCCCTGAGGCCCAACTTACTTTGTTTATCTGGCCCCGGAATACGCGGACGGGCCAGGCTCGCTCGTGGCAACAGGAGGTTCCGACGTCTCCTGTCCAACGCACACTTCCTGATCAGGGCCCGAAGTGTCTGGTCCCTAGCTTACTGCTTGTCCCACGCTTCGGCAGAGCAAGCTCACATCAGCCCTTCCGACTGCAGCTGGGGGGGGGGGGCGGACACCAACCAAAGACCAAAACCTAAACCAGCTGCAGTTGTCCGGACATTTCCACGTGCGGCATACAGGGCTAATCTCGTGATCCTTTGTCGTAGCAGTTGTCGTCGCGTTTCTTCTTCGGAGTTGTCTCTCCTAGGCGGGTTGCCTTCACCGCGGCTTCCGAGTCCCGTCTGCCCGTGGATGGCCGCCCATTCTGGGTCAGACGCCATCACCGTTGCAGGTGCTCTTGGTCTTCCGCCTTCCGATGAGTTCCGGCCTGGCGTACTAAGCCCCCCCACCACGACAAGGTGGCACCCACGGAGGGGAAGTACTACTACTACTGCTACTACTACTCACAAATATATTTGTCATTTTATTTAAACTGCAGAAGAAGATATAAAGGATATTTTACTACTGTCACTGTCATGTCATAATCATTTAAATTTTACGTAGGTGTGGGTAGTAACAAATGTTAATCGATCATGGACTACAAGATACCGAAATAATAAATTATAAGTATATTATAGGTACTTTTATTATTCTTAAATGATACCAGATAAATTTTTTTTATAAAATACCGATTGTAGGTAATAATCACATATAATCTTTTATTTAAAATAAAAAAATTTGTGTTAAATTAAATATTTATCGAAATATTTTTAAAAAGTACTACTTCCGGTTTATAGATTGAAACCAAAAATAGGAGGTGCACAACTAGATGCTATAACAGTCCTAAATACAAAATTTCAACTTTCTACGTCTTACCGTATTTGAGTTATGCGACACACATACGTCCGTCCGTACGTACGTACAGACGTCACGTCTAAACTAGTCATAATGGATTCAGAAAAGGTCAAAACGGATATTTCCGTCAAAATCTGAGAACCGAAATTTTTCGCGATTACAATACTTCCTTACTTCGTACAAGGAAGTAAAAAGAACATTTCATTTCTATATGCTGCATTTTTTATATACTTTATATTGTGAAAATTCTTGTTTATTTCATTGAACTGCATTGTGAATTCATGGAGAATTATACAAAGCAAAATTGTAAACACCATATTAGAAAAATAAACTAAACAAATTACTATATATGCACAAGTTCTAGTTTCTTTGTATGGTGCAATATTTTGTAAAGTCCAAATTGTATACAAAACAGTAAAAATTATTATAAACTTTTTGAAAGTGCTCCTTTTTTCGCCAAACCTAGAAGTATTAGTTAGTACTTCTTTAATTTTTAATAAGACTTTATCTATTTTCTTTCTATAAAAAATATTAATAAAAATTATGCACCGATAGTCAACTAATGGAACTGCATGCAAAGTCTTCATTCCGTATTCTGTCATTGCAACTGCGACAGCCATTCGGTATAATATTAGTCTGTAAGTAGTTACACAGACACAAAAAGATACGCTCAAAAATATTGAGACAGCAAAAAAAGCAATAATTATCTTATTCCGACGATTAAACTCTGTATAAAGAAAATTATATCCCATAAATTGAAGTAAAATAATAAGAGGCTCTATGTATTGAATGAAGTTGACACTCATTGTGCTGGTTTTTCGTACAATGAAAAATTATTAACTCTATTAGTAGAAACCCACTGATGAAAATTCTATTAATAATTATATGTAAGTGCATTAATTTTCTTGTTACTGCAATTTAATATACTTGATATAATTTTCTTACTCGTCAATAAAGCAATATTGAATAAAAATATTATTTTGATATGAATAAATAATACAAGGTATAAAAGTATAAATAAGAAAAAGAGTAGAAGACAACGTAATTAAAATAGGAGAGTACAAATATGAAAAAGTAGAAAAGTATCTAGGAGTAATGTTACTAAACAAAGGAAAGATTGCCTACCCAAGGAATAATGACTGCCCGTATTATTTTATTTTTGTCATAATTTAACGTTATATTTTAACGTCGCATAGACGTAACTGAAGTAACATAGACTGACCGTAAACCAAAAATCGACGTTGTAATTTGGTCGAATTTTAACGTTATATTTTGACGTCGCACAGACGTAGAGTCTATGTTTATATAAGCGTCTACCATAGTAATTTTATCATCACGTTTGGACGTCGTATTTTGTTGTTGTATGGATATAGAATCTATGTTAATATCTTTTCCTACGTTATTATTCAAGGCCTAGAAATGCAGGCTGGTTGCTTTATAAAGTTGGGGTACATTTGTTGCAAATTTTTGCCGCAAATGGCGCTTTAAAGAGACCCGGTTTTGATTATTAATAAATAAATAATTTAATTTTTATTCTTAATTCTAACATTTTAATGCTTAATGTGACAGATTATTTTTGTTTTAACGTATTTCACAGATTAATTCCTAATTCACACTTCCGGTCGTGAACCGGGTACCTTTAAAGGGCCCTCAATCGACCAAATTTTGCATTCAATTGTCCTTAGCAACGAAAATTGTATTTCCAGGCCTTGAATAATAACGTAGACAATGTTTATATATAGGGTGTCCCATTTTAATCCGTCACTAGCGATAACTTTGAAATAGTGCGGTGAAACCAAAATGTTCCAAATAAAAAGTTAATGGTTATGAGGGGGACATCTGATGCCGTCGATCAGATGTCCCCCTCATAACCATTAACTTTTTTTAACATATTGACTCTCTTACAATTTATTCCAAAAATTGCAACTTATAACAATCATTACTAGAGCTGTCAAAGACCAATTCACACTCTGCAAAATATTGTACACAACACTTGCATTTAATTCAGTTAAATTTTCTAAATTAGTCACCACGGAACTTATACTATTAGCATATATTATTGAATAATACACACTTTGTTATATATTATTATTATATGTATTATAAAAATTCATATAAACATATGTTAATTTTCTATATTCTGTTAATGTTCTTGCCTTGAATATGTTCTACAATTTTCTTTGTACTCCGTGCAAGTTGTTTAAGTTGGACATTTTTTTTCTATGGTGGTTTACGGGACATGGGATGTATCGAATATGGTACACCATTCGAAAGAGGAAACTTTGATCTTTTTCAAACCCATAGAATTATTGATTTTGGGTCAAATGTAACTGAGTTATCACGGTTTGAAAATTTGACATTTTTCGTCAAAAATCGGGGTTTCCCCTAATTTTTTGCTTGAGTGTATATTTTTTACTAAAATAAAACATTGGTGTAAAGTTTCAGTCAAAATATCAAGTATACTCTATTCTGATAAAAAAAATCTGGTCAGCCGAATAGAGGTATGATTTGATTTATTATTTATTGTGATGACGGATGCTGCCTTGTAGAGAGCACCGCGTCACTTCTGTTCCCTCCCTGAAAATAAAGCACAACAGGGGTGGGGGCTGAATAGCTCGGTGGAGACGGGTCAGGTTCGTGGTTTGTGAAATAACGGTCGCAATGTTTAAACACAGTTTTGTTAATAATAAAATAATAAAGTACACAAAAAAACAAAATAAGAAACGTTGCGAAATAGGTCCCTGAAGTTCAGAGCACTTTTCTCACTCAGATGGCCGCAGTGTTGCCGATGGCTGTCTGAGCAAAAGCCAGCAAAAACACAGTAAAATAAATCGCAGAAAAAATGACAGAGTCAGAATCAAACTATCGTTCGGTATCCGGTGCCGGAGGCCAACAGAAAGAACGGAGAATAATTCTCAACTAAAGTTCTGTACCTAGTGCTTATGCCAACAGATAAGAACTCAGAATCAAATCACTGTCAAAATAAACTAACGTTCGTAGTCTAGTGCAAAAATGCCAACAAACTTCGAACAGCAAAAATAAACTACCGTTCTTTGCCCAGTGCTTACGCCAACGAGCTCAGAACAACAAAATAAACTAATACTCAGCAAAACTAGAGTTCCAATCTGGTGCTAAAAGCCGTCAGAACAGAACTTAGGAAATACTGAGATTAACAAGATCTAAATCCAGGTGCCTGAAGCCAACGGACTTAGATAAAATGTTACGTTCAAAATGTACGATTTCTTCTCAGCAAGCAATTACCTATACATTTATGATGGACAGGTGGTTAGTGTTGTAGGCGGTTAGCATGTCGTCTGCTAGCGCTTATTTGTTTTGCGGTGATTTTTGGCAAATGATTTTGCGAGAAGAACATTCTCGTTCATTTTTAATTGAGAGATTGATTAGTAAATTTGTGCTTCGGTGTTGTGCGATAAAATAAAATAAATCTCATTGGAAATCGTATTATGTGATATTGCATCAATTTGGGAGATTTGTTTCATACCCGTTATTTGGGGAAAGTTCCACGACATTGCTAGGAGACAGTTTGTTTCTTCGGGAAAAGTACCCGGAAAATCGAGCGCAAATTACTTTTCAACAAAAAAAATAAACCAAGCCAATTCCATCAGGTATTTATTTTAATAATTTATTATTTTCGTTGTTGTGTAGTTGGACTTCTCATAGTTCGAAAAGTTTGCACGTTCTTCATGACGTCATAAGACCATAAAATTCATATGGTTAATCTAATCGTTCTTTGCAGGCTTTTAAGTTGGGAATAATTTTCTATACCGAAAATATTTTACTTATTGGAAATATTTTATACTTTGGAATAAAAAAGTTCACGTGGTGGAGTATCGTGTTGACCGAGACCAGCAGTCAGATCACCGCACGGCAAGTCCAGTGGCGTCCGCCCCGTACTTATTCGCCCCGTACCTACCGCACAATCTTGGAATTTACCAGATAAGATTCTCAATTCTTTTATTTGATATTGTTGTGTTGATCAATAATTGTTGATTTATTATATATCAACTTCAATCATTTTTTTTTTTAATATTTATTCGTTACTACTTAATAATTTGGTTGATCCAAATTTGATTGTTTAAATTTAAATAAGTATTTGAACTTAAATTGTTGAATCTTTAATGGTGATAGTTAACCACATTGATTTATTGAATTGTTGAATTTATTATTTTTTTAGTAATCATTATTTGAAACACTTTTGATTTAATAACTAACTAAACATTAATTGGAATATGTTGTTGTAATATTAAATTACTTTTTTTGTTAATTGATTGATTTTTCGAGTCATCTTCGCTGATTAGTTTTAATATTTAATAATCTGATTAATATTATTATTTTGTTGTACCAAATTTTTGAACTGTTATACAGATTCAAAGTTAGTTTGACAGCTTTCAGTCTGTATAAACAGTGCCGTTTGCAATTGAATACTATTGTTTTGTATGACACTAGTGTGTACAAGTGTACAGGGACAGGCTAGGAAGTTTAGGGCGTTTTGTTTTCAACTTATTTTGTTTGAACTACACTTCGCGCATGCGCTTGATCGATCAACCGTCTCGCGTTCGTGTATTTTGCTACTCATATTAAGGGTGAGTTTTGCATCCCTTATATCGTCCTTAATCGCCGAACCGCGTACCCTCGCGCTTGCGAATTCAACTGTCATTGTAAAATTAACGTTGAATTTAATTTATTTGTTATTAAACCATATTACATTTCTATATTATACTACAGTTTGTACGTTACTCAATTTACTACTTAATATAACTGTTCCATCTCAATTTAAAACTCTTAACGTGTGGTTATTTAAATTTAATTGTAATTCTTTTTTTTTGTCCCTTCGTCTCCCTGAAGGTTCTAGTAGTTTCAGTGTTGTATACTAGGTAAAATTCACATCTCTGTGGCGCCCTTGGCACCTGGTAGAGTAAGTATCAGGTTAGTTTTGTTTGTTTCGTTCTTCTGCCCCCTTAGAAGAACTCACGACCGACTCCACTGTTTAAAAGCTAGCGGCTGTATTCGAACATCGTGAATACAAGGACCCCGACAAGCGTCTTGAGCTTTCAGGCGTTTGTTGCGCAATAGGTTCCGACTTATTGCTTCTCTTTAGTCCATGCTACGCCGAAAGGTGTAACAAAAAATATAAGCAGAAAAATTCACTCACCAGGATATCGTTGTCACTCGACGGTTTGACTTTGACGGACGAACTCGCATCAAAGTCTGATTTTACTGGGGCTGAGGGCCGCTATCTATACCCAAAATAGTTAATTAATCCTTCTTTACAAGTTTGTTGAGTGACAAAGATATTCCCTGGTTCTAGAACAATCATCATTTCATCCCTGTCTTATAGCAGAATTCCATTGTTGTAAAAATTCCTAATATTTCTAATAAATGCAATAATTCAGCGTAGTTACAAATCTGGATCACAAATGTACAATTTGAATTTAAATCAAATAAAACGTGTTACTGAACTAAATCCAGGTGGCGTACGTGTCGCTACCAGCTGTCACTGACTGACAGTTCTTCGAGCGTGGAGGTTACAGTGCAGTACATTGTAAATATAAAAGAAAATACATTAAATACATTTGTTAAATCATATCACAGGTGAGTTTTACGTTATGTAAAATAAATGAGTCTTATAATTTGCTATTGCAGGTACAGAGAAATAGTTGTAGCATGAAGTGACAAATACTTTGCTAACCAACAAAAATAAAGCATTTACAATCTACAGAGTAACACGGTAAGCTAAAATACAGGTACAATGCAGCTGTCTTTGTGTTCTGAAACGTTACAGGTCTTGTGAGCATGAAGAAAAATCAAACAGAGTGAAGCAAAACTTGAAGCTGTCAAAATACTAGAACTAAACTGAGAACCGAGAATGTGAGGATTCGTTTGCAGAAAAACTAGACCGGGAATTAAATGACGAATCATCACATTATTAAAAATATAATTATTACATTATATGCCGTGAGAAAACCAAATTGAGTTTGACAATTACGCCATTTACGAAATAAGCGCACAACTGAAAATCGTACGAATGTACGATGGCAAAATAACTGCCTATAAATAAAGATTTCACAAACGTTACGTTTACGTATGTTACAAAGTTTATTTAAAAAGGTATGATAGGGTAAATCATAATTTTTTAATTAATAAATTACTACAGTTAGGAATACATGGCTCACTAGACACTACTGAGATGGATTGAATCATACATTAAAAACAGAACTCAGATTGTTGCAATCAAAGGATGTGTATTTAGAGAGATTCTTGTGACCTCCGGTGTTCCCCAAGGTTCACACGTAGGACCATTGTTATTTAATTTGTATATTAATTCCATCTCATCATGTTTCTTAAGTTCAGAATTTTTACTTTTCGCTGACGACCTTAAAATTTTAAGTAAAATCAAAACAATAGATGACTGTACAGTGGCGGTGCGTCAGATGAGGCAGGTGAGGCTGAGCCTCACCGCGTAAAATCGTAATTTTAAATTTTTTATTTTTATTATAATTTTATTTATATAATTTATTTTTTATGATAAATCGACTACATATTTATTTAAAAATAATTATTGTTGCACAATAATGCAAAAAAAGTATTTAAATAGTGTTATTTTCGCGCGAATCATAAATAATGTGTACAGTGAGGCTGCTGCTGCAACGGTTGGTTTCATTCATCGTCAGTGCGACCGAGCGACGGAGTGACGTGTGTGTATTCTCGTATGTTCATGCGGTGGAGAGGCCTTGAGAGAGGCTAGGGAAATATCGTCTGTCTTCGCGCAAGGCACACACATACACAGCGCACAGCCTCGCATAGCCTAGCGCACACAACTAAATACACGTGAAGAAACAAAGTTTATTTTTACTTTGTTGTTGATTGCTTGTCTTATTTATTGTTGTGAATGCTATTTTATAATTAGTTATGTTTTGAAACTAATAGTTTCTAATAAAAATTATGAATAACCAATAAAAATAAATGTAAAATCTAACAAATAAAACTTGTAATAGTTTTATCAATATTTAAATAATAAACAACATTCTATATTATGAACAAATAAATAAAATTATATCAATTAAATATTTATTATAAATATTTAATATATGGACAGAATAAGAATCATAATAATCAAGAACAGATAAAATTTGTTCGCCTCATGCTTGAATGTTGTTTTGCCGCAGAACGCTAGTCGCGTGTTGTCGAATGTTTTTTTCTATTCTATTTTCTATTCTGTTACCTACTTTATTTAAATATGTATGTACTTTTTGTGGACGTACTAAATATACTCTTGTGCGTTAGAGAAAACAAAAATTAAAAAAGATTATCTGCTGTTTTTACGATTATATCGTTTTATCTTGACTCACAAAAAAATTATTTATTAAAGTAATGAAATAAAGTTCTATTGTTTTATTGATTTTATTCGTAAAAAATTGATTTTAGAACGTTTCATTGAAATTATGATACAAAGTATTTAAAGGCGTTTAAAGCATTTGACCTTGAACCAAAAAAAAAAATCGCCTGCGGCGCATTTTTTTAGCCTCACCTAACTTAGGAGTCACGCACCGCCACTGTGACTGTATAGACTGCAGCAGGATTTAAACAGGCTGAATGAATATTGTGAAAAAATGATTTATCATTAAATATAAATAAATTTAAAATTTTCTTAATTTTTCGTACTCTGTGTTTATTGAACTGTTACTTTTGTCTTATCGGTTCCGGTAGAAACTTATAGAAGTTTTTATGTTTCTGATGAATTTTACATCTTTCTAATAAGGTTACGGTAGCCTGTTTTAGTATAGTGGTTAAAAATACAGAAACGACCGTATAATATTTGATTATAATTTTTAAATAAATAATAAATAAATAAAAAAAGTTTTGTTGTACAATTTACACGAAATAAAAACAAAATTAATTTCGACTATTACTTAAGCAACGAAAAATTAGCAAACAATAATTCCGTGAAAGATCTTGGTGTAATTTTTGATGCTAAGCTCTCTTTTAATGAACACATCGACTTGATAACAAAGAAAGCGTACAGACTTTTATAGTTAGGCAGCTTAACGGAAATATGTGGACTTTCCCCCACCACCCACACGTATCTTAAAAAAGATCGTTAAATCGTCACTTTTCTCAGTTTTACCTAAATATCTCAAAAACTGTTCTACAAAAAATACTTCAAATACAAAATTATAGAGCATAAAATTCTCTACAGAAAAGGTACTTAACGATTTTCACGTAAGTGGCACAGTTTTCGAGAAAATCGTGAAAATATATTTCAAACATTTCAATCATTTAACACTAAATCGAAATTTTGTCTTCTTACACGAAAACGGCTGTTATTTATTACCGGATAAAGATATCGAATTTTGGTTTCTTGAATTACATTCTCCAAACATGCTTAAATGAGGTATATTATTCTTATAAAAATTTGAGTGCCTTAGTGAAGCCAAAATTTTAAGATATTCTTAGAGATAAAGTAAAGAAATTTTAGCTATAATAATAATAATAATTGTTTATTGATCACGTTAAAATGAGATCTTCCACCCAGCTTTTGACATACATAATATTTTCAAATACACTATCATGTTACAATAGTAAAATTATAAAGTATATGACTACAAAAAAAAATTTAAATATTGTAATAGAATTTACAAAAATAGAAATACAGACATATAATATTACATAATATATAATAATAATATATACATTCACTTACATAGTGAATCTACCACTACTACAATCGTCAAAAAAGTCACTAATTGAATAGTATTCCTTAATGATTAATATTTGTTTTATTTGCGACAAAACTTGGTTTCTATTTAGACATTTTAAATGTTGTGGAATTGCGTTAAATATTTTAGTACCCATGTATAAAGGACTTCTCTCAAATGACGACGTTTTGTGGGTCGGAATCAGCAGGGTGTTGTTGGATTGTCTAGTGCTTTAGTTGGAATCAACGAATGTAAATATATCTAAGTTATTCAGAACATATTTAAATATTTCGAGTATGTACAGAGATGGAAAGGTTAATACATTTAGTTTTTTAAATCTGCCTCGACAGGTAGCAGTTGGTTTTAGTTTACATATAATTCTAATTGCACGTTTTTGAGCGATGAAAACATCATTTGCACCTGAAGAAGTTCCCCAAATAATTATGCCGTAGTTCATGATAGAGAAAAAATATGCGTAATAAACAATCAGGAGAGAATGTGTGTCTAATTATGATGATAATACTCTTAGACAAAAACATGATTTGTTTAGTTTGACCAGTACAGTACATATATGTCCAACACCCTTAAGATCATGGTCAAGGACAAAACCTAAACATTTTGTGGAGCTTGTTAAATTTACATTGTCATTATCGATTATTAAATTACGACTACTACATACATTTAGATAGAACTGTGTGATGCATGTTTTATTTAAGTTAATCGTTAAATCATTATTATTGCACCAGTTTTAGTGTTGCCACAAGACGAGACGAGAGAAGACTTGACATTGGTCTTGAGTTAGTCTCGACAACTTGGGTCTCGTCTTGGTCTTGACAAGACAAGACTTAAAGTAAGTCTCGTCTTGGTCTTGAGTCTCGACAAGACTCTTGGTAATAGGCCCCACATTAATTATCAAATTTTTGTATTTAAGATTTCATGAAAATATAAAAGTATCAGTACAACTGCAATTAAAAGATTCTATTATATAAATTTAAAAAAAATTCAAATGTCACTTTATGTACAAAACTCATACAATACATAATTATTATTTATGTTTCAGTTTATTTGTATTCTTTTACTAAGGATTAAACAAACTCGACAAACAACTTATTAACAATAAGCATAAAATCACAATAGACATTGGAAATTAAGGCTTTTCGACCCTCAACAAAAATTTCGTATCTGGATTTTCAAATCATCTTCTTTTGGTATACAACCAGAACAAAACAGTCGGTATGTTCTTCAGAGAAGGATCATAAATCATAACATTTACAACTTAATCTCTCTGGGTAAAATTCACCATTCAATGTTTTGAAACTAAAACTCCTCAAGAATAGAATCTTTTACTTAGAACAACGCGACTGACGAATATTGAATATGCATGTAAAATTAATTTAATTAAATAATTAAAATAAGCCACCTATGAAATTATTCAATATATTAATTAGGATAGTATAACTTTACCACAACCCAGTACAAAACCCCAGTTATTTTTTGTTTATACTTATTTTAATAAATTGTGGACTAACTTTTAAGAAAAATCTTATGAATTAACAAACCGACTATAGGTATTGTTATTTAATTAGCAAATAGTCTCAATTTGTTCATAACTTATTGCAATGACTAATTTATAATTAATACTCGTAACTCCGTACAAGTTAATAGCAAAATCTTTTTGTCAAAATATATTATATAAACGATGTAATTTTGAACAGAACGAGTAAAATAATTATAATTCACTATAGTGAAAATCACAAGTTTTGGCAGTATGGCAGAGATAGGCAATGTTATTCTTATGGAGATAAACTAGGCCTTGTTGCCAGTTTTACACTTACATTGTCTCATGGTACACCATTCAGTTTTCATGCTTTAACACATTTAGTTTGCAGTGTTAAATTTCATAATGAAATGTTAGTATATGGTTATAAATCTTATAGCGGTGGAGTGGTGCCGATGGGAAAAGAAGCCAGCAGTTATGAAACAGTTTAAAAATATTATAAGCTTGATTTCACATTACTTAAGAAATGATATAATAACTATACCTACTCCTGTAATCTTATTTCAAGACATATACTAATTACATTTCTTGTAATGTATTTGTAACTACCATCTAATGTAATCCCAACTAACATAGTGCCATAATATGTGAAGCATATTCAAAAATTTCCGGGCAAAATGGACAATTTATGATAGGCACATTGTAAATGAAAAACAATATTTTGGGAAGCTTATCAATTGCAAGATGATATCGAACCTTACGTGACGACAGCTAGTGATACTGAAAGCGATGAAGATGTAACGCATGAGTTGTATGTTTGAGTACCGCTGCTACGCTTAGCTACCTAACGAAGTTTAAATGTAAACAGGTCCAGGACCTTACTTCAAATTTTTAATGTACTTAGTATGTGATATTTTTCTTTAAGTTTGTAATTCTATTTTATGCTATGTATATATTGACAACATTTGTTCATTAATTGTTATGTCTTTTAAACAACATGTATATATTTGTATTACTCGCCATTTGTGATTTTGACTTGGCCGTCTTTGGCTGTGTTTATTTTATTGTTACATTGTTATCAATTTGTTATCGAAAAAATAAAATAAAATTGTATATTTATATTAATTTAATATTTTACTTAATTATGTATCCTTCATATTAAACGAGAAAAATTATCAGTAAAGAGGGTGAGAATAAATTGAAACACTGGAGAATTATTGTATAATTTATCGAATTCTCGAATTATATTAAATTAGATTATTTTTTGACTTACAAATTTAATTTAGAGGAACCAGAGTTTTTTCTCTAAGTAAAAGATTTTAAATTGGATGCATATCAATTGATTACTTATTAATGTATTCAATTAATTAAACATTTTATTGGTTTTGAGAAACATCAAGAAATAATCAGCATAATTTATTAAAAGTACAAGTAAGCGAAAAACAAACAATCCGCCTCTGGATTCTCCATCTTTGTCTAACACATTACTCTTATGGGATACATTTAGCAACACTGTATTGCTATCTCTGCCATACTGCCAGAACTTGTGATTTTGAGTATACATAATATATACTTACCTATATTAGAAAAATAAAAATAGTATAGTATGGCGAGAGGTTATGTGTTGGCCACATCGGATTTTTTTGTTATGTCAAAATAAATTTATAATTCATATATTTGAAGTAATTTCGTCAAAATTGAATAAAATATTGTATAAACCACGTGAGATACGAATGTTTATTCAGTTGAAGAAATTATCCCACTCGTCCTTCGGGCTCGGGGGCTAAATTTCTTCTCTTGAATAAACATTCATGTATCTCACTTGGTGTATAAATATCTATTATAGTAGTATAAAGAGTAAGTACCTAGTGTACTGCGGGAGGTTTTGTGCTGGCAACATTTTTTTAAATGTAAATATACAGGCTCAGGCTATGGCAAGCCGTTTTAGTATTTAATGTTATACTGGATTCATACTAATTTTTTAATAATGTACTTGGCGTAACAAAAAATAAATGTGTTAAAAAAATTCGCATCTTATAAAAATTGATGTATTTACAATTTCAATGAATTAAAATTTAAACGTATAAAATTCTAAACGATTTAAAATTTGAATGAATTAGATTTTATACGTATAAAATTCTGTACGATTTAAAATTTGTAAGTATTTAAAATGTGAACGAATTAAAATTTACACGTATAAAATTATGTACGATTTAAAATTTGTAAGTATTTAAAATGTAAACGGATTAAAATTTACACGTATAAAATTATGTGAACGTATTTAAAATTAACATGTCAAGTAAATTTTAATTCGTTCACATTGCAATGCGTATCTCATGGAAAATAGAAAGAGATGGATAATATTTTGCCATCTACTAACGTATTGTCTACTCTTTCTATTTCTTATGAGATACGCATTGCAATTTGCTTGTACATGTAAATTTTAAATACGTCACATTTTAAATCGTACATAATTTATTACGTGTAAATTATTATTCATTCACATTTTAAATACTTACAAATTTTAAATCGTACAGAATTTTATACGTATAAAATTTAGTTGATTCAAATTTTAAATCGTTCAGAATTTTATACGTGTAAATTGTAAATACATCAATTTTTATAAGATACGAATATTTTTAACACATTTATTTTTTGTTACGACAAGAACATTATTAAAATTAGTATGAAGCCAGTGTAACATTAAATGTTAAAACGACTTGCCATACTCAGGCTGTTGAATAAAGCGAATCAAATTTACTCAATTTCAAATGACTATATAACTCGTCATTTTCAAATGGAACGCCCTATATTTTAATATTCTGTTGTGTGTGTTTTTGTATTATTTTCATATGTTATTAAGGGTATCCTATGCCTAAAACAATAATTTCGAAGTTTTTCGCCATTTATCTCTAAATTTATTTATTCAATTAAAAATTTAATCTAGATGTGTTAGAAAGTATGTATGTGCGCTTTCGTTCTGATTCATTATCTTAAATCCTACTGAACATAAATTTCTAATATTTTGCATTATACATTTGTACATCTTACAGATTTTGATAAAACTCTGTCAACCGGAAATGGTACTTTCTTGAAGCATTCTAACATTTTTTGCAAAAAATATAAGAAATACTGCGATAGTTACAATTTATTATAGGACATATGAAAGAACAAATTACCTCTTACAATATTTATTTAACATCTTTTCTATCTCTTACCAGTAAAGGAAAATTATTTTTCAAAAATATGTAATTTTACCTACCACGATTTGTAAATCATAATACAGGAAAAAAATTTAAAAATGAAAATGCCAATGTGACAGATGAACAGACGTATACACAGTTTCTGAAATTTTTGTGGCACTATTTTTACAGAAATGTATAAATATTATTAACTGCGTTTGAAACTAGTACCTAGGAGCTGAAATTTAATAAATAAAAAACTGACTGAGTTCCAGTAGGTAATTTTGTATCCTTCCATTAAACGTATCCAGTCAAGACCGAATTTGAACGCAACCAAAACTAAACTGAACAGAACGCAACCCATAGTAACATTTTTCCAGCATGTGATACAGACTTTTTGGTTTTTGGGTTATTAAAAACGCGTGATATAGAAATACATTTAATTTGCTATAATATATGTTTATTATCTAGCTATAATTATTTATTAAATTATTATATAAATCAGAATTAACTAAGCCTACAGTATATTTAAATTTATGTCAACATAGGAAGACAATTTTTGACAATTTAAGTTATTCCCGTCAAGCAGATTAATTTATCTAAAAGGTTACCATGGAAACACCTACACCATTACATAGTCGAAATTTGGCTAAAATGATGATTTTCTATTCATAATAATTTATGATATAAATTATAAAATAATTATTTTGCAAAATAATGTAGTTTTTGTGATAGATAAGTTGTGGTATACAATCTATAATCATTACAGTTATTGTATATATAATTTTAAAATGATTTGAAATACGCAAAGTATCAAATTTTATATTTTAACCTATTACCCTAAATTTTAATATTTTTATTCTCCATATCGAGGGTAGGTACGCTAATAAATATTATATTGTATATTTGGCAGTAGAATTACTTATAATATGTCGAACGCTTATCAAAACTAAACTTGTAATATCGAAAAGAAAAAATCTGATGTGGCCAGCACACGACCTCTCGCCTTAACACTGTAATTTATGTGAATTTGGTTTTAGTTAGGCTTATTTACAAACTTTTTGAAAATAATGTTATAGTTCTTAGTTCTTTAATTAGCTCTTTATAGATACAAATTTAACTTTATTATTACCTTATTACATTATGTTCAGTTAATAATATTTACATTTCTTTTAAAATGGTGCCACAAACATTTCAGAAATGTGTATACGTCTGTTCACCTGTCACATTGACATATTCATTTTTGTTTTTAATTTTTTTTCTATATTGTGATTTACAAATCGTGGTAGGTAAAATTATATATCTTTGAAAAATAATTTTCCTTTATTGGTAAGAGATATAGACAAGATGTTAAATAAATATTGTAAGATATAATTTGTTCTTTGAAATGTCGTATGATAAATTGTAACTATCGCAGAATTTTCTATATTTCTTGCAAAAAATGTTAAAATGCTTCAAGAAAATACCATTTCCGGTTGGCAGATTTTTACCAAAATCTAATCAGCTCTTCATTAACATGAACAAATATATAATGCAAAATATTAGAATTTTATGTTCAATAGAATTTGAGATAATGAATAAGAACGAAAGAGCATAGTAGGCACACATACAGACTTTCATACACACACACATACACACAAACACACACACAGACATCATCGTGAAAATAGTCAAAATAGGTTCTACAGGTGCTAAAACGTGCTTATTGACAAAAATCTCGATATCGAATTTTTTCACGATCCCTATACCTTTCTAGGCGAGAGGTAAAAATCTGACGTGGACACCACATGACTTCCTTGTACGCCTATTAAACTGTTCATACTTTTCTTAATAAAATAAAAAATCTGACGTGGCCACCACAAGACCTTTACGTATGTAAGTAAGTACGTATATGGCATACGTACTTTATTCTTTTAACTTATTATACAAATATATTAATATATCTTATATACTAAAAGGCTAGGTATCACTATATTTTCAGCAGCTTAGCAACCGTTTTTCGCATCGCCTACAGCCTGAACGGTTCAACCGATTTTTATGAACTTTTTTTTATTTGATAGAGGTTCATGTGAAGTAGTGCCTTTTGGGTATATGAATATTGTAGATGGCGTGGTAGTCGCAGGGGCGTTGAAAAACCGTGATATTTTTGAGTCCTTGGATACGGGCATTATACGTTATTCGATTGTTTTTTTCATTTGACATATAGGTAGAGAATGAATTTGACTATATTTCTATACATGTTTCAACCCAATATTGGGTATATTAAGAAAGTTATTAAGAAAAAACTGAAAAATGCACGGAACGCAAATGGGAGCATGCCATGGAATTTTTGTTTTCTTTTTGATAAAAATGATTTTTTTGTCAAGTGTCAGATTTGACGTTTCCAATTTGATATTTTATTTGGATTTATCTTTTATATTTGATAAGGTAGAAATATTTTGAAAATTTTATTGAGTATTTAAAGATGGAGCACGCATTATGTTTACATGGTTTTGTATAAATTTGTAATATATTTTTTGAAAATTTTTATTCAATTCAACAATGCACTGTGAAGTTGAATCATATTTTTATTTATTACTGTAATATTTATAGTAATATATTTTGACCCAAGTGTAAATATTCAATTAAAATTAGGTATCTATATCCAATATCCGTGGATAATACTATTTCTCAGTATTTTACGGAAAGTTTTAAATGTCAAATTAATATACAAATTTAACAAACGTGTTAAAAATGGTGTCCGATAATCGGAATTTTTATTTATTGTACTTGAGTTTGGGTTGAGTTTGAGTTTGTCCTGCCCAAGCCGCCCTACTGGGATCTTTATCCTGGATACGCCCACTAACTAACAACTGGACAAGCACGACACACGAAGCGGACTAGAAATGATCTACATTGTTATTGCACTTGTATCAAGTATCAAATCTGTTTTTACAAAAGTATGTATGGTATTAATTAGCAACAAGGGGCCAAAATATGGCTTCAATGAGCAGCATTTGTATTTCAATATAAATTTAATATAATTATAATTGGTGTCAAACTTATCGTCCAATGTTTTCCAAAATTATGGCTGTTTACTAAGTAAAAATTAAAATTGCACTCGGTGAGCGGAATTTGTTTTTTCTGAATATTTTTAAAATTATATCGCGATTGATATCAAATTAAAGGTCTTAATAAGGACAAAAAATCTACAGTACCTATGCATTAAAATGACTTTCGACAATTTGGCTTTTGTTTTTAGTCGGACAAAAAGTATTTTTTTAGTTTTTAAAACAGTAATGACTACCTACTTGGTATATTCCGGTAATCACATCAAAAGACATCAGAAAAAACTTATTTAAATGGTAAGTCTAAATGCAAAAGTGGATTTATGTGAGGCACGAAGTGCCGAATTCTCCTACATTCAGGATCCACGTAGCTTGAGCCCCGCGAAGCGGGGCGATCCTCTTTGTCCCGCGGTAGCGGGACCTAGTATTACAATTGAGGCACGAAGTGCCGAATTGTCCCACATTCAGGGTCCGCCGAGCGTGAGCCCGCGAAGCGGGCGAATCCTCTTTGTTACGCGGCAGCGGTAGAGTCTAAATGTTAAAATCGTTATAATTGAGGCACGAAGTGCCGAATCGTTCCACATTCAGGGTCCGGGGAGCTTGAGCCCGCGGAGCGGGCGAATCCCCCTTGTCGCGCGGCAGCGCGACCTAGCCGAAGGCCCGCGTAGCGGGGCCTGACGCTAGTTATATACTAATCTTATATACTATCTTATATACTAAAAGCACAGTATAAACAATATTATCCAGTAGGGACACTCTCTGTCGGTACCTTTGATCTTCAGGAACTAAAATTTTAGTGGACGCCATGTTTTGGGAATACCATTTGGCGCCAAATTCAAACTTTCCTTCTTTCAAATATTACTAGATACCTACCTTTTTCAGTAGGTATTTAATTTGGAACAATAAAACTAAGTATCTCATGTACTATAATATTTATTAATTACAAAATACACTTATATAACATAGAAATTCTTAATTATGACTTAAAATTACAATTTTTTTTTGTCCTTTTGTTGACTTAAAATTTCGGTTTATAAATTTTAAGGTATAAAACAATCTGACTCTTGAATATAATTTTAATAAATAATTTGTAGGAAAGAGATCACATGGATGATTAAAAGTTTCTACAGTTTTAAATGAAGCTATCATTTCCACCAAAATATTTTGCTTGCAGGCGAATTCTTGAAATTTTTCTTCAAATTTTTTTTCTAAATTATAGACGTATAGAACAAATTCTTTTGCTGGTTGATATAAACCTTTATGTTGTCTTGAATAATTATACATCTTATAATTCGTGTAAAACATTGTGTTGTCTAATTCTGAATGACTTCTTGCAAAATCTTCACATTTTTGACAGGTATGTATTTGCAAACATTTTTTTATAATGTAACCACATATGTACTGTAAGCCATTTTTATAAGGCAATTCAGTGTATCTGTAGCTGTGATCGTCTAAAGTATCATCAAATCTATGTACCACTTTTTCTTCTACAATTTGTGGAATTGAATCTTGAAAATCCGAAATTTTAATTAAAATTGAATCAAAATCATCAGTGCAATTTTCTGCTCCCGAATTTAATAAACTCATACAAAACAATTTTCTAAATGCGTTGGTGAATTGCATTGGTGTTCGATTATAAGAATTACCTCCCTGTTTTCTTACTGTTCCAAAAAAGTTTTCTAATGAATCTTGGTTTATCCGCCGTGTTAGTAAATATTTAAAACCAATATCTTTTAATCTTTGCCATAACATTATGAATGAATTAATAGTTATTTTCCAACAATTTATTGATTTTATTTTTTTCGTGACATCTCTACCTGATTCCGATATTACCTGAACATTATTGAAAAAATTTAAATTATCAGCTAAAATGTTCAACTGTAGATTGGTGCCGGTGAAAGGCTCGTTGTATTTTTTTGTAGTTTTCATCTGGGAAGAATTTAAAATATCAAATAAACTGTCAAATCTTTCCACAATTTCAGCTGTTGCCATTGCCTCTTCAGGTAATGCTCCTAAACTTACATAAGTATTAATAGCAGCGGCGACAGTAAAACTTAATACTTGTGCAGCATACTTAACACGCATTTTTTCGAAATTCGTTGGTTGTATATGTGAATCTGATAATTTGGGAGCTAAACGACAATGTAATTTTTTATCAGCTTCGTAGAAATCTTCAATATGTTTCCATGATGTTTTTTTCCCATCAATGACATATGAATATTTGATTAAATTATTTCTTGTAGCCTTTAATAAATGGGGCGTGTCAAAAAAATAAAAATATTTTTTATCATTTAAACAAAAATAGGGCTTTTCAGGTGTTACGCCCAACAAATTCGTTGTTTTAATAAAATTTGAACCCATATCACTAACTATTCCATGAATATTGATTCCAATGCTTTCAATTTTCATTATGGCAGTAGAAATAATTTCTTTTATATCATTTGCTTGTAAAGTGGTAGAAATAGAGAAATATGCTAAGGGTTGTTTCCATTTTGTGTAGATTCCCTTTAACATTATTACTGCCATATTACAAGCAGGTTCGTATTTTTTTCCGTTTCCAATATCAACCAAACCAATAATTTCATCTCGTGTTACGTTGTAAAATAAATTTGTTTTTAACGACATCTCATCGATGCATATTATACAATTTTTATCTAATTCTTGCATTGTGCGTACTTTAATTTTAATACTATCAAAAACAATATCATTAAAGCCAGGTGACAATTTTATACTTTCAATATAACGTGATAATGATCGTCTTGAAGGGAAGTAAAAAGTTTCGGACAAGAAATGGTAAACTCGAGGTCCCAGAAAATAAATTGAGAGACAAAATTGTTTAAATTCATTACTGTATCTACGGCCCTTTGGTTTCTTTTTATTTAAATGCAACTGCAATTTAACAAACGTTGCAATTTTTTCTGGTAAATATAAATGTAAAGCAGCTTCTAATTGCGAAAATGTTATATTCGATTCCATGTCATTTCTATCTTCCGTTTTTATTTTCCGAATTTCTTTTCGTAAATTCGTAATTGTGTGTCGCATTTTAGTTTTTCTCGGAGTATGGGAAGACAGTAAAGTAGAAGTTTGAGTTGAGCATGACGCTGAAGAAGTTTCTAAAATATAATACATTTTGTTATGCCAATAAATAATTTTGTAAACTGATTTAATTTATTACCTTCAATATCTTCCAAATTAACTAAAAGATTCGAATTTTCCTGATTTGTCACGTTCAATTTTCTTTTTGGGGTGGACGACGATAAATTAGAAAATTCAGGAGAGAAACTGAGTGATTGTGTCGACACGTCTAAGGTACTGCATGTTGATATTTCTGAAATACATTGTATATTTATAAAACATAAAAAATAATTTTACCTATAAATTAGTGTACCTTGAACATCCTCCAAATTTGTCCTAAAACGTTTAGAATTTTGTTGATTTGTCTCTTCTAATTTTCTTTTTGGAGTGGTCGATGAAGAACATTCAGAAAAGCTGCACGAGGCTATCGATGATGAGGGTGTTGGCTCTGTTGGTGTTGGTTTATGTGTAACGCATGTTGATATTTTTGTATTGTCATTAACTGTCTGGACTGTCTGAATAGGTATTGCGAGATTATTTAGTCTGGTTTTTGTATCATTTAAATACATGTTGTCCGTAAAATGGTCGCTACATATTCTAAGATTTCGAAGAGACGACATACTAAGTTGTTTTAGATTTTCTTTACCTGTTGCATCAATCCATTCTTGTAATCTGTATAAATAATTTGAAAGTTAAATACGAAATTGTTAAGTATGTTTTAAATAAAATTTTACTAACCTTACACTGTTAACAGGAAACCGAAAATATCGTTTAGTATCATTAAGATTCCTAGATGAATTAGAACACATTGAACATGAGTTACCACCTTTTTTTTTGTTCTTCAACATAATGAAAATAATTAATAAAATATGATAAACTACAGAAACTTTCTACCACAGAGTAAATAAAGAAACCATTCAAAATTGCACACTGTACAGCACAATAATCTCGCACGTTGCACAGTTAACACTGACAGCTTGTTTGACAGTTAAATTCATAGGCGTCCTCAAAACATTTCAAATTTCTTTTGCCATT
This sequence comes from Agonum fuliginosum, assembly GCA_947534325.1. Classification (NCBI taxonomy): domain Eukaryota; kingdom Metazoa; phylum Arthropoda; class Insecta; order Coleoptera; family Carabidae; genus Agonum; species Agonum fuliginosum. The sequence goes on from OX384046.1 coordinate 7,873,617, forward strand.
TTTTATTTGAAAAACGATGTACAAAATATTATATACCTCATAAGAAATGTTAAAATACTTATTTGTTCATTATTATATAACTACTTAATTTTTTCATATAAAATTTTTAATAATAATAACCCCTATTTCGTTTATTACTTCTACGGTTCTTATACCGCCATGTTTTAGGAATACTTTCTCAAGCAAGGTCATGAAAATTAAAACGAGAGTGTCCCTACTGGATAAAATTGTTTATCTTATATACTAAAAGGCTTAATTAATATTTTCGTCTGCCTAACAACGGGTTTGTGTCGGGCCAACGTTATGGACGGATTATCCGATTTTAATGATTTTTTCACTAGACGATAGCGGTCATCGAGACGCACATTTTTATGTATCATTCAATTGTTTTTGATTTTCTTTTGTTTGAGAAAAATGCGAAAAACTGACTTTTTGTTTTTCGTTAATAACAAATGTATGGTTTAATATATCGATTTAAAAATTGATATATATATATATATATATATATATATATATATATATATATATATATATATATATATATATATATATATATATATATATATATATATATAGTAAGCAACTAATAAGGAGTTCATGCGACCAGGTTTCAATGTTCTACATAGTATAGTTTTTGACTTATTAATTAAAAACTCTACTTCAACAGTGGATCAGAGACTGTATAAACAAAAGTTCAACAAATGACTATTGACGTTTGAATAACGCTACATCTGTCAAACTGACGTCTACAATTCGACATTTAAAATGCATTTATCTAAAGTAATATAATTAATAGAAGCAATTTGTTAATTATATTAAGTTATAATAGTGGGAGCGTAAATATTTTTAATATTTTAATAATATTTTAAAGACAAATTATTTTACTTTGACTGTCATTACAAAGTACAGTCGGAGAAAAAGACGTCAGAAGTTTTAGTACATTCAGGGTAAAAATAATTGTTAACACATTTGAAAAAAATCTGCTGTGGCCACCACACGACCTCTCGCCTAATTCTGCTTATTCTACTAATCTAATAAATATTTTTACTTACATTTTAATAGTTTCATGTTCATGTAATATGTAAACGATAATGTAAACCAATATGCAAGCAAAAGATGTCAACTGTACTGTCACTGTCATAATAATTCAAATTTTATGTAGAAACAAATTTCATATCATGGACAACAAGATACTGGAATTTCAAAAAAATAGAATATTAATTGTACTTTATTTTATTGTTAATTTGTATTTATAATTAACTGTACACATAGATAAGCACAATTTCTTTTATTTTTAATTGCAAAAATTGTCATAAATAAATAATGTACCAATATATTTAAGGAAAACTTTTCCAAACTTCTAAAAGTACTACTTCCGGTTTGCGGATTTCTACCAAAATCTTATCCGGTGTTAAGATACTTATTAAAACCTTAAATATGAAATTTGGTTTTAAACGGTTTGATACTTTTTAAGATATCGTGGACGAAAAATCGTCGGTTCATACAAACGCACACACACACGCACACACACACAGACATCATCGTGAAAATAGTAAATTCGTATTCTAGAGACCCTGAAACGTGCTTATCCACCAAAAACTCATACTCGAAAATTTTGACCCATTACAATACCTCTCTTATAGAATATGAGGCGAGAGGTAAAAAATCTGCTGTGGCCAGTACACGACCTCTCGCCTAATTCTGCTTATTCTACTAATCTAATAAATAGTTTTACTTACATTTTAATAGTTTCATGTTCATGTAATATGTAAACGATAATTTAAACCAAGATGCAAGCAAAAGATGTCAACTGTACTGTCACTGTCATAATCATTCAAATTTTGAGTAAAAACAAATTTCATATCATGGACAACAAGATACTGGTACTTAGTTGCACTTTATTTTATTGCTAAATACTACCAGATTCAGCAAATTGTATTTAAAATTCACTGTACCCATAGATAATTATATTATCTTTTATTTTTATTTGCAAAAATTGTCATAAATAAATAATGTACCAATTTATTTAAGAAAAACTATATCAAGTTCCAAAAAGTACTACTTCCGGTTTACGGATTTCTACCAACATCTTATCCGGTGTTAAGATCATTATTAAAACCTTAAATATGAAATTTGGTTATTAAAGGTTTGATACTTTTTCAGTTATCGTGGACGAAAAATCGTCAGTCCATACATTCATACAAACACACACACGCACACACACACACACACACATACACACACACAGACATCATCGGGAAAATATTAAATTCGTATTCTAGAGACCCTGAAACGTGCTTATCCACCAAAAACTCATACTCGAAAATTTTGACCCATTACAATACCTCTCTTATAGAATATGAGGCGAGAGGTAAAAACAATGCTATGTTCTGTCAAATTGACGTTTACAGTTTTTAATTCGATATTTCTGATGCAAGTACCTTAAGTTATATTAGTAATAGAAGCAGTTTATAAATTATATTAAGTAATAATCGAAAGAACCATTTTTTGTATTTTTATCAATATCAGTATTTTTTTAAATTTTATTTTATTTTGACAAGTTAGTATAGTCCCAACAAAAGATGTCAGAAGTTTAGGTACATTCAAAGAAAAAATTATTTGAAAATAAAAAAGCAAAAAAGGAACTTTTTCACCGGAAAGTATCACAAATTCATGGAGTTTGATGCTAAAGTAAAGGGTTAGGAACACTAGGTACTTTATAAAACTGTTAAAATTGAAGGTCGACGTCCTGCATTTAAAAAATATTATATAGAACAATATCGAGTCTGATATTAAATTAAACTACCAAGTGAGCACTAACTTTATAAAATTGTTGAAAATGGCGACCAACAATAATTGTCATTTGTTTTTATTTAAAAATCATATCGAGTTTGATATCAAATTCAGGGGCTGGATCGGCTGGATAAGGGCTACCTAATTAATAAAATTATTTAAAATGGTTGGCGACGATTGTCATTTATTTTTTTAAAAACAATATAGAATAATTATATCAAGTTAGATATCAAATAAAGGGCTGACAATGGGCTACCTACCACCTAATTAATAAAATAATTTAAATCGGTCAGGTGAACACTACTTTATAAAATTGTTGAAAATGGCGACCAAGGATTGTCATTTGTTTTTATCAAAAAATCATATCGAGTTTGATATCAAATTCAAGGGCTGGATAAGGACTACCTAATTAATAAAATTATTTAAAATGGTGGCCGACGTTTGTCATTTTTTTTTAACAATATAGAATTATATCAAGTTTGATATCAAATTAAATGGTTGAAAATGGGCTACCTAATTAATAAAATAATATAAATCGATCAGGTGAGTACCACTTTATAAAATTGTTGAAAATGGCGACCAACAATTGTCATTTGTTTCTATCAAAATATCATATCGAGTTTGATATCAAATTCAAGGGCTGGATATGGGCTACCTAATTAATAAAATTATTTTAAATGGTGGCCGACGATTGTCATTTATTTTTATCAAAAACAATATAGAATTATATAAGTTTGATATCAAATTAAAGGGCTGGACATGGGCTACCTAATTAATAAAATAATTTAAAACGGTCAAGTGAGCACTACTTTATAAAATTGTTGAAAATGGCGACCGATTGTCATTTGTTTTAAACAAAAAATTATTAAATCAAATCGAGACAGACGATTGACATTTGTTTTTATTTAAAAAAAAAACAATATCAAGTTTGATGTCAAATTAAAGAGCTAGATGAGGGCTAATTAATCGTCATTTGTTTATATCTTAAAATTGTTAAAATCATATTGATTTTAATATCAAAGTAAAGGTCTTGATCTTGATGATGAGGAGTGATATACATACATAATAAGTGATGAATATTATAGTGGGTGATTAGCTTCGGGTTTTTTCCTTTCAAAATAATAAAATCATTTCAAGTTTGATATATCAAATTAAAGGTTTTGATAAGGTACCTACAATATTGTTCAAGATGACGTTAGATACAATTTTTTTCGGTAGAGTCTAAATGTTAAAATCGTTATAATTGAGGCACCGAGGCACGAAGTGCCGAATCCTTCTATATTCAGAGTTCGCGCAGCGGGCGAATCCCCCTTGTTGCGCGGCAGCGCGACCTAGCTGACGGCCCGCGTAGTACTATACTAAAATTTTTATGGCTTAACTAAAATTTATATTGAAGAAGGAAGAAGAATAATTTAAAATAATTATAATTTCATCATACAATTTATTTCGGTAGAGTCTAAATGTCAAAATTGTTATAATTGAGGCACGAAGTGCCGAATCGTCCCACATTCAGGGTCCGCGGAGCTTGAGCCCGCCAAGCGGGCGAATTTCCCTTGTCGCGCGGCAGCGCGACCTAGCCGAAGGCCCGCGTAGCGGGGCCTGACGCTAGTACTGTGCTAAAAGGCTTAAAGTTGTTGATTTTTTCGTCAAACTAGCAACGCATTTAGAACTGCACAACGTTATGAACGAATTATCCGATTTTCATGATTTTTTTACGAGGTGATAGAGGGTGTCGAGACGCAAAAACCTTTGTATAGTTCAATTGTTTTTGATTTTCTTTTGTTTGAGAAAAATGCCAAAAACTGACTTTTTGATTTTCGTTAATAACAAATGAATGGTTTAATCTATCGATTTAAAAATTGGTATACATAGTAAGGGATTAATAGGGAGTCCATGCGACCAGGTCTCAATGTTCCAAATAGAATAGTTTTTTAGTTATTAATTAAAAACTGAAATTTCATCAGTGCATCAGAGCTTTGAATGCTCAAATGTTCAACAACTGACTGTTGAATAAAAAACAATGCTACATTGTGTCAAACTGACGTTTACAATTCGAGATTTCAAATGCACTTTTCTTAATTAATATAATTAATAGCAGAAATTTGTTAATTATATTGAGTTATAATAGAAGGAGCGTAAATATTTTTAATATTTTCATCAATTTTAGTACTACTTTAAAAAAATTAATTTTATTTTGACAGTCATTACAAAGTACAGTCACAGAAAAAGACGTCAGAAGTTTTAGTACATTCAGGGTAAAAATTGTTAACATATTTGGGGGAAAAACAATGCTAAGTTCTGTCAAACTGACGTTTACAGTTTACAATTCGATATTTCAGATGCATTATCTTACGTTATATTAGTAATAGAAGCAATTTGTAAATTATATTAAGTAATAATCGAAAGAATCATTTTTTGTATTTTTATCAATATTCGTATTTTTTTAAATATTTATTTTATTTTGACAGTTGTATCAAGTACAGTTCCAACAAAAGAAGTGAGCACTAACTTTATAAAATTGTTGAAAATGGCGACCAACAATAATTGTCATTTGTTTTTATTAAAAAATCAAATCGAGTTTGATATCAAATTGAGGGGCTGGATAAGGGCTACCTAATTAATAAAATTATTTAAAATGGTGGCCGACGATTGTCATTTATTTTTATCAAAAACAATATAGAATTATATAAGTTTGATATCAAATTAAAGGGCTGGACATGGGCTACCTAATTAATAAAATTATTTAAAATGGTGGCCGACGTTTGTCATTTATTTTTTTAAAAACAATATAGAATTATATCAAGTTTGATATCAAATTAAAGGGTTAAAAATAGGCTACTTCATTAATAAAATAATATAAATCGATCAGGTGAGCACAACTTTATAAAATTGTTGAAAATGGCGACCAACGATTGTCATTTGTTTCTATCAAAAAATCATGTCGAGTTTGATATCAAATTCAAGGGCTGGATAAGGGCTACCTAATTAATAAAATTATTTAAAATGGTGGCCGACGATCGTCATTTATTTTTATCAAAAACAATATAGAATTATATCAGTTTGATATCAAATTAAAGGGCTGGACATGGGCTACCTAATTAATAAAATTATTTAAAATGGTGGCCGACGTTTGTCATTTATTTTTTTTAAAACAATATAGAATTATATCAAATTTGATATCAAATTAAAGGGTTGAAAATGGGCTACCTCATTAATAAAATAATTTAAATCGATCAGGTGAGCACAACTTTATAAAATTGTTGAAAATGGCGACCAACGATTGTCATTAGTTTCTATATAAAAATCATGTCGAGTTTGATATGAAATTCATAAAATTATTTAAAATGGTGGCCGACGATCGTCATTTATTTTTATCAAAAACAATATAGAATTATATCAGTTTGATATAAAATTAAAGGGCTAGCCATGGGCTACTTAATTAATAAAATCATTTAAATCGGTCAGGTGAGCACTACTTTATAAAATTGTTGAAAATGGCGACCGATTGTCATTTGTTTTTATCAAAAAATTATTAAATCAAATCGAATTTGAAAATTAAAGGGTTAAAAAATAAAGGCTACCTTATTAATAAAATTATTTAAAATGGTGGCAGACGATTAACAATAATTGTTTTCATTAAAATAAAAAACAATTCGAGTTTGATGTCGAATTAAAGAACTAGATGAGGGCTAATTAATAAATTTATTTAAAATGGTGGCCGACAATTGTCTTTTGTTTTTAAAAAAATATGTTAGAATCATACCTACCTATTGAGTATGATATCAAATTAAATATCTTGATAAAAGAGCTAATACAAGATTGTTCAAAATGGAACCGCCGATCGTCATTTGTTTATATCTTAAAATTGTTAAAATCATATTGATTTTATATCAAAGTAAAGGTTTTGATCTTGCTGATGAGTGATATACACAATAAGTGATAAATATGATAGTGGGTGATTAGCTTCTGTTTTTTTCCTTTCAAAATAGTAAAATCATTTCAAGTTTGATATATCAAATTAAAGCTTTTGATAAGGTACCTACAATATTGTTCGACAATAGTCTTTTGTTTTTAGTTGGATAACCAGGATACCTATTTATTTTTAATGCCTTTACTAAAATTTATATTGAAGAAGGCGGAAGATTAATAATTTGAAATTATAATTAAATAATTTTTTTCGATAGAGTCTCAATTTTAAAATCGTTATAATTGAGGCACGAAGTGCCGAATCCTTCCATATTCAGAGTCCGCGGAGCTTGAGCCCGCGAAGCGGGCGAATCCCCCTTGTCGCGCGGCAGCGCGACCTAGCTGAAGGCCCGCGTAGCGGGGCCTGACGCTAGTATAAATACTACTACTACTGCTCTATACTCACAAATATATTTTAGTCATTTTATTTAAACTGCAGAAGAAGATAATAAAGCATTATTTTACTATTGTCACTGTCATGTCATAATCATTTAAATTTTACGTAGTAACAAATGTTAATCGATCATGGACTACAAGATACCGAAATACTAAATTATAAATATATACTTTAATTATTCTTAAATGATACCAGATACAAAAATATTTATAAAATACCGATTGTAGGTAATAATCACATAATCTTTCATTTAAAATAAAAAAATGTGTCTTTAATTAAATATTTATCGAAATATTTGAAAAAACTACTACTTCCGGTTTGTAGATTGACACAAAAAATAAATGCTATAACAGTCCTAAATACAAAATTTCAACTTTCTACGTCTAACCGTATTTGAGTTATGCGATATACATACGTCCGTCCGTACGTACAGACGTCACGACGAAACTAGTCATAATGGATTCAGAAAAGGTCAAAACGGATATTTCCATCAAAATCTGAAAACCTAAATTTTTCGCGATTACAATACTTCCTTTTTACTCTGTACAAGGAAGTAAAAATAAAATGTGGAAAAATTGTACTGAGGTAATAATTTATATTTGAAAAACTATTTGATATTTAGCTTTGAAAATTTTCTATACTTTCGTCTAATAAATGTTCTATGTAATACTTTTTTTTTTTATTACATTATATTACGAGAATTTATGAGATAGAAATTATTCTATATTTATAATTATTTGTTCGTTTGGAAAACAAAATTGTACGTTTTATATTAATTTATAAATATCATAAACTATGTAAATATAAATTTTTACCATGAAACAGTTATAAGAAAAGCAACGAAAACCGATTTTTTACACATTTTATTTTTCCGAAAAATTTCAAGTTTAATTTTGATAAGCGTGGAAGAGGGTATAGATAACCACCTAATTTTTTCATTACCGGGTTTGATCCCGTTTTCTAGTAAATATTAATAAAAATCTTCACTAACAATTTTCGTGTTTAAATAATAAATAAATGTTCAACATTTTAAATTACCTATTTAGATAATAGAACTCTATTGCTATTTATATTTGCATAATTCATAATGCAGTTTGTTTATTTTTAAACCGAAAAACTACAATAAAAAATTTCATTTTCAAATTAGGTTGCGTTCAATTTTCGGTTGCGTTCAAATTCGGTAGACATTCAACTTAAGGGATCCGTCTGGTAGTTAATTTTTTTTTTAAACAGAGGTGTGCGCGTCCCATGATCATTTGGTATGTAGAGGTTATTCCTTTATTTACAACATATGAACATGTCACCAAAAGATGTTAGAAGGTCTCTCAGTTTTTATTTTTCTTCTTTAACTTATGATTTTAGAAAAACATGACTTTGAAATCAGCCATTTTTCTGGATTTTTAAGAATTTTTATCTAGTAAGCAAAAAGCTATATTAAATTTCTGAAAACATAAATTGAACCTTTGTTAACAAAATGTTTTTTTTTTATTCGTCTGTGTTATAAATTAAATGATATGTGATGGGACAACGATGCTATGTTTTCGCTGTTGAAATTGTAGATTCTCTATTTAGCCAACTCACACTATGCTCAGTTTTCTTTACCTACATTATTTATTCGATTGACTGTAAAAAGAAGGGCTTGACGTCATTTGAACCCGCCTCACTTTGAAAATGACGACTTACGTTCAGGAGTTCGGTATTTTCCGAACGCGCCTCTTAAGTCAAAATATCTAATTTTTTTTCGAGAGAAGTATTCAAATATTTTTATTTATTGTGTTTAATGAGCTGTAACTTTTGAATGAATAAAAATATTGACTTCCGGTTTCTTTCATTAAATTCTACGAACATTTCTCCATAAGATACATTATTCTAATAAAATTTTAGGGTGTTCATTAGGCCAATATATCTAATGTTTGTCCGAGAGAAAGTAAATAGATTTTTATATTTATTGTGTTTAATGGTCTATAAATTATGTGCAATTCGTTTACTACTCTTCAAAACTTATGTGATGATATTAAATGTTATCTCAAACATTAAAAAAATGGTCAGTCATCGATTTAGTGGGACAACGCCCGTCAGTCAGCAAAAATAGAAATAAAAACACAGTAAATATAAAATATTTGAAGTTTTTAAAATAACGTATTTTATAGAAAAATGTTCGTAAAATTTAATTAAAGAAACCGGAAGACAATATTTTTAGTCATTCAGAAATTACAGTTAATTAAACACAAAAATAACGAAAAAAGCTAAAATTTCTGAACTTTTATTTTTTTGAAAAAATTGCTAATTTTAGAAACTATTAGACGTACAGAGTTGCGGTTGGGCTCAAGTTGTTGCAAATTTAATGTACTATAAAAATGATAACATCGACTATATATCAAAAACGCATAGTTTACGAGTTATTAGGCAACTGAAAAAAATTCCGAAAATTTTGCAGGTTTTTACGTATTACGCAGGAACCACAGGTTTTTCGAAGCTGAAAACATGGATTCACACTACCCTAACTGATCCTAACAACATTTTAGAACTACATCACGCTTTGCGATTTTAATGTCAAATTTGACTGGGCTATTATTTTTTGTACATACATTGCGGCCGACTAACCAGTTCCAGTCATAACTTTCATTTATATGCAATATACTATTTGTATAACAATTTTCAGCCTTAGTAAATTCATTTTGTTACCTCGCAGGTACGACAACTTCGATAGCGTACCTGAGACACCTGTTCTCAGTTTCGCTTGATTGACCGCAGTATGTTTGTGTACACAACCACTGTAATAAACTATAAAAAAACTAGGCTTAGTGAATTCAGATACTTTTTTGGCTCTGGCTCTTGGACTATAAGAGTAAACCACAAAAAACAAGAAATCTTGATTTTACTATACGGCAAGTTAATTTTTCTGGGCAAATTACAAATATTCGTTGACTATTTTTAAGTACCTACTTGATATTTTTAGAAATGTATGAACACAAACATATCTGTGATAAAGGATTGCTCCATCAATAACCTGTGACATCCCATGGGCGCCTCGTGCGCACAAACAGTCTGAGCTGAATATAGACATTGCGTAAGAGGAAATATACCAGGAAAACACGCGTGTAGAATGTGGGGGAACCGCGGTATAAATACCACAGCAAGAGCGGACCAGATCACAGTACACTGACAAGATGTCGAGTCTCAAGTTAGCGCTGTTCGTTCTCTTCACTCTCGCTGCGAGGTCCAGCGAGGCTATACTATTCTATACATGCGGTCCTTGCACGTGCTACGATGACGTTACGGGTTTAAAAGTAGCTTGGTGTAGCGTCTTGACCACAGTGCCCGGCGCCCTGCCTGATGACATTCAACATCTGTATGTATCTGGTATGTCACTTGATTTTTCAATTGTTATGTAATTCAGTGTTATTTTTAAGATGATTGGTTTCAGGGGGATCCACGCCCAGGCTAAGTGATAATCAGTTTACCTCCTACAGGCGGTTACAACAAATTCAAATTATCAGCAATCAAATTGAGCAAATTGAACCAGAATCTTTTAGATATATGACAAGTGTGACATATATTGACTTGCGTTCTAATAAAATTTCTGAGTTTCCAACTGAGTGCTTCACATTTGCACCAAATTTAGTTACAGTGGACCTTACATACAATAAAATTACACGACTACAATCAAATCTGTTTAGCTGTTTAAAATTTTTGAAGAATGTTTATTTAACTAACAATGAAATAGTTACAGTAGAGGAACACTGCTTTACTGAAGTACCTCAGTTAGAAACAATACATCTGTTCAACAATAAATTAATATCTTTGGATATTAAGTTTATAGACAATCTAAGCAGCCTGAAAGTCTTATCTCTAGATAATAACACGTGGCATTGTAACACGTCTCTGTGTGGAGTGATGGACACTGTAGTGAGCCGTGAACTGTGGGGTAGTTGGTCTGTTCCAACCTGCGCAACGCCACAGAACTTGACGACGAGGAAGTGGTCCAAGCCGCTGGTGACAGAACTTTGTTCCTGCCTGCCGTACAACTGTATAAACATTGCTCCTGAGCCTCGGCAGCCTCAGCCGTCGTGTGACGCACCTCGCATCATCTCCAACACAAGCAGCGTGAGTGAAGGACAAGACCTGCGGCTCAAGTGTAAATATTGCTTATTGTCTCAGGTCGTGTGGACCTTCAACGACGCTAAATTGCCATCCAACTATGTAGAGAAATCAGAGGAATCACTCACATCGACGCTTACAATAAAAAATATCCTGAAAGAACAACGCGGCTACTACTTGTGCAAGATAAGAAGTTGTGAAGACTGCGAAGACGCCGGAGTTTATGTCTCAGTCACAGGCAAACCACAAAGCGATGTCGATCTCAAACAAGGTATTTATTAATCAATTGAATTTAGCGGCGCCGCTGAATGTGATGTGTTGTGTTACAGTTGTTCACGTTTCCGGCGCCAACTCGAGCGAGTCTTGCGGCTCGCGTCGTGGACTTCTTCTGCTGCAGTACACCGTTGTTCCGGCCACCGAACTCAACACCACGCTCAGTGAGTCACTCCATCAGCCAGGCACTAACTACAGATTCTAATTCGTATGTTTTCTTTTTCAGATGACAAGAACTGAAGAAAGGTCAATACATTATATTTCTTTACCGGTTTCAGGATTTTAAATCTATATTTACATGCACAAAAATAGGCTGGTAAGTAAGTAATAACTGTATTCTGTAAGGTAATATTACCATACTGAAATGTCAAAACAATCAAGAAAATGAAAATAAAACAATGATAATATAACACTATTTATTAATACAAACGGAACTCAAAACAACAATAATACAAAAATTACTTCTCCTGTTTATCATAATATATATTAATTGTATTATTTATTATATTAAATAAAAAATTATTTATAAATCTGATACAAAACAATTGAAACCAAGACGTTAAATAAAAACTTACAGACAACAGACTTACTTGATCACCTTCTAAAATGATTGATGACAGTGACGTTATTCATTAAAGAATTTAAAAAACTAATATTTATTAATGACGTTAACGTGTTATTATTCTGAAACCGATAAACTATTGAACAAACCACGGATGTTATGAGTCATAACAGGCCTTAGATGTCTTAAAATCCTCGCTCTACGAGCTCGGATTTCAAACTGACATCTGCGGCTGTAATGATACTCATAACATTCCTAGGTATGTTAATAGCTATAATTACATTACGTTATTTTTATTGTTAAATGCTAACACATTATACTTGAACTATATATATATATATTATAATATTAATTTTACCTGTAATAATAAGTTCCTATTAAATAATAAAAACTGAATAGTAGTATAATCAAGGTTCGCGCCGGCGAACCGACGAGGCAAGGTAAAAAGTTAGTTTAGAACCAAAATCACGTTGCCTTCGGTTCGCGTTGCGCGGGACTATATACCGGAATTCTGCTCTGAGACTAATTTCTTCTCTCTCTTACTACTGGGTCGCCCGTAAGAAGAGAGAGACAGACTTGATTTATATGATCGCCGGACCGTACCTACCCCAGCGCCGCTTTCCCTTGGCGGACGCTTGGGGAAAAGGAAAATTTCGGAACTCTCTCTCTGTTACGCATAAAAGACAGAGAGAGAGAATCGGACATAAATGACAAACTCGTGTCAAATATTTAGGTTAATAAGTGTCTACACGGCGTTAAACGTCAAAACATTTATTTATTTATTTATTTATTTATTTATTTATTTTAATTATTCAACAGGAACAGAGTTCCCAATTACAGAATAACAAAATTAAAGAAATACAGGTAATCAGATATACATAAAGATATATACAGCAGGAGTAATTAATTTAAGTTAATAGAGTGAAATGAAATTATATACAGCAAATATAATGAAAGCACATGAAATAGGAAAGAATATTTGAACTCTGAGATAAACTTAAATCAACTGTAAGTAATTTAGAATCTATTCGTTCGTTTATCTCTTGAAATATGTTATTAGTAAATTGTATTTAGTTGTCGGGAATGAACACATGCCCTTCATGGTCGGTCATGGACTTATAAGTTAGCATATAATCTCGCGAATAGCTTGCAATCTACAAAGGTTTTGAACAAGGTCTGATCCAGGGATCCAAAGGCCTTCCATTGACAGCAGGGACTTCACATTTTTAACTTTACCAGAAGATTTAATAGGATTTATATTTAGTTTATCAATAACACATTTACACTAAGCCTGTCTGACACGATACAAAGTTTTGTACAAAATTTAATATTAAATTTTGATACGAAATATTATAATAATAGTATATTACATAATAAGTCAGGAAAGTGATGCTTTACTTGACGAAGCCGTTTGAAGTAAGAGGCCGTAAGGCCGAGTATTTTAATTGGCTGAGTCAAGTAAAGGCACTTTCGTGACGTATTATGTATACTATTTTACCTGAAACCGGCAAGAGAGTAATTACTTTAGTGGCGCATTTTAGTATGGGAAGTAGGTTATTACCAAAACAGTTGCAACACAGTCAGGTAAAGTACTTCCCTGACTGTTTTGAGTCAGGGAAGTACTTTACCTGACTGTGTTGCAACTGTTTTGGTAATAACCTACATCCCATACTAAAATGCGTCAGGAAAGTAATTACTTTCTTGCCGGTTTCAGGTAAAATTTGTTACGAAAATTTAAATTTCTGTCTGACACGGTATTAAATTTTTGTACAGAATTTTAATTCATAAGCATGCGTATACAAAACAATTTCGTAAAAATGACACAATGACAGTATTAAGTAGGGTTTACCATTATGTGATTTATCATATGATTTCGCATATGATAAATCATATGTGTTTATTTTTACATTCACACTGTTCGATTTGTCATACATAACGACTCATAAGCGAACTCATAAGATAAGTCATAACGAAACATAACTACATTTCAGAAATATAACTGTTTCTATTTTCATATGATTTTTTGTATGATTTTCGTTGACATTGAGGTTATGTTAATGATAATATAAGGAAACAACAAATAATATAATGATAATATAAGGAAACAACAAATAATATAATTATTGTAACAAAAAAATATTGTTTAACTTTTAATTTTCTTCAATTCAATTTAATTTATAACAAATTATTCAACTAGCCCATTATGGAAGAATGTCTCCCACTGACATGCATTTTGCGCCTTCCAATATAGTAAAGTTTATGTGTGGTCTGAACCGTCGAATGAAGATATGAAGAGATGACTTCATGCAACGCTCACATGTAACAATATTCAAACTGATTGGTCAGCCCCTTCTTCTTTCACAACTATACGGTTTCGAACGCATTCTTCCATAAAGTGTTAACTAATAAAAAAAATTTATCTACTGAAAAATACCTGGTTCATTCTCGAATTAAGAGTGTAAATTAATGAGCAACTCAAGACGAACTGAATGTTTCAGTTGAAGTTTATATATCAACACGGTACGGCTTGTCATGGTCTGAAGAAAAAAGACGGGACGGCAAGGTTTAAGGTGATTCTTCAATTCTGGAGTATCGGAGTTGTATAGTGATTTTTTGTTTACTATTGCAATTTGAGATGGGTACATTTTTATAGAAAATATTTCCTTGTTGTTCAATGCAATTTGAGATGGGTAGAGTTTGATAAAAAAGTTTCCTTGTTGACTCAATCAATTTGCATTAGACTTTGTCATTATAAATCGCTTTAGTTGAGGACCGAAACTATCGTCGCTAATTTCATTCTTTTCAAAGACTCCTTTGACAGTCGCCTATTAATTGAGTGTTATTAGTGTAGTGAGAATTTGCCTCAACAATTGATTTCACGTCTTCTTTATGCGTAAAATGGTAGTATTTCACTAGCTTGTGTTGAATTTTCAACTTTATAGCCCGAAAACCTTGCCTCGTCTATTTTAATTTGTAAGGTAATTTTTTGAGTTTAAAAAGGACGAAATTAGCGACGATAGTTTCGGTCATAACTAGTTGAGGACCAAAACCATCGTCGCTAATTTTATTACCTACACAGTATTATACCGTGAGTTTATTTTAACATGAAACATAGGATTTTGTATATCCATAGTTACCAATTTGACAGCAATGTATCAGAGTGTCCTTTAAAATGAAACATAAGGAATAAATGACATTTGTTAATTACTGTCACATTGTTGTAAGATATTAATTACCTGTAATACAATGGTGTATACTACTGAAGAAAAGGTGCTAATTATAAAATGATATTTTGCGGATTAGTCCAGTCAAATTAGAGTTTCACCTCGGAATGAGAGATAATAAGCTGGAAACTCGTATATACCTTCATTATGGCGTTCTAAAAGTTGTCTCAAAAGTCTCATAAAATCTCGTGCCTGCGTCGTAAGTTATTCGAGGTCAAAGGTCACAAAACTCGGTTTTTCGAGATTATCTATAACCTATTATAAAAGTTGTAGAGAATAAAATTTCCTACAACTTTGGTATTAAAAAAAAATGTCTCCGATCAATAGTTCAAAAGTTACGGCCAAAAGTAAAAGGAACGGTTTTAAAAAATTTAATTATGGCATTACTTTATGTCATAATATACAAAAACGACTGTAACTTTTCAACACATTAAAATATCGACTTCCGATCTGAAGCATTCAATTCTTAAGACTATTTTCAATCTACAATACAATTTTTAAATTTTTGGAGATTACAAGTTTAGCCAAAATTTAAACAAAAAAAATAATTATTTTTTTGTATTTTCTTAAATTATTGTGTTTAATCAGCTCTAATTTCTGAATGAATCGAGATATCAACTTTCGGTTTTCAGCATTGAATTCCTGAGACTTTTTACTATAAGGTACATTATTTCAAAAATGGTTAAAAAAATTTGGTAACCTGAAATTTTATATCTTGATTCATTCAGAAATTAGAGCTGATTAAACACAATAATTTAAGAAAATACAAAAAAATAATTATTTTTTTTGTTTAAATTTTGGCTAAACTAGGACCTCCAAAATTTTAAAAATTGTATTGTAGATTGAAAATTGTCTTAAGAATTGAATGCTTCAGACCGGAAGTCAATATTTTAATGTGTTGAACAGTTACAGTCGTTTTTGTATATTATGATATAAAGTAATGCCATAATGAAATTTTTAAAAGCGTTCCTTTTTCTTTCGGCCGTAACTTTTGAACTATTGATCGGAGAAATTTTTTTTTAATACCAAAGTTGTAGGAAATTTTATTCTCTACAATTTTTATAATAGGTTAACATCATTGGAGCTATAGAAACCTAGATAATCTCGAAAAACCGAGTTTTGTGACCTTTGACCTCGAATAACTTACGACGCAGACACGAGATTTTATGAGACTTTTGAGACAACTTTTAGAACGCCAAAATGAAGGTGTATACGAGTTTCCAGCTTATTATCTCTCATTCCGAGGTTGAGCCCATTTTTCTGCTTAAATGACTGGACTAGATTATAATCCCAGTTTAAGGCAAGTGTCGGACATGGGCGTCGTTAGGGGGGGGGGCAAGGGGGGGCGCCTGCCCCCCCCCTAGATAATGATACAGAAACTCAAATTTCATACCTATATGACAAAAAAGACCAAACACTTAGAATTTTTTTTTTGAAATTTCAATGTACGAAATACGCGAATCTTTTCAAGAATAATGCTCCTATACTCAGAAAATGAGTTTAATTGGAGGGTAGTATTTTCCTCGAAAATCGAAATGAAGCAACAACAATGGGCAACATGGGTTATGGGTTGCAGCGAGCTTTGATATGCTTTTATTGCGCGACGTTGGCTAAATTTATTATTTCTTATTAAGTATAGGTAGAAACGGTATTTAAGGTTTATTCTGAATCTTTAATGTAGGTACTGGATATCAGAAATGTATAGTTCTAATCATTGGCGTAGCCAGGGAGGTTTAGGAATTAAACCACCTTCCCCCAGCGAATTAGTATTTATATTTTTTTGCCTACGTACTTATCTAAATGCTAAAATAAGACATTTATTTCATAATTTTTTTAAAATTTATTATTTATTTTAATTTTTGTAATTGATAGAGGGTAAAATATAATGTAATTTCAAGTGTATGTATAACTTAACTTTTAATGAAGCAGCCTTTGACCTTGAACTCAAAAAAAATTTCGCCTGCGGCGCTTTTTTTTCTTTCTCCCCACCAAATTAATTTTTTAGGACTACATTACAGGTCCCAAAAATATTTTGCCCCCCCCCCCCCCCCTAGGAAATAACCTGGCGACGCCCATGATGTCGGATTTGTTTCAAATAACATTTCCCGACAGACCTACACCGAGTGCTGCAACAATATTAAGAATAATAAATAACTTTAGAGGAAATGGTTGCATCCAACCTGCCCATCATAAAAGCGCCAGAACTAATCATGCTTTAACAGCGGAAAAAATGGATGAAATCTTGACGCTTATACGCAATAATCATAGATTATCGACAAGAGAAATAGGACAAGCGACTGGTATAAGTAAAAGTGCGGTACACAAATTTTTAAAAAAGGAACATTTTAAATCATTTCATTTTCAAAACCATCAGGAATTAGTTGTCAACGATGCGGAACGCAGAATAAATTTTAGTGAAATAATGTTTGAAAAACTTAATATGGGGAAGTAAATTCGCAAAATTGTAGATACTGGAGTCGGGAAAATTTACATTTATTTAATAGTACAAGAACGCAATGACCCGAGAAAGTGAACGTTTGGGCTGGAATTGTAGGAACCCACATTATAGGGCCATTTTTATTGATGGAAATATAACTGCTCAAAATTATTTAAATCTGCTACAAAATGAAGTGATACCTGTACTTTTAGCTTTAAATATTGAAGAAGCGTAGTATCAGCTTGACGGCGCCCCTGCGCACAATGCCCAAATTGTACGTACATATTTAAATACCATTACGCCAAGCAATGTCAGATGACAGATCAGTGTGGCCATGAACATAACGGCCGCCATTAATCCTCCAAAATCAGCTTGACAAGTAATATTTGATTTGTCTGATTAATGTGATAGGTCATATTAAAAGCATTATAATCCTATTTCGTTGATACATAATATAAATAAACTGGTAAATAACATCAAAGTTTGAACAATACAACGTTTATCGTGCAGTTTTTGGAGGATTAATGGCGGAATTTACCACGTGACAACTACGACCAATGAAAACTGTGACCACACTGTTCATTATCGAGTCTCTGTATGCCATCTTAGATCTCAGCGCTGTGAGCGGCCAATAGAGTAAGAAGGTGATTTAGAGAACCAGGGGTACGTTCAGAATTATGGAGTGTAGATCTGGACAAATATTGTCGGAGCGATGACGTCATATTTTAGATTATCTAGTCATTCCGAACGGCAAAGGGTAAAAGGACTGTCAAACTGAGTACTGTTGACATCAGATTATACAATATTTATTTTTAAAAACCTTATTCAAATTTTATTATTGTAAAACGATGAATGCAGTATATTAATATTATAGCGAACTTTAAAAAAAAATCGTCACTAATTTTTATAGATATGATGACGAAGATGATGATGAGAATTACAATAAAATACAAAATATGATTAATAATGAATTAAGATGAACATTATAACAAGCCAAAATTTGCGCTTATAAAAATAAACATTCACACTGCGCATGACGAGCGACTTTTACCTTCCTCTGTGAGTAGGGTAAAAAGTTGTCGTCCGGATAACGTCTGGCTAATGATTCTGAACGTGGAATTATTTTGCTCCGGTAACTCACTCTATAATACAGAACGCCTGTATTTATCAGAGTGACGCCTGGGCGACACTCCGGCGTTGATTCTGAACGTACCCCTGGTATCGTTAAAAATGACGGAAACAAGTTTTGTTGCAGCGCGTTGGTGGCGTATGGCCGTACTAGAATCTGTACAGTGCGGGTACACCCAGATACACCCCGCACGCCCCGCACTGTTCAAAATTTAATATTAATGTTATTCAAATAAACGCAATAAGTATAAATATAGAAGTATAATTTATTAAACACAACATTTAAAACACTTATTATAAGAGCTAATTACATACAGTAGAATCGGGGAGACAGCCGAGGTACGTCATCAAAAAATGTAACTAAATTATGTGACGTCAGCTGTGAACATGTTTACATTAGTTCTTTGAATCGTAATGTAATATGATGTGCATGTGGCAACAATGTTGCAACAATCACGAAATGTTGTTTTGAAAAAGACAGATTTAAGAAAAAAGATATAAACCAAACTGGTAAAAAAGAAGCCAAAAGAAAATCAGAAACTCACACAGTAAATCAAGCATATAAACGTACTATAATTCAGTGTTACCACTCGAAGAAAAAAAATTAAAATTGACGGATTCATATACGGTAATTTAAATACATATATATAAACTAATTTATATTGATTTAATGATAATATAACACGTAGGCATATTTATAAAACTCATTATTAATTTTTGTGTACATTTGGTACAATTTTTGTTTTCGTTTCAGTTACTTTAATATTATAAAGTTTTTCACCAAATGATGACGTACCTCGGCTGTCTCCCCGATTCTACTGTAGTATCACATTGTATCGCAAATATAATATTAAAGAAATAATACGAACATTCATGTTTTCACAAAAATAAACATTTATAAAAAATAGCTTTACGTATGCTTTAAAATTGTCATTTTCATCTCTATTTACCTAAAAAATTCAGTATTTTCTTAATATATATAAATAACCCATGTATCGATTATATTTAAAATATATTTCATTGTACTTACTTGTCTAAAATTTGTTGAACTGGTGTTGGTGACGAGAAAATGCTGTTCACAATTTTCTGTTACATTGTTACATTTCAAATCTTTCAAATCAAAATAAAACAAAACAGCTATTTTCAAACAAACGTCAAAAAAGTCTACACTAGCGCTGCAGTGTTATATGGCCGAACTAAATTCATATGACGTCATAGTGCTGTCATTTTATAAGCTGATAGAGACGATAAATCCATATAGGAGTGACGTCATATCAGATAAATTCTATCTACCACGTTCACTAAATAAGCTATCTCTTTCTTACACATTTTACTCGTATAAATCTATACGCATATCGTATGTCATAAGGGGCGGGGCTTATCAATTTGTGTTTTAACGGCAGTAGCAGAACAATAATTATTCATATAATAGTATTCATTATATGAAATATATTTTCTTACATATTATTGTTTTCTTTTAGATTAACAAAAATTCGTTATATACCATTTTTATTGTGTACTGCTGACAACTTGTCAATTTTGTGCTTATTGTTGTGTCAAGTGTCAACATAAAATTTTGAGGTTAACGTGCTTTGTTATTTAGTTTTGTTCTATTTTATTAATTTTTGATTATTTCCTACAGAATCATGCGATGTATTAAAATGGTAAAATAATGATTAATTTTAAAAACAGAAATAAAAACTATTGCTTTTAAATTTCGCGTATAGAGAAAGACTGCCAGCACCATCTACCAAACTCATGCTGTACTAAAAATTAAAATCTTGATTCATACGAATAATTTGCTTGTTTTTTATGACGTCACTCCTATATGGATTTAAATCGTCTCTAGCCCCGTTAGAACCTTCCTAGCCGGTATATTTTATGGTTTGACATAAAGTTGTTCAGACCTTTTATAATATTTGTGCGGTAATTATTGTTTTAATTTATATTTTCAGTAAGTAAAACTTGCAACAAATAGTGTTATGTGTAATTAATGAACCATTTAAAACAGTTTACTTTAATTATTACAGGTAGAGACGATTTAAATCCATATAGGAGTGACGTCATATCAGATAAATTCTATTCACCACGTTCACTAAATAAGCTATCTCTTTCTTACACATTTTACTCGTATAAATCTATACGCATATCGTATGTCATAAGGGGCGGGGCTTAACAATTTGTGTCTTAACGGCAGTAGCAGAACAATTATTCATATAATATAGTATTCATTACATGAAATATATTTTCTTACATATTATTGTTTTCTTTTAGATTCACAAAAGTTCGTTATATACCATTTATTGTTTATTGCTGACAACTTGTCAATTTTCTCCTTCTTGTTCTGTCAAATGTCAACATAAAATTTTGAGGTTCACGTGTTTTGATGAAACGATGATCGACTGTTGTTTAGGAATGGTTGACAAAAAATGGTCGGGAATCAGTCTTATATAATTTTTTATTTTTTACTCAATTGCCGACGTTTCGACTATACAATAGTCTTCTTCAGGGCTCTGTAAATTAACAAACTTTGTAGCAACAATGTACAAATATGTTTCAATTCATTCTATCCTACTTACATGAGACGGTTACATACACATAAAAAATAACAATTCTACACTTAAATAATTGCAAGACATCATTAAATACAAATTAAAAAATTATCATTAAAAAAATAAATAAAGTAATACGTTAAAAGCACAATAATTAAAAGACGGGTAACTTCAACACCCAATTTTTAAAACACTTTTATAAATTGTGAAAAAAACCTTGCAAATTCAAACATCAATAATTAAAATTGTCCAATAGCATACGAGCAATGAAAAAGACGTTAAAATAAGATACATAGATGACTAGTAAAACAGCGAAGTATCACGAAAAGTATCACAATTTGGTTTCAACATTTTTATGTTTTCTTTATAAGATTGCTGTATATAACACTAAGGTTTTCAATATCAGTTAATTTATTTAGCAACTTAAAAGATAAGACAAAGTTTGTTAATTTACAGAGCCCTGAAGAAGACTATTGTATAGTCGAAACGTCGGCAATTGAGTAAAAAATAAAAAATTATATAAGACTGATTCCCGACCATTTTTTGTCAACCATTAACGTGTTTTGTTATTTAGTTTTGTTCTATGTTATTAATCTTTGATTATTTCCTACAGAATCATGCGATGTAATAAATGGTAAAATAATGATTAATTTTAAAAATATAAATAAAAACTATTGCTTTTAAATTTCGCGTATAGAGAAAGACTGCCAGCACCATCTACCAAACTCATGCTGTACTAAAAAGTAAACTCTTGATTCATACGAATAATTTACTTGTTTTTTATGACGTCACTCCTATATGGATTTAAATCGTGTCTAAACACAGTGATTTATAATTACAACCTATAGGAGAAACGCTCTTAGAATAGTATGAAGTCACGGAAAAAGTGATGACGTTGCATGTACTACGTTTACATAGTAAATATAAGGCGATTTTAGATATGCTCATGCTGTATTGGTTGCATAAGCAAGGAAATTTATTTAATATTCTTGACAAATGAAAATAATTTTTAGACTTTTTATTTCAAATACGATGATTAAATTTTAATTTCTAAATAATTTTAAACAACGAAAAATATAGGTAAGTAGAAATATTACTTTATGTGGAAATTATACGATTAAACTATTAGCATTAGAAATAATAGAACTTAAAATATTAGTTTTTTACTAAAAATTATAATATTACATAAAAATGTAGAAAATATGATAATACATACAAAAATACTAGATTACAGTAATAACTACAAATACAGAATATCACATTATAAATAAGTATATCACAGGCGTCAAATATTGGCATATACTACAATTAAAATATGACTATAGACTATACATATATTATTGTAATAAAAAACAAACGTCGAATATTGCTGAAAACTAAAAATTGTACATTAACTTATTTATATTGCATTTTCGTCCAATAAATCAGCACTATCTGAATCGTCATTTAAATTAATAATAAAAGATCTTACTTCTGCTGTATCAATACTATTTACCTCTCTGTCCCACCAATCTAATATTACCTTATTTGTGTGTTCTACTGTATTATTCCAACGCTTCTTGCCACATGCTTAGGATTTTGTCCTGTCCATATCCATCTCGACCAATATTCTTATTGTAATATTGTTTCGTGAGTCACCAAATATGTTCGATTGGATTAAAGATGCAGTGATAAGGAGGTAACCTTAATATTTCATGCCCGTGTTCCTTTGCCATTTCGTCTGCTTTATATTTTTTCTCTGGTTTATTCCTAAAAAATAAACAAAAAGCATTAAAGTAAAAATTAAATACTAATTAAATTACAACGTACATTGCAATCAGGGCCAGAAGTTCTGTTTTGAGCATTTTTTCATCATAGAAAATTTTCTTCTTCGTCAACCAGTCTTGTAATTGTTTCTTGGTCCAGTTGCTGGTAGGATTTGGCTCGCAGGTCACGCTATGATATGGGGCGTTATCCATTACTATTACTGCAGGATTTTTAAACTTTAATAACTAATTTTCAAACCATTTAAAAAAAATTATCCCCGTTTATCTCACCATGATAATCTCCAACGTTGGATTTAGAAGCAAATACAAGGCCAGCATCTTCCACGAACCCATCCTTGGTCCCAGCATGTACTATGATATATCTAAAAACAAAATCAGTACCTAAGACAAAATACTTATTTATCATAAAATAAGAATACAAATTTAACTTCCTGAATTACCATCACATTTAACAGATTGACTCGTTCCATCTTGCCAACACTTTTCCTGTGTACCCTTTTGAAAAATCCAAGTTTCATCTAAATAAACAAATTCCCGCGTGTTTGATTTTAAATTTTGTACATACGTCTTTAAAAATTTGATTCTAGCTAAAGCAATATTTGGCAATTCATACAACTTCGGTGTAGCGCAATGTTTTTGCCATTTGAAGCCAATATTCCACAACACCAACCTCAAACTGGTACAGCAGCCGTCAAAAATGTCTCGAGCCTTTAAAACTTTCAGCAACGACTCGGTTGTCATATGGATTACTGAAATATTTAAAAATATTAAAATGTATACTACTAATTACAGTTGAAAATATAACTTACTGTTACGATACAACTCATAAACTACATTTCGAATTGCCACTTCTGTAAATGAATTTATATTCGTGACGGGCTTTTCTCGTTTCCTGTTTTTTTCTGGACTTTTTACTACTTCAAGTTTCCTCAATGATATTAATGTCGATACACCAATCCCAGTTGCTGCAGATACTCTCTATAAAATATATGAATATGCACATTAAAACATTTTTATTTTTACATACAATTAGACATGATTTTACGTACTTCCAAAACATTAGATAACTCTTGCGGTGTTGGACCACCTTTTTCCTTTTCTGTCGCAAAATATGCACACAATCTTAAAACAACTATTTTAAAATATGCAGAATAAGCTTTTCCCTTCGGCATATTTACTTTTCACAAAAAATTACAAAACAAATCAAGTGAACTGCACGACGACAAAACACAAATAAGATGACATCTGTTTGAATGTCACAGTTAAACTGTAAACATGCTCAAAAACAGTGTCACCAACTGAAATGTTCCCAAAAACTACAAACAATGTGTGTTTTCATTTCAAAACCTAGTACATAAAATTGTAAGTATCTCTTATTATAGCGGAATAACTTATATTTTTCTCTAAAATACTACCATACCAGTATGCATACCTTAAGTTAAAAAAGTATGTAGCATAATTACTTAGTAATTTAAATTTTACAAGGTTGGTACCGGTCAATATGACGTAAGATCTATGTTTGTGACGTCATACTATTCTAAGAGCGTTTATAGTGCGTTTGAGCAATGAATTTGATTTTGTTGTAGAAAACCATTATGAAGCTTGGACTGATGGAATATTTTAAATATTTAGCTGCTGGAGAGAATTCCAGAAATGTTGCAGAAGGAGAGGCGGTTTTTGACGCTGGCCATGTAATTCTTTGTGGAAGAACAGCAAACGAAACTGATAGGGATCTCATAAACATTTTTGCACTGTGTTTGCAAACTAGTGCTCTGTCATCTGATCCCCATTAAATTAAAAGCATATTAAAAAACGAAAACAATGAATTGATAATTATTTCAATGATTTGTTCGTGCAAGGCTGGGAATAGTGGCAAGTGCAAATTTTTGAACGGATAATTTATTTTAAAATTTAAGCATGCTTACAGTTTTGAGCGTTTTATTCTAAATATGTAAGTGTGGATTAATTTAGTTTTGAAAATCAACTAATAATTGGTAATGTAACAAAAATGTTTTTGGCACTGTTGCCAGTAACAGTAAAGTGTCAGTTCAAATCGGTAGGTTGGTACTATGAAAATTTTCAGAATATATTGAGAAAAACTTGATGTGTAAAACGAACACAAATATTTTTCTACTTGGCAATTTATTGATGAAGAAATTGAAGGTCAACTTGATCAATTTATTGGTGAATAAATTGGATCGTGTAAAACAGGCATAACGATTAAAAATTGTCAACGTTTTGGACAGTTGTAGAAAAGATTATTATATTCATAATCAAATTATGTGACAATATTGTCCGGCCTCGGTACCTCCGGCCTACAGTGCAAGTTCCCGTACTTCCGCCAGTCCCAGTTCGCCACTGCGCACAGTCGGAGCTTGGGCTTGCGCACAGCGAGCCGAGTATTTTCCGAACGCATCCTGTGCAGTACAAAGTGCACAGAAGTGAATAAACGAACGGATACTGTGCAACATACACTACCGGAAAAAAGAAACCGCCTCCCCCTCCCACAGAAAAGTTGAAAAATAGGTGCATTTTCAAACCGTCATAACTCGGCTGTTTTTCAATGAAATTGGATGAAACTTTAGTCCAAAAAACTTTCAAGTGTCTACTTTAAGGATGTGGATGCGATCTTAGATTTAACCCCTTCCGCCACCCCGCTACATCCCGATGAAAAAAATCTGACGTGGACACCACATGACTTCCTTGTACGCCTTGTGTGTTCATACTAATAATAACTAAAATGTAAAATAATATTAAAAATTCTTTTAACTTATTATACTAATACTCACAAATATATTTTAGTCATTTGATTTAAACTGCAGAAGAAGATATAAAGCATATTTTACTATTGTCACTGTCATGTCATAATCATTTAAATTTTACGTAGTAACAAATGTTAATCGATCATGGACTACAAGATACCGAAATACTATAAATTATAAATATATACTTTAATTATTTTTAAATGATAGCAGATACAAAAATATTTATAAAATACCGATTGTAGGTAATAATCACATAATCTTTCATTTAAAATAAAAAAAATTGTCTAAAATTAAATATTTATCGAAATATTTTTAAAAAGTACTACTTCCGGTTTGTAGACTGAAACCAAAAATAGGAGGTGCACAACTAGATGCTATAACAGTCCTAAATACAAAATTTCAACTTTCTACGTCTAACCGTATTTGAGTTATGCGACACACATACGTCCGTACGTACGTACGTACGTACGTACGTACGTACGTACGTACGTACGTACGTACAGACGTCACGTCGAAACTAGTCATAATGGATTCAGAAAAGGTCAAAACGGATATTTCCGTCAAAATCTGAGAACCGAAATTTTTCGCGATTACAATACTTCCTTACTTCGTACAAGGAAGTAAAAATGATTTTTTTGTGGGAAAAATGACCTGGGGTACGTTCAGATATAGTTATCTTGGATAGGGCGAGGTATTGAATGGGTGTTATGACGTCATTACCCAGAGTGCGTCGAGAGTGGACTTAATTTCTGAACGATTTGGAGTAAAACACGAGTATAATTTGAACTTGGTTATGTACAAATAGGATACTAACCTGTTTTACGTCGAACACCTATTTGCAATTTGCTAATTATTAATGTACGGTTCATTATCAATTATCAACACTATAGGTATAATCAGTTGCATTTATCTCATTGGTCCCATCCATTTTTTTGCGAATTTACTTCTCGGAAAATTTTAAATTATATCGAGAACTAAACTAAAATAATAACTAACATAATGCACATGCGGGGCGACAATCGTCCATGTCAGAGAGTGGGGCGACGAAGGCGCACTCTGGACGAACATCCAAGGAATTTCTGAACGATTCTGAGAGCGTACTCCAGATACACTTTTTCGAATATCTGAAAGGCTTACAATGGAGTCATTCTCGCTCTGAGTGTGTTATTCCTGAACTCGCTGGGGAGTTAAAAAAATTGTGGACCCGATTTTCCAACAACCAACGCAATAAAATTCAATCAATTTCCTACACGGGACGCAAAGAAACATAATCATCCTAATTTTAAGTTCACCTTCGTAAAGTAGAAGAAAAATCTGCTGTGGCCAGTACACGACCTCTCGCCTAATTCTGCTTATTCTACTAATCTAATAAATAGTTTTACTTACATTTTAATAGTTTCATGTTCATGTAATATGTAAACGATAATGTAAACCAAGATGCAAGCAAAAGATGTCAACTGTACTGTCACTGTCATTATAATTCAAATTTTGAGTAAAAACAAATTTCATATCATGGACAACAAGATACTGGTACTTAGTTGCACTTTATTTTATTGCTAAATACTACCAGATTCAGCAAATTGTATTTAAAATTAACTGTACCCGCATAGATAATTATATTATCTTTTATTTTTATTTGCAAAAATTGTCATAAATAAATAATGTACCAATTTATTTAAGAAAAACTATACCAAGTTCCAAAAAGTACTACTTCCGGTTTACGGATTTCTACCAAAATCTTATCCGGTGTTAAGATCCCTATTAAAACCTTAAATATGAAATTTGGTTATTAAAGGTTTGATACTTTTTCAGTTATCGTGGGCGAAAAATCGTCAGTCCATACATTCATACAAACACACACACGCACACACATACACACACACATACATCATCGGGAAAATATTAAATTCGTATTCTAGAGACCCTGAAACGTGCTTATCCACCAAAAACTCATACTCGAAAATTTTGACCCATTACAATACCTCTCTTATAGAATATGAGGCGAGAGGTAAAAATCGTCTTTTTTTACAAAATATCGTCCAATTTCGTTGCAACGTTGCCAATTATTTATGAGCCAAAAACCCCGCAAATGCACTTTTTTTTCAAGTGCGCATAACTTTGCCCCAAATCAACGTATCAACTCCGTTCTTTGCGTCCCGTGTAGGAAATTGATTGAATTTTATTGCATTGTTGGAAAATCGGGTCCACAACTCCCCAGCGATCTTCAAAGCTGGTCATTTTTTCCACAAAAAAAACATTTTTTTTCATCGGGGTGGCGGAAGGGGTTAAACCTAAACACTTGAAAGTTTTTCGGACTCATAGTTTCATCCACGATGTAAAATACAAATACGGTGAGTGCACTTGGCAAAAAAAATGCGGACCTATTCGTTCCACATGTATGGCGGGTTGCATATGATTACAAAATATGCTAATTATCTGTCATATCTGTCAAATGAAATATTGTAATTAAAAAAGATACTAATTGTTCATTATTTTGTGACCAGTTTACATTACAAAGTAAGTAATCATTATTATATAAGTTTGTGCTTAGGTAGGTATAATTGTTATACAAATTTTCTTTATCTAATTTCTTGATTCAGAGTTGAACAAATCAAAAAGTTATCGGCGATCTGCGTAGTACATGTTTTGTGCCAAACTGTACGTCGGGTTATAGAAGTAACAAAGAAAGAGTATCTTTATTCAAGGCACCAAATAACATATACCATAGAAATCTTTGGATATCAAAAATACCGCGCATTGACCGGAAACTTCAGTCGCATATTATGTGAAAAACATTTGAAAGAACATATTATACGATTCAGGATGATTGGAAATGTAAGGATATAAAAATGTATACTATTGTGTTGTTTTTCAATTATGCATTGTATTTTACAGACTAAAATAGATTCTGAATACCCAAAATTAAAACTTGGAGTTGTGCCGACAATTTTTCCAAAAAAAAACATTACTGATTCCAGCGATACTCACCCTGCTAAACGACGCAAAGTAGAAAGTATGCGATTGTAATTTAAACGTAGTTAATTTTAATTTAATGTTGTTTTATAAATATTGTAGGAGTTTCTGAAATCGAGACTGAGACTCCATTAATTTTTATTTTAGATTCTTTTGAAACTGCTTTTACTTCACTTTACTCAACTTTGCCATCAGCTACTATTATAACATCTACTGAAACAACTGCGCTCAAACCATCAACATCTTCAACTCCATCATTTTTAGAAAACCCATCCAAGAATTCAGCAAAGAATTAATTTTCGAAGATATTTCAGCACAAAATTTAAATATACAAATCAATTGTAATAAAAAAATTGTCTACGCAAGCACTTTTCTTAAAGAAAGAAATTCATTCAACGATTTTACAGTCATTAAATGATATTAACGAGTTAATATGGTAGATAATTTAAGTTTAAATATAATATGATAAATATTTCTCAATTATTTATTTTGCAGTTATGCAGATAATAAAGAAGTGTATTGGTGGTTCTAAAATTGAACAATTTAGTGCGGAATCTTGGAACTCCTCTATGTCGTTGAATGAATTATTTCATTTGACAGATATGACAGATAATTAGCATATTTTGTTATCATATGCAACCCGCCATACATGTGGAAAAAGTTGGGCCACTTTTCACAGCACGTTTGTAGGGAAGTGCACTCACCGTATTTGTATTTTACATCGTGGTTTCATCCAATTTAATTGAAGAACAGCCGAGTTATGACGGTTTGAAAATGCACCTATTTTTCAACTTTTTTGGGAGGGCGGGTTTCTTTTTTCCGATAGTGTATTGACAATGTGTGTACAGAACAACAGAACTAAATAAATTATGTATAATAAAAACAATAACTATTGAACATTTTATGTAGTACTTTTAATTATATTTTTAAAAAAACATTCCTCTTATACAATATATAAGACATAATAACACATACACAAGTACCGCACAAGCTAATAAATATATAACTCTGATGAGTTTCATACTCTGGGCGCCAATTAAATGGAAAAATTCCACTAAACATCGTATTATGAGTTACAAAAAGAAGTAAAGAGTTCATTCCAGGATATATCAGTGGTCGTCCGTCCCATTTTCTGGTAACATCCACAAGTATGTAAAGAACACATTCAATTAAAAATGCAAAACTGGATACAGCGAGAGCAAAAGACAAAGACCAAAGTGATTTGTTGACAGGAATAATACCTCCATTCTTAGAAAAGTTGCAGAGTAAACCAGCAATAACGCCTGTAACAGTAGCCCACACTAGCCACCGTACAATTTTGCTTGATAATGCGACGTATGCATGAAAAATTGTGGCAGCATGCACACCCATATAAACAGTAAGAACTGATGTCAGAGTACCGAGCAATCCCATCCAATGAAATCTCACAGTATACTGATAAATACTGCTGGTCTTTGGTAGAACTGTTCCAAAAATCAGACGATCTATATATCCAGCTGCGCCTCCTGTACAGTTTTCATAATGTGGGTAATTTTGTAATCCTCCAGGGCCTAAATATCCTGTTGGACAGCCAGGTACAGGTAACAAGAACGTAATAAGTGTGTGCAAGGTCACCAGACTCAACACCACGATCCATTGAAGCCAAGAGTTTTTAAAATCTGTAAAATATGTAATTTTACCACTCGATCTTGTATCGTCATCAATAATTGACGATTCTTTGGTGGAAAACACTTCTAATAAAGCTACAATCAAATAACACAGTCCCATTCGTTGTAGTGCGCCAAATATCTGAAATTCACTCAATCTCTTGTGGTTTGAATTGTATACAATACCAAGTACGACTAAAATGATAGAACGTTTTATAATTTGTATAATAATTTCTCGGCGAGAAATCGAGTGTTGTATACGACTTCGTAAGGATATCTTGATGCTGAAACCCATTATCCATAAAAACCAAGGATATAGACAATCAGTAAAATGAAGCCCGTTCCATTCTATTAGTGTAAAGAACCAGAACTTCTGACCACCATAATGAATAAATATCAGCATTACAATACAAAATCCACGAAAAACGTCTATCGACTTAACTCTGTTAAAATGCTCAGGTGCCTTCGCCTTTTCCACCACCGAAGGCAAAGAAATTGAAGGTGTAGTTGAATTACTGGTTCTCGATGTAAGTTTAAAGTACCCTAAGATAATTATTGATCCTCTGCTTTGTAGAAATTGACGCATGCATTTGAAATGATACCATACACAACCAAAAAGAATAAAGAAAGTAATTGCAGTAACAAGAGGAATATACGGATTCTCAGAAGCGGGTTTTGTTATAAATATGTCTGAACAATTATTTCCAGTGAAATTCCATCCATACATTGCATGTTCATCGAAATTGACAGTTTGGCTGCATACTGTTTTATTATTTTTTATATTCAAAATATAATCATATGTGGTATCAAATAAATACGCCTTTTGATTGGGTTTCATTTCCACATAAGTACAATTGTGACATTCCAAGTTTAGGGCTGATATTTGAAAATGTTGATCAGTATTTATATCAAGACATGCAACGTCTACATTTATATTGATGAGATCCACAGTACAATGATAATCATAAGACTGTAACATTTTGTATTAGTAGTAGGTACTGTACATGGTTGTTCTATATGAAATAATAATTTTGACAGCAAATTATTTTCAAATTGGTTTCGTTGTTTTCGTTTATTTTTTTTACCTCTCGCCCATCGAGTTCGATTCTAGCGCTCCTAGATTTACGTGTTACCTACTGTGTAGTATTCATTATATAAAATATATATTTTCTTACATATTGTTGTTTTCTTTTAGATTTACAAAAGTTCGTTATATACCATTAATTTTTTACTGCTGACAACTTGTCAATTTTCTCATTCTTGTTGTGTCAACATAAAATTATGAGGTTAACGTGTTTTGTTATTGAGTTTTGTTCTATTTTATTAATCTTTGATTTTTTCCTACAGAATGATGCGATGCGAAATGGTAAAATAATGTTTAATTTTAAAAATAGAAATAAAAACTATTGCTTTTAAATTTCGCATATATAAAGACTGTCAGCACCATCTACCAAAGTCATTCTGTACTAAAATGTCAAACCTTGATTACGAATTATTTGCTTGTTTTTTATGACGTCACTCCTATATGGATTTGAAACGTCTATACTACTACTACTATAAACGTTTCAAATCCATATAGAATGCTTGTCACTAAATAATGACGCCACGTTTCCAGATAATGACGTCACGGAATACTAGATTTAATGGTACAGTTGGTCCGCGATGTGGTGATCGGTACGTCATTAGTTTCTAAACTTATAATAAACAGGCATTATGTATATCTCTCTTTGTCACATGCATGCTTGTTCATTCGTTGGTTAATGTTACGTCTGTCTAATATGTTTATCTCTTTTCCACTAGTATACTTAAAAAGAGAACGATACATTTACGACAAGAGAAATGTCAAACACTGCTTATCATTTCAGGTTATGTTTTGTAGGAAATTTAAGAATATTCGCAATGTTGTATAAGGAACAGAAAATACAAATAATAATAATATAACTATACTCACAGCAGAAAGCATAACACAGTAGAGATGGGCATTTTGGAAAAATTTAATATCCGATCCGATCCAACTCTATTTATTATCCGATCCAATCCGATCCGATCCGAGATCAATCCGATCCGATCCGAGAATCCAATCCGATATCCGGTTTAATCCGAAGATCCGATTCAACATCCGATCCTATCCGACATCCGATCCGAAATCCGATCCTATCTGACATCCGATCCGACATCTGATCCGACATCCGATCCAATATCTGAATATAGGAATATACCATTATCTATGTTTTTTATTGATATGGGACAATATGCAATTGTTTAAATATATAATAGTTAAATACGAAAACATAAAAATATCATCTGTTAAGCTTAGTTTGTATTTGTTTATCATTGATGCCGGCATACAATATTGAAAATAGTCGTTCATCATCGGAAGTGTTCGTACCTAACCTAATAAATATATGTATAACTTATCTATTTATAAATTATCATGAGTGACTGGTTGAGAACCTGTATGACGTCATATAATTTTCTCCCACCTACAAAATTTAACCCAGACGAATATGTTTGATGACGTAGCGATCACCACATCGCGGACCAACTGTAAAGTAATTTAATTTAAAAAAATGTAATTTGTGTTGCATTATTGAATTTACATGCGATGCTAATTTTTGCGATCAATTTAATTGAATTATTACACGATTAATATTTAAATATCATTGTAAAATGTAATATATTTCCAGTTACAACTGTACTCGTATAGCGTTACAGAGAAAATATGAATGTCATGTAAACGTACAACACAAAACACAATAATTCTTAATTCAGTAATACCAATGTGTGGTGAAAAAACAAACTACAATTATTTTAAATAAATTAAAAATGCATTACAAACATTATGTTCGTCTTTAAAATTATTGTAAATTATAAATTTAATGAAAATGCGCTATTCTTATTGTACGTATGCATAAAAGTTGTATTTATTTTATTCATTTAACATCACTCGGTCATTACTACAGTTATTTTTCATTTTGTAATGTTTTGATGACGTGACTCCTCTGCAAATTTTTTTAACTGTATCGTTTTACTCGTATAAATCTATACGCATATCGTAAGTCATAAGGGGCAGGGCTTATTGCTTATTAATTTGTGTTTTAAAGGCAGTAGCAGTACAATTATTCATATACCTAATATAGTATTCATTATATGAAATATAAGTTATTGAACATACGGACATACACACACTCACTCACACACACATCATTGAGAAAATGGTCAAACCGGATTCAGTGAACCTCATTTATAGATTTATACGAGTAAAATGTGTAAGAAAGAGATAGCTTATTTAGTGAACGTGGTGGATAGAATTTATCTGATATGACATCACTTGGATTTGAAACGTCTATACAGGTTGGTGGAGGTGAAATGCGAACATAGGCAAATATATGACAATGGATTTATCATGGTACGCATCTTGATATACGTGGAATAAGTACTATCAATGTCAAAGTAGCTGTCATATTATTGAAATTTTTATTTTCATTAAAATATTTTGTTTGCATAATAATGTATGTGTACGAGCAGAACAAGAAAGTTTACATGCACTTTTAGATTTTATTATTATTT
This sequence comes from Agonum fuliginosum, assembly GCA_947534325.1. Classification (NCBI taxonomy): domain Eukaryota; kingdom Metazoa; phylum Arthropoda; class Insecta; order Coleoptera; family Carabidae; genus Agonum; species Agonum fuliginosum. The sequence goes on from OX384046.1 coordinate 7,907,770, forward strand.
CTGTTATTGATTACTCTTTTTGCCACACAAATTCACATTACTTCGTTTTGTGACACTACTACAAAATATATCAAGATACCTGGCATGAAAGTTCGATTGTCATGTATGGTCCCTATGTTCGCATTTCACCTCCACCAACCTGTATAAACCAGTGTTGCTAGATGATTTATAAGCAATATTTAAATTTGGAGAGTTGGTTATATTTTTGAGTAGATTGGATAAATATTTGTAGTATGGCAAAGAAATAAATTACCTATCTTACCTATACAGGCTGTAACCCAACTTGTGTAACATAATTTAAGGGTGTATACAGTATTGGACGCACTGAGTTTGCAAAATAATATCATTTTGGGTACCACTGGTTGTCACATTTAAATACAAAAAATGTTAAACAATAGTTATGCAGTATTTATTAGTGTAATTACATTAATGTAATAGCCCGGGAGTTAACGACAGAAATTTCCGGGTCATTTTCACAAGCTTCATTTTTTTTGTATGAGTTATGTTTGTAACGTAGGTATAATAATAATCTAAACGTCTGCCGGCGCACCCCCGCGACAGGGGGTTACAATTTCAGCAAAAAATCAACAACAAAAATTTATAGCCGCATACGCGAAACTGATTGTACGTATCAGTTGAAACATAAGAAGCTTAAAAAATATCGTCTGCCACCTAAATTCCGCAACAAAACTCATCTGCCACCCACGTAAGTAAGCGCAAAAAAATATTTAAAAAATTTATGCCCGCAAGGATGAAATTGATTGAAATGCTATCATGAAGTTGTTTTTTTATATTATACATTTTTTTAATATAATTAATTTCATAAATTATCGTGGATAGTTACGCTAGATCTATTCCGTGAAAATGGAGACTTAAATATACTGATATATATATATATATATATATATATATATATATATATATATATATATATATATATATATATATATATATATATATATATATATATATATATATATATATATATATATACAGGGTGAGTCATCGAAATGCCCGTGGTCGATATCTCCCTTGTAGTTAAAAATACAGCATAAATTTATTAACAGAATTTTTCGTCTACTCAAGGAGCATAACTTAAAATTATTTTCACATATACAGGGTGTTGCATAACGACTTGGCAATAATTGTTCGCCTTTTTTTAAATGAAACACCCTATATATTTTTATATATTTTGAATTGTATTTTATTTACCTATACGAACATATAAATTTCATTTCAGTTTTACGCGGCGTTGCCAAGTTATTCAATTTTTTCTCTAAAAAAAGCCGAATACACGTATTGTTTTATAAAGGCATACTGAAGTTATTTTAATAGTAAAAATTATGAATTTTTTTTTCTGTACAACTGTAACTATACTCTTTGTTCTGACATAACTTTTTTTTAATGTTATTATACAGGGTGTTCAATACAGAGAATCAAAATTACTCAATTTCAAATGGCTATAACTCGTCATTTTCAAATGGAACACCCTATATTTTATTATTCTGTTGTGTGTATTTTTGCATCTTCTTATGTTATAAAAGGTGTCCTATGCCTAAAATCACTAATTTAATTAATTTCGAAATTAATGTTTTTAGGCATAGGACACCTTTTATAACATAAGAAGATGCAAAAATACACACAACAGAATAATAAAATATAGGGTGTTCCATTTGAAAATGACGAGTTATAGCCATTTGAAATTGAGTAAATTTGATTCTCTTTACTGAACACCCTGTATAATAACATTAAAAAAAAGTTATGTCAGAACAAAGAGTATAGTTACAGTTGTACATAAAAATAAATTCATAATTTTTACTATTAAAATAACTTCAGTATGCCTTTATAAAACAATACGTGTATTCGGCTTTTTTTAGAGAAAAAATTGAATAACTTGGCAACGCCGCGGAAAACTAAAATAAAATTTATATATTCGTATAGGTAAGTAAAATACAATTCAAAATATATAAAAATATATAGGGTGTTTCATTTAAAAAACGACGAACAATTATTGCCAAGTCGTTATGCAACACCCTGTATATGTGAAAATAATTTTAAGTTATGCTCCTTGAGTAGACGAAAAATTCTGTTAAAAAAATTATGCTGTATTTTTAACGACAAGGGAGATATCGACGACGGGCATTTCGATGACTCACCCTGTATATATATATATATATATATATATATATATATATATATATATATATATATATATATACAGGGTGTCTGTTTTTAAATGAACCAGCATTTATCTCGCTTATTTGTTGAGTTAGCGTTTTTTGTCAAATACATGATTTATACAGTATCATGTGTAGTAAATGATAGCGGATGTGAATCCTTGGTATCACTTCCGGTTTTTGAGGAAGTCATAGCAACTTTCAAATTTCAAATGGAACATTGTATTTTTTATTACGAATTTGAAAAGTACATTAAATTTGCTCTACGGTGGTATAAAAAAGTCTTATGTTGTATTATTAAAATATTAAATTCCGGACACTTAAATTATGCACCTATGAACGCTGACATAAGTAAGCCTTGCCGCGAAACAAAAACAATAGTTGAAAGCAGTTTTACTTGTCAACAATCAATGTAAATTACAATAAAATATCTCTTAAATCTAATTATAATAAAGAAAACGCATATTATGAATAATTAAGAAACAATTCATTTATTAGAGTATCTCGAGAGTACCTAACATTAATTTAATAAAAGATGTTCAAAATGTTGACAGGTAACTGCTTTCAACTATTGTTTTTGTTTCGCGGCAAGGCTTACTTATTTCAGCGTTCATAGGTGCATAATTTAAGTGTCCGTAATTTAATATTTTAATAATACAACATATAACTTTTTTATACCACCGTAAAGCAAATTTAATGTACTTTTCAAATTCGTAATAAAAAATACAATGTTCCATTTAAAATTTGAAAGTTGCTATGACTTCCTCAAAAACCGGAAGTGATACCAAGGATTCACATCCGCTATCATTTACTACACATGATACTGTATAAATCATCTATTTGACAAAAAACGCTAAATCAACAAATAAGCGAGATAAATGCTGGTTCATTTAAAAACAGACACCCTGTATATATATATATATATATCTCTTTTATTACACCTCTCTACTCATCGCTGGGCGAGCTCGTTGGCCGTGAAACAAATAGTTCTGTATAGGTAGGTGAATGGTGGCTATAAAATTGGGACAATTTAGGGTGTGTGCATGATTTAAATTACATGATTTAAATCGCGATTAAAATCACATGATTTTTTAAAATTAAAATCAATGATTGAAATCAAAATTTCAACTCATTTTATAAAATAGCTTAATAAAATGTCAAAAATTATTATAAGTATTTTTTACCTTTCGCCTCATATATTCTATAAGTGAGGTATTGTTCGTTTGTATGTTATTAAGGTTTCAATACGATTCTTAAAAGCCCAATATAATTTTGGTTTCAATCTACAAACCGGAAGTAGTACTTTTAAAAAATGTTTTGATAAATAATTAATTTAAGAATTTTTTTATTTTAAATGTAAGACTAGGCATATGATTATTTATTACCTACAATCGGTATTTTATAAATTTTTTGTACCTGGTATCATTTAAGAATAATTAAAGTATATACTTATAATTTAGTATTTCGGTATATCTTGTAGTCCATAATCGATTAACATTTTTTTGTTACTACGTAAAATTTAAATGATTATGACATGACAGTGAAAATAGTAAAATATCCTTTATATCTTCTTCTGCAGTTTAAATAAAATGACTAAAATATATTTGTGAGTATAGTAGCAGTAGTAGTGATTCAGTAAGCGTTGCATCATGAGAAGTGCTAATAAAATCTAAGGAAACGACAGAATATTCGGAATGATCATTTATTTTGTTAGTTTGGTTCATGGCAATTACACGTGAAAGAGTTTTCTAAGGATACCACGGCTCGCACGGCACACACGAATCCGTTCGACAACCGCATTATCGCGTATGGCGCGGACATCAAGTGGCCACCAAGATCTTGCGATTTGACCCCCTTGGATTTCTTCCTTTGGGGTTATTTGAAAAGTAAAGTCTAGAGGGATAGGCCACAGACACTCGAAGACCTGAAAATTGCAATTCGGCGCGAGATTGCCTTGATTGAGCCGGCACTTTGCAAAAATTACGACAAACGGATTCGTGAGTGCCGTGCGAGCCGGTGGTCATATCCTTGGAACACTCTTTCACGTGTAATTGCCATGAACCAAACTAACAAAATAAATGATCATTCCGAATATTCTGTCGTTTCCTTAGATTTTATTAGTACTTCTCATGATGCAACGCTTACTGAATCACCCTATACACAGTGGCGGCGTTAGACTTTTTTTTCATAAAATTGCCGGTAAAATCATAGTCACTAATGGTATTATATATGAAAATAAATTTTCCGTATCCATAGATGCAATTGACAGATTGTTTACCTTATTTGAGGTTAACAATTGCGGGTACATAAGAAACGCAGGACATCGATGCGCAGGACGTAATGAAAATTGGCGGGTTTTTACCGTTCATGCGTACGACGTGACATCTACCGATAGAATTAGAATCAAAATAATTTGACTTTTTGTCTATTCAGAAAACTTCAATATTAATATAAGTGATTAATATGTGTTATTATAGTATTAAGTTGAAGTAAATACGAATATAACTTCAAATTAATTTAAAATAAATTTATGAAGTATAAAATTATTTTTAACGAAAATTAGACACTTGAAATATGACAATTTGGGGTTATGAGTCAAAAGGATACGTACACAGTGCGTACACACAATTATTGTTGAGTAATCCTTTGGAATGATGTTTATAACAGCTCTTTATTGTTGCCAATTAATTTAATGAACATTATAAAAAAAGTATTTTTTATCCATACTGTAAGTTACCAAATCTTTTATTAAAAAATTTAACGTAGACACCACATGACTTCCTTGTACGCCTATTAAACTGTTCATACTTTTCTTAATAACTAAAATGTAGAATAATATATAAGTACTACTACTACTACTGCTACTATAGGTACTCACTAATATATTTTAGTCATTTTATTTAAACTGCAGAAGAAGATATAAAGCATATTTTACTATTATCACTGTCATGTCATAATCATTTAAATTTTACGTAGTAACAAATGTTAATCCAATGTTAATCGATCATGGACTACAAGATATCGAAATACTAAATTATAAATATATACTTTAATTATTCTTAAATGATACCAGATACAAAAATATTTATAAAATACCGATTGTAGGGAATAATCACATAATCTTTCATTTAAAATAAAAAAAATTGTCTTAAATTAAATATTTATCGAAATATTTGAAAAAAGTACTACTTCCGGTTTGTAGATTGAAACCAAAAATAGGAGGTGCACAACTAGATGCTATAACAGTCCTAAATACAAAATTTCAACTTTCTACGTCTAACCGTATTTGAGTTATGCGACACACATACGTCCGTCCGTCCGTCCGTACGTACGTACGTACAGACGTCACGACGAAACTAGTCATAATGGATTCAGAAAGGGTCAAAACGGATATTTCCATCAAAATCTGAAAACCGTAATTTTTCGCGATTACAATACTTCCTTATTACTCCGTACAAGGAAGTAAAAAGTGTATCAGATACGTCACTCAAAGGAGATTTGAAATTTGAAGTCGTTTTTAAAAAGTTATACCTCTTCAACTAAACACATATGGTGCATAAAATATATACCTACTTATCAAGTTCGATGTATTCTTTCAAAAAAAAAAATCTAAAATTGTGAAACAACTCCATTCTACATAAGTTATTAATAATTGTAATATATCAATAAATCCATCGTTATAATACTAGAATGCTATAGTACACTACTTCAAATTAAACAAGTTGCAATATGCAAATGCACTTGTTACTTGTTAGTTCTTGGAGACAACAATTAATTAACAAATAATACGAGAATTCAATTTATAAACTTTAGAGTATGTTTGCACCTGTCGGCGTTAGAGCGGTTATTTCAAATAGCTATTCCATGGTTTTTAATTTCAGATAGGCGTATTTATTTTAATTTATGAATAATTTCATAGTATAATGTAAATGAAACTTAAGTAATTTTAAATATTTTATTTATAATTTCTAAAATTTCTACAGTGGCTCGGGACAATTTCTCAGTGGCTTGAGCCACTGTATAAACATCCTGACGCCGCCACTGCCTATAGGTATAGACCAGGCGCTGGAAGTAGTTATTGGATTTAATTATAATTAATAACAAATTATCTTGTCAATAAATTTATTATAATGGTTCTGTGCAGAAACTCTTTAGGTAGGTAAGTACCTACAATTGATCCAAATACGCTGTTTTTATAGATTATCGCGGCGCATTAGTCACTAAGAAAAACGCAAATAGCCCGTATTTCTAATAATAATAAAATAAAATTTATATCTTAACTATAATAAGCAATATTTATGTTGTTTATGTGTTTTTTCTCTCAATAATATGAGATAATATTCTTTTTACATTTCTATATGCGCTCTTTCAGAGAAAATCTGTAAATTCAGAGTAAAACAATAAGGCACATTAAAATAAATAAATATGTAGCTGATAGAAAAATATTCGGCGAATCGAATGCTTGAAACCGGAAGTCGATATCTCAATGCGTTTTAAAGTTGCAAATGATTAAACATAACTTTTTTTATAAATTATAAAAGATTCTATATTTTCTGCAAAGAAAATCTCTACTTTTGGACTAATCAAAAACTTCTTTAATTAATGAAATATGTTTCTAATAGAAACATGTGCGAGGAATCAAATGCTTCAATCCGGAAGTCGATATCTTAACGCGTTCAAAAGTTGAAGTCGTTTAAACAACTTATTTTTATAAATTACACAAAATTCTACATTTTTCTCGACGAAAAACTTTACTTTTCAACTTACATAAAGATTTATTAAATGAATGAAATATGTTTTTAATAGGAACATGTTCGGGGAATCTAATGCTTGAAACCGGAAGTCGATTTATTCTGGTTTTGTATTTAAACAACCATAACTCCTCAACGTATAAAAATATCGACTTCCACTTTCCAAAATTCATATTTTTAGACAATTTCCTATAAGAACAATTATTTGTATTATTTTGGAAATTCTGGTTTAGCCAAAATTTGAAGATTTTCTTTGAGAAAAATATAAAAATTATAGTATTTAAAAAAAAATTGTGTTTAATCGACTACAACTTTTGAACGCGTCAAGATATCGACTTCCGGATTGAAGCATTCGATTCCCCGCACTTGTTTCTAAACATATTTCATTAATTAAAGAAGTATTTGGTTAGTCCAAAAGTAAAGATTTTCTTTGCAGAAAATATATAATCTTTTGTAATTTATAATGTTTAATCATTTGCAAGTTTAAAAGGCAGTGAGATATCGACTTGGTTTCAAGCATTCGATTCGCCGAATATTTTTCTATCAGTAAAATATTTATTTATTTTAATGGGCCTTATTGTTTTACTCTGAATTTACAGATTTTCTCTGAAAGAGCGCATATAGAAATATTATCTCATATTATTTAGAGAAAAAACACACAAACAACATAAATATTGGTTAATATAGTCAAGATATTAAATTTTATTTTATTATTATTAGAAATACGGGCTATTTGCGTTTTTCTTAGTGACTAATGCGCCGCGATAATCTATAAAAACAGCGTATTTGGATCAATTGACAGCGAAAGGGGGGGGGTACCAGACCAGCAGGTGGCAAGATGTATTTTTATGTTCCTTAGAGTCTCAAGTATACATATCAGTCAAAATTTTGCGGTCCTCATATTTTGCATACTCAACTACTTCCAGCGCCCGGTCTAATACAAGTAATTCTAAAAACGTCAAAGATGTAGGTACTTACCTACATAAAGAGTTTCTGCACAGAACCATTTTAATAAATTTATTGACAAGATAATTTGTTATTAATTATAATTAAATCCAATATGCTGATTGAACGTTTTAATTTGTATTACACAGGTTTAATGTACTACCTACATGAAATTGATACAGTAATAAAAATCATTAGAAAATGAGACAAATACGTAGGTCATACAATTAATGTGTATTGTGACGAAATTGATAACTAACTTTTACAATAACATTAATTTTTATAGTTCAAAATATATTGAATTCATACATTCATAGAGAACTAGATTCAGCAGCGATGTTAAAATATTGAATCCTCATTCTCGTCTAAAAGTTAGAGGGTAGCACCAGTAGCACGTTCATTTTGTGTGACACTCTCACATAACCGCCGGCGACAGATGGGAAACTAACTGAGCTGAGACAAAGCATCGGTCGCACAGAATGCGAAACTGAATCAAAGTTTTCACTGCAAAACAATGGAGTCACTCGCTGAGAAAATATTTGGATTCAGGTGGGCGAGCCTAATAGATGAAATATTCACAAATGTTTAGAGATTTCTTAAGGATGAAAATAAATAATAAATTCACTTTACAGTATTTTGAATTTTGGTGAAAAATTATCAGCTATCTTGATAAAGCAACCACAATTGACATTTATTTAACATTTAAAAAGAATGCAGAAACATTTTTTGTGGTACCTAACGATAAATCATTCCTTTCCTGCTAACTATGAATCCAAACTTAAACTTAGTTTGCTTTGACAATGCCAGTTTTAGTGTCGTGTTTTATAATTTTCTTAGTAACATACTAGCGTCAGGCCCCGCTACGCGGGCCTTCGGCTAGGTCGCGCTGCCGCGCGACAAGGGGGATTCGCCTACTTCGCGGGCTCTGAATGTGGGACTACTCGGCACTTCGTGCCTCAATTATAACGATTTTAACATAATTTAGACTCTACCGCTGCCGCGCGACAAGGGGACTTCGCCCGCTTCGCGGGCTTAAGCTCCGCGGACTCTGAATGTGAGACAATTCGGCACTTCGTGCCTCAATTATAACGATTTTAACATTCAGACTCTACCGCTGCGCGCGACAAGGGAAATTCGCCCGCATCGCGGGCTTAAGCTCCGCGGACCCTGAATGTGGGACAATTTGGCACTTCGTGCCTCAATTATAACGATTTTAACATTCAGACTCTACAGCTGCGCGCGACAAGGAGGATTCGCCTGCTTCGCGGGCTCTGAATGTGGGACAATTCGGCACTTCGTGCCTCAATTATAACGATTTTAACATAATTTAGACTCTACCGCTGCCGCGCGACAAGGGGAATTCGCCCGCTTCGCGGGCTTAAGCTCCGCGGACTCTGAATGTGAGACAATTCGGCACTTCGTGCCTCAATTATAACGATTTTAACATTCAGACTCTACCGCTGCGCGCGACAAGGAGGATTCGCCCACTTCGCGGGCTTAAGCTCCGCGGACCCTGAATGTGGGACAATTTGGCACTTCGTGCCTCAATTTTAACGAATTTAACATTCAGACTCTACCACTGTGCGCGACAAGGGGGATCCGCCCGCTTCGCGGGCTTAAGCTCCGTGGACCCTGAATGTGGGACACACACCCACACACACCCACACTTCGTGCCTCAATTATAACGATTTTAACATTCAGACTCTACCGCTGCGCGCGACAAGGGAAATTTGCCCGCATCGCGGGCTTAAGCTCCGCGGATCCTGAATGTGGGACAATTTGGCACTTCGTGCCTCAATTATAACGATTTTAACATTCAGACTCAACCGCTGCCGCGTGACAAGGAGGATTCGCCTTGTTCGCGGGCTCTGAATGTGGGACAATTCGGCACTTCGTGCCTCAATTATAACGATTTTAACATTCAGACTCTACCGCTGCGCGCGACAAGGAGGATTCGCCCGCTTCGCGGGCTTAAGCTCCGCGGACCCTGAATGTGGGACAATTTGGCACTTCGTGCCTCAATTTTAACGATTTTAACATTCAGACTCTACCGCTGTGCGCGACAAGGGGGATCCGCCCGCTTCGCAGGCTTAAGCTCCGCGGACCCTGAATTTGGGACAATTTGGCACTTCGTGCCTCAATTATAACGATTTTAACAGTCAGACTCTACCGCTGCGCGTGACAAGGGTGATTCGCTCGCTTCGCGGGCTTAAGCTCTGCGGATCCTGAATGTGGGACAATTTGGCACTTCGTGCCTCAATTATAACGATTTTAACATTCAGACTCTACCGCTGCGCGCGACAAGGGGGATTCGACCGCTTCGCGGGCTTAAGCTCCGCGGACTCTGAATGTGGGACAATTTGGCACTTCGTGCCTCAAATATAACGATTTTAACATTCAGATTCTACCACTGCGCGCGACAAGGGGAATTCGCCCGCTTCGCGGGCTTAAGCTCCGCGGACCCTGAATGTGGGACAATTTGGCACTTCGTGTCTCAATTATAACGATTTTAACATTCAGACTCTACCGCTGCGCGCGACAAGGGGGATTCGCCCGCTTCGCGGGCTTAAGCTCCGCGGACTCTGAATGTGGGATAATTTGGAACTTCGTGCCTCAATTATAACGATTTTAACATTCAGACTCTACCGCTGCGCGCGACAAGGGGGATTTGCCCGCTTCGCGGGCTTAAGCTCCGCGGACCCTGAATGTGGGACAATTTGGCATTTCGTGCCTCAATTACCTATAACGATTTTAACATTTAGACTCTACCGCTGCGCGCGACAAAAATTAGTTATCATCTAGCCCTTTAGTTTAAAAAAATATATATAACTCGATGGATTTGTGATAAATTCCGAGGAAACTATAAAACAGGAAAATGCTAATATAAAATGTTTATAATTTTCACTGACTGTAATATAAGTAGGTACTAAATTTTCTGACGTCTTTTGATGTGATTATTGGAATATACCAAGTAGGTAGTCATTAGTGTTTTAAAAACAAATAAAAAAAAATTGTGAAAACTGAAAAAATGCTTTTTGTCCGACTAAAAACAAAAGTCAAATTGTCGAAAGTCAGTTTATTCCATACTGTACATTTTGTGTCCTTATTATGACCTTTAATTTGAAATCAATCGCGATATAATTTAAAACATATTCAGAAAAAACAAATTCCGCTCACCGAGTGCAATTTATACTTAGTAAACAGCCATAATTTTGGGCAACATTAGACGATAATGTTTAATACCAATCATGATTATATTAAATTTTTATTGAAAAACAAATGCCGATCATAGAAGCCATATTTTGTACCCCTTGGTGCTTATTATAATACCATACATACTTTTGTAAAAACAGAGTTGATACTTGATACAAGTGCAATAACAATCTAGATCATCTCTAGTCCGCGTCGTGTCTCGTGCTTGTCCAGTTGTTAGTTAATGGGCGTATTCAGGATAAAGATCGCAAGGGCGGCTTGGGCAGGACAAACTCAAACTCAACCAAAACTCAAGTACAATAGATAAAAATCCCAATTATCGGACTCCATTGTTAAATTTGTATATTAATTTGACATTTAAAACTTTCAGTAAAATACTGAGAAATAGTATTATCCACGGATATTGGATATATAGATACCTAATTTTAATTGAACATTTACACTTGGGTCAAAATCTTATATACTAAAAGGCTTGAGATCATTTTCAGCAGCTTAGCAACCGTTTTTAGACTCGCCTACTGTCTAAACGGGTGAACCGATTTTTATGAACTTTTTTTTATTTGATAGAGGTTCATGTGAAGTAGTGCCTTTTGGGTATATGAATATTGTAGATGGCGTGGTAGTCGCAGGGGAGTTGAAAAACAGTGATTTTTTTCACTCCTTGGATACGGGCATTATACGTTATTCGATTGTTTTTTTCATTTGACATATAGGTAGAGGATGAATTTGACTATATTTCTATGCATGTTTGAACCCAATATTGGGTATATTAAGAAAGTTATTAAGAAAAAACTGAAAAATGCACGGAACGCAAATGGGAGCATGCCATGGAAGTTTTGTTTTCTTTTTGATAAAAATGATTTTGTTGTCTACTGTCAGATTTGACGTTTCCAATTTGAAATTTTATTTGGATATATTTTTCATATTTGGTAAGGTAAGAGTGTTTTGAAATTTTTATTGAGTATTTAAAGATGGAGCACGCATTATGTTTACATAATTTTGTAGAAATTTGTAATATATTTTTTGAAAATATTTATTCAATTTAACAATGCACTGTGAAGTTGCATTATGTTGCTATTTATTACTGTAGTATTTATAGTAATATATTTTGACCCAAGTGTAAATGTTTAATTAAAATTAGGTATCTATATCCAATATCCATGGATAATAGGTACTATTTCTCAGTATTTTACTGAAAGTTTTAAATGTCAAATTAATATACAAATTTAACAAACGTGCTAAAAATGGCGTCCGATAATCGGGATTTTTATCTATTGTACTTGAGTTTGGGTTGAATAATTTGAGTTTGTCCTGCCCAAGCCGCCCCACTGGGATCTTTTTCCTAGATACGCACACTAACTAACAACTGGACAAGCACGGGACACGACGCGGACTAGAGATGATCTAGATTGTTATTGCACTTGTATCAAGTATAAAATCTGTTTTTACAAAAATATGTTTGGTATTATAATTAGCACCAAGGGGTACAAAATATGACTTCTATGATCGGCATATGATTTTCAATAAAAACTTAACATAAATCATGATTGGTGTCAAACTTTTCGTCTAATGTTGCCCAAAATTATGGCTGTTTAATAAGTAAAAATTGCAGTCGGTGAGCGGCATTTGTTTTTCTGAATATTTTTTAAATTATATCGCGATTGATATCAAATTAAATTGTCCCACAATCAGGATCCGCGGAGCTTAAGCCCGCGAAGCGGGCGAATTTCCTTTGTCGCGCGCAGCGGTAGAGTCTGATTGTTAAAATCGTTATAATTGAGGCACGAAGTGCCAAATTATCCCACATTCAGGGTCCGCGGAGCTTAAGCCCGCGAAGCGGGCGAATTTCCTTTGTCGCGCGCAGCGGTAGAGTCTGAATGTTAAAATCGTTATAATTGAGGCACGAAGTGCCAAATTGTCCCACATTCAGGGTCCGCGGAGCTTAAGCCCGCGAAACGGGCGAATCCCTCTTGTAACGCACAGCGGTAGAGTCTGAATATTAACATCGTTATAATTGAGGCACTAAGTGCCAAATTGTCCCACATTCAGGATCCGCGGAGCTTAAGCCCGCGAAGCGGGCGAATCCCCCTTGTCGCGCACAGCGGTAGAGTATGAATGTTAAAATCGTTATAATTGAGGCACGAAGTGCCAAATTGTCCCACATTCAGGGTCCGCGGAGCTTAAGCCCGCGAGCCGGGCGAATCCCCCTTGTCGCGAACAGCGGTAGAGACTGAATGTTAACATCGTTATAATTGAAGCACGAAGTGCCAAATTGTCCCACATTCAGGGTCCGCAGAGCTTAAGCCCGCGAAGCGGGCAAATTTCCTTTGTCGCGCGCAGCGGTAGAGTCTGAATGTTAAAATCGTTATAATTGAGGCACGAAGTGCCAAATTGTCCCACATTCAGGGTCCGCGGAGCTTAAACCCGCGAAGCGGGCGAATCCCCCTTGTCACGCACAGCGGTAGAGTCTGAATGTTAAAATCGTTATAATTGAGGCACGAAGTGCCAAATTGTCCCACATTCAGGGTCCGCGGAGCTTAAGCCCGCGAAACGGGCGAATCCCTCTTGTCACGCACAGCGGTAGAGTCTGAATGTTAACATCGTTATAATTGAGGCACTAAGTGCCAAATTGTCCCACATTCAGGATCCGCGGTGCTTAAGCCCGCGAAGCGGGCGAATCCCCCTTGTCGCGCACAGCGGTAGAGTCTGAATGTTAAAATCGTTATAATTGAGGCACGAAGTGCCAAATTGTCCCACATTCAGGGTCCGCGGAGCTTAAGCCCGCGAGCCGGGCGAATCCCCCTTGTCGCGAACAGCGGTAGAGACTGAATGTTAACATCGTTATAATTGAGGCACGAAGTGCCAAATTGTCCCACATTCAGGGTCCGCGGAGCTTAAGCCCGCGAAGCGGGCAAATTTCCTTTGTCGCGCGCAGCGGTAGAGTCTGAATGTTAAAATCGTTATAATTGAGGCACGAAGTGCCAAATTGTCCCACATTCAGGGTCCGCGGAGCTTAAACCCGCGAAGCGGGCGAATCCCCCTTGTCACACACAGCGGTAGAGTCTGAATGTTAAAATCGTTATAATTGAGGCACGAAGTGCCAAATTGTCCCACATTCAGGGTCCGCGGAGCTTAAGCCCGCGAAACGGGCGAATCCCTCTTGTCACGCACAGCGGTAGAGTCTGAATGTTAACATCGTTATAATTGAGGCACTAAGTGCCAAATTGTCCCACATTCAGGATCCGCGGAGCTTAAGCCCGCGAAGCGGGCGAATCCCCCTTGTCGCGCACAGCGGTAGAGTCTGAATGTTAAAATCGTTATAATTGAGGCACGAAGTGCCAAATTGTCCCACATTCAGGGTCCGCGGAGCTTAAGCCCGCGAGCCGGGCGAATCCCCCTTGTCGCGAACAGCGGTAGAGACTGAATGTTAACATCGTTATAATTGAGGCACGAAGTGCCAAATTGTCCCACATTCAGGGTCCGCGGAGCTTAAGCCCGCGAAGCGGGCAAGTTTCCTTTGTCGCGCGCAGCGGTAGAGTCTGAATGTTAAAATCGTTATAATTGAGGCACGAAGTGCCAAATTGTCCCACATTCAGGGTCCGCGGAGCTTAAACCCGCGAAGCGGGCGAATCCCCCTTGTCACGCACAGCGGTAGAGTCTGAATGTTAAAATCGTTATAATTGAGGCACGAAGTGCCAAATTGTCCCACATTCAGGGTCCGCGGAGCTTAAGCCCGCGAAGCGGGCGAATCCGCCTTGTCGCGCGCAGCAGTAGAGTCTGTATGTTAAAATCGTTATAATTGAGGCACGAAGTGCCGAATTGTCCCACATTCAGAGTCCGCGGTGCTTGAGCCCGGGAAGCGGGCGAATGCCTTTTGTCGCGCGGCAGCGCGACCTAGCCGAAGGCCCGCGTAGCGGAGCCTGACGCTAGTATATTACTATAAATAAATAACAATATGATTCAACTTCACAGTGCATTGTTAAATTGAATAAAAATTTTCCAAAAATATATTTCAAATATATACAAAACAATGTAAACATAATGCGTGCTCCATCTTTAAATACTCAATAAAATTTTCAAAATACTTCTACCTTATCAAATATAAAAGATAAATCCAAATAAAATTTCAAATTGGAAACGTCAAATCTGACAGTAGACAAAAAAATCATTTTTATCAAAAAGAAAACAAAACTTCCATGGCATGCTCCCATTTGCGTTCCGTGCATTTTTCAGTTTTTTCTTAATAACTTTCTTAATATACCCAATATTGGGTTGAAACATGCATAGAAATATAGTCAAATTCATCCTCTACCTATATGTCAAATGAAAAAAACAATCGAATAACGTATAATGCCCGTATCCAAGGAGTCAAAAAAATCACTGTTTTTCAATTCCCCTGCGACTACCACGCCATCTACAATATTCATATACCCAAAAGGCACTACTTCACATGATCCTCTATCAAATAAAAAAAAGTTCATAAAAATCGGTTCACTCGTTTAGGCAGTAGGCGTGTCGAAAAACGGTTGCTAAGCTGCTGAAAATGATCTCAAGCCTTTTAGTATATAAGATGCACACAGCTGTAACCCATGCAGTTGTGATATACTTAGTTACACAAAATATATTGGAAGCTTATTGTAAAGCAAACTTAAATTTATCTACTATACCGCCTACATTGGACACACGGATTAACATATTAATATTCAATGGTAAAAAAGTTTATACTTACTATTTATATCAAATAATAAATTATTAAATATTATAGGTCAACAACTAAGTACTTAAACTTGAAGCAAACGAGTTTGTTCGTTTTCACAACCTGCTCGGAATAAGTTTACAAAAAAATTCCATAAGTTATATTAGTGAATTTGCTCTGGAAAATTTAACATTAATAAGAGAAATCAATTTTAATAGCAACAAAATAACGAAACTACCTATAAATGTATTTGCTAAAACTCGAAATTTGCGCAAACTTTGGCTCTCCAATAATAACATCATCTTTCTTCAAACAAATCTTTTTACTTCCTTGTACGGAGTAATAAGGAAGTATTGTAATCGCGAAAAATTTCGGTTCTCAGATTTTTACGGAAATATCCGTTTTGACCTTTTCTATGTATGTGTGTCGCATAACTCAAATACGGTTAGACGTAGAAAGTTGAAATTTTGTATTTAGGACTGTTATAGCATCTAGTTGTGCACCTCCTATTTTTGGTTTCAATCTACAAACCGGAAGTAGTACTTTTTTCAAATATTTCGATAAATATTTAAATTTAATTTAAGACAAATTTTTTTATTTTAAATGAAAGATTATGTGATTATTACCTACAATCGGTATTTTATAAATACTTTTGTATCTGGTATCATTTAAGAATAATTAAAGTATATATTTATAATTTAGTATTTCGGTATCTTGTAGTCCATGATCGATTAACATTTGTTACTATGTAAAATTTAAATGATTATGACATGACAGTGACAATAGTAAAATATGCTTTATATCTTCTTCTGCAGTTTAAATAAAATGACTAAAATATATTTGTGAGTATACTGGTATAATAAGTTAAAAGAATTTTTTATATTATTCTACATTTTAGTTATTAAGAAAAGTATGAACAAACAAGGCGTACAAGGAAGTCATGTGGTGTCAACGTCAGATTTTTTCAAATTTGCTTTACTTAATTGATTATGTGATTATTCACTTGCAAAATAATCAAATAAGTTTCATAGCAGAAAATTGTTTTAAAAGTGTTTCTAGATTACGTAGAATTTATCTGAATAACAATAAATTTAAAAATCTGCAAGTGAACATAATTATTGACAACATAAATAGAATAAATCGGTTGTATCTACACAACAATCCATGGCAATGTGATGAAAGCCTTTGTGCGATGATGGACTTGGTGCTGTCTAAGCCTCGGCTGATTTCGAACCAAGTACCCGAGTGTGCCACGCCGCACAATGTCACACAGAAGCTGTGGACGGATCTTTTACAAGACTTTACACAAACTGTTGTAACTATTATCACAAGAGTTCAAGTACGCAATACCCACACCTTACTGTGTAAATACTGCTTTGCATCGAAAATCAATTGGAAAATATTCGCATCGGACGACACTGATAAGTTTACTCGATTACTATTTTATATTAACCCCAAGGAATATGATCCTGATATTTCTAATACTTACTATAATGGATTTTTATCAAATTTAACTTCAGTTGCACCTTGGTTTATAGGTCAACTAAATTATGTTTGTTTAGTAAAAAACTGCCCATGGTGTAAAGAAGATTATGGAGTTATAAATGTTGTCAGTGAGAGTATAAATAATTTTGATTTATATGGTAAATATTTCAGTTAATAAAACATAATTTTGTTAATAAATAAATTATATTTTTTAGTAGTTTCGTGTTATCCAGGAAATTTTCTTGTGTTATTCATAATAATTGGTGTAGGTATTGCGTACTTGAACTCTTGTGATAATAGTTACAACAGTTGGTGTAAAGTCTTGTTATTCATAATAATTGTAAGAATTATTAAGAATTGTAAACTGAAGTAAATTAGACAGTCAGTAACAAAAACTACGTACGATACTTAATACATAATAAAAATAATCTTGATCTTGAAAATGAATTTTAGATGTACAACAAATTCTACAGAAATTGCAAATAACACAATAATAGAAATGCAAATGAACAATCAGTCAGAGAATTTAAAGGAAGAGACTATTGAACTACAAATGATGGAGACATAAATAATTAGTCAGTACAGTTTTATTTTGTGTATTGTATTTAGCAGATATTTATTCAGACCTGAGTTTATAGTCCATTTGAGAATGACTGACAGTAATAAATCATTATTTGCAAGAGTAGTATTGGATTTTTGCCAGCAATGCGGCATATAAAACTACCAGAAAAATCAGTTGTAACTACACTAGGATGGTCAAAATAAGCCGCACGCTTTGTACCTGGAACGAAACTTACTTCTCGAACAATAGAAATCCTGTCATAAACGCTCTGATAATCCCCGTCGGACTGTGTCATAGACGTAGATAGGAGTGATCATGGTACAAGAAGACAAGGTATGTTCGTCAGGCGGACGCGTTTTCGTTCAGTTCGCGCATGTGGGCCAGCCGACGCCATCTTAGTTTTATCCCGCCTCCTATTCAAATGTTGTAAAACATGTTAATGAAGATTTTCAGCGATTCTTGTGTCCATTAACAAAAAAACGTTTTCTAACTACAATTTCTTCTTGATTATGTTATTATGGCATATTACGTGTCGAAGATTATAAAACTCATGTTCTTTGAATGTGACAGTGACAGATGTAAACAAAAAACTAATATGGCGGCGGCTGGCCCACGGTGCGAGAGAGATTACCCAAGCATGAGAGAGTAAGAGAATGCGCAAGAACATACCTTGTCTTCTTGTACCATGGGAGTGATCTGTTTATACATTTACTAAAAATAAAAGTTTTTAATATTTAAATATAACTTTCTCACTCATTATTATTAAAATAAATCTTTTCCCTGAAAAACAACTTAGACCTAAAACGAGAGTTCTCTACCGAATTTAGTAATTTTGACTATCCCTGTGCAAACAATTATTGGCGCGCCACTGGAATGTCTTTGACAGAATGATTTATTACTGCCAGTCATTCTCAAATATAGTATAGCAATACTTTTTTACTTAAATGATGAGTATATAAATGAGTATTATTCTTTTGCTGGATTAACTTTCTTATTTCTATATGGATCTTCACTTCGACCATGAATAAGATAGACACAGTATACGCCACCTATGGTAGGCAATGTTTTGAAGCCAACATAGTGAAGCGGGAGGGAGGGTGATGCCTTCATAAAGGTGTATTGCTGGTCGAAGGTTCGTTCCTTGTTTACAAACGTCAAGTGAGCGTGGCGTGGTTTTAGTTTCAGCATTATTTGGCTTTAATAGTGTTTTGATGTTTTGATTGTACTTTTGTGGACATTTGTATATGAAAACTGCATAATATATTATATTGTTTATTTGTGTTTTGTTGTAATTTTGATATCTGACACTTGTTCGTATACATTTTACACTTTTGAAAATGGTTCGTTCATGTTCAGCTCCTAATAGACTTGTTTAGTGGTTACGTCACACTGGTTCCAAACTGGTTCGTTGCTAAGACCGTTGCTATGCAAGTCGGTAAAACAGGCTGGTTTGACGTTTGCCGTTTGACAATAACTGCGTCTTTAAATTTATTTTGAGATTTAATTGTTTTAAAGTGGCTTAAAAACACGTAATAAAGTTTAGTTCGGTAATAAATTATTTTATAAATGATTTTTGATTGTCAAACCAAACTGTTTTATCAACTAGCATAGCAACTACCTTAGCAACGAGTGGCCATTTTCTTGTTTGGAACCAGAAAGTGACGTCACACTAAACAAGTCTATTGTAAGGAAAGATTCCATAAAGACTCTGTGGTAACATTCCACGTGTAAGTATAAATAGTACAAAAACAATAATATTTTCATAAAATTAAATAGTATGTTCATTAATAAAAAAATTGTTTTTATTTCTTTGAAAATCCTAGAATTTCAATACAATAACTAGTATTTTAAAATACATAAATAAATGTTGTAGATATGTTCAAATATTAATATATCTGTCAGTCATCGACCTTTCGTCAACCTTCGAATGTCAGTGTCAGCAACCCGCAGTGCTTCGTTATAGGGGCACCACACCGCTCCCCGAACCGTAGATGTTGGCTTCAAAACAAAAGCACCAGTACTTAGTCTAGCCTATTTATGGTCGAAGGATCTTCATTATTGACTGTTTTATTTGAAAGGTATTTAATATTTATATTTTTGTAACTATATTATAATAAATATTATTTCAAATAGACGCACTCGTTCGCAATCAAAAAGAGGGATAATATATTATATAATTGCTGTTTTTCTTTTCATCTCGAATTCAAGTGGAGTTTTATTATTCAGAGATATTTTGAAAATTCGATGGAAAAAAGTTAAATTTACTATACAACAAAAACCCATCCCGAAATCTGATAATGATTTATTAGTTACTAAAGTTAGAGATTTGGCATATTTGAAAGTCATTGAAGCATTTATAGAGAATATTCCTGTGTTCATATTAATAATAGCGAGTACTTCATATGGAAATGGTTAGTAATTTATACAATTAAAAATTATAATTATAACTTTAATTTAATTTTACAGGACAACAAGTACTTATTACATATATTATTTCGCACATTGCATTACTACTGTAGTTGGATTTGTGAACAATATTTCAACAAGTAAAGAGAAAATATCACTAGGCGCACAAATACTAAAGTATTTATGGCTGCTACTTGTTATATGTGAGTTTAAAATATGTACCTACCAAAAAATAATATTAAAGCATGTTTTTTTTAGTTAGCAAATTAAATACTGTCGTATTTTTCTTTGAACGTAGGGAATATGATTTTCTTGTGTGGATTTCTGTACCATACTTTTACATTGGAATATCCATGTTCCTGTACAACAATACAGAAGAAAATATGTTCAGAAAAGATTTCTTAACATCGTCTGTTTTTGGCATAATATTTATTTTCGCTCCATATCTGTACACTGGCGATAAGCATTTTTACAATACGAATGCAGTTACTTTAGGACATATTTGCCACATTGTTGATATTTTAATCTTATCATATATGTTTATTAAAAAAAGTATACATTATCTTATTTTATCTCAAATTTTGTTTATTATTGGACTAAGTTTTTATTTTGGTTTCAAGAAATTGGTGAAAAAGTGAATCGAAGAAGAAAAATTCAATTTAATACATAATTCATATTTTTATTATTAAACTTTGACAATAACACAAACGACATGACGGACGTGTCTATAAGAACATTATTTACAAACTGTCCGTCATCGTTACGGCTGGTCTGCAAGCTGTTTACGTCGTTGTTGCCATGGTAACGCACGACTGTATACACTCTTTCAGCTTTCAGGAGTGTATCGGAACATTTCGTTTTTGTTATGTTAACGACCTTTATTATATATTAAATATATTTTGATATAGAATAACTGTGTTGATTTCTTTTAATTAAGTAAGGTTTCGTTAAAATTTATAGTCCAGGGTAAATTTTTTTTTGTCCTCTCGTCTCCTGTGATCACATTATGTACACACGGAGAGCTCTTGATTTTTTATAAAGCCCCACTCACTTGGTGCTTCTACTTAATTTCAGCAATTCAATTTCGTGAAAGGAAAGGCTATAGCGGAGTTCAGAATACACCCCTAAGATGGTTAAAATTGCCCCCAAGCGAAATGAGCTGTGGGTTTAAAAATAATGTTTGGGATCATAAAAAAACCAAATGCGACCAATAATTAATCCCCCACCCCCCTCTCATCCATTTCTATAGTCAAAAACGTGTTTTTTTGTTTTTTAATTATCCTCTGCGTCCAACAAACTTTCGACTTTCGTTAGGCGTCAGTAACGAAAGATAATACAATTATCTACTGTAATTTCATAAAATTTGATTTTTTGGCGGGAAATTTAAATTTTTACAATTTAAAAAAATATTAAAATGCGATTATTTCAGTAAATCTGCGAGGTGCTACTCCAAATAAATATATATTGTTTATTTAATAATTTTTTATATTGGTGATTTTTTTCAGAATTTTCTGAGTTTTTATTTTACTATTGTCACTGTCACTGTCATGTCATAATCATTTAAATTTTACGTAGTAACAAATGTTAAACGTTCATGACCTACAAGATACTGAAATTCTTAATTCTAAGTATATTACACATTACACTTTAATTATTATTCTTAAACAATACCCAGATACAGAAAAATTTATAAAATACCTACCGATTGTAGATAATAATCACATAATATTCCATTTAAAATTAAAAATTGTCTTAAATTAATTATTTAACGAAAATATTTAAAAAAAGTACAACTTCCGGTTTGTAGATTGAAACCAAAATTATATTGGGTTATTGATTCGTATTAAAACCTTAAATATAAAATTTGGAATTTTAATGCTTATAATACTATTGTTACATAGGTACGAACGAACGCACACACACAGACATCATCTCGAAAATGTTAAATTCTTACTTTAGAGACCCTAAAATGTGCTTATCCCCCAAAAACTCACACTCGAAAAGTTTGACCCACCACAATATCTCACTTATAGAATATGAGGTGCGAGGTATTTTATAGAATATTTTAGTTTTCAATGTTTGAATTTTCTGCCAAATAAACATAGGAAATTATGTTGCGGAAGTATAGAATTGACGTTAAAATGAGTAAAAATAATAATTTACAATGTATTTTCAAAAGTGGAAAACTAGGTTAAAATTTGTCAAAAAATGCGATTTTATTTTTTTTGACCATTTGGTTCCACTCAGAAAATTCTGAAAAAAATCACCAATATCAAAAATTATTAAATAAACAATATATATTTTTTCTGGAGTAGCACCTCGCAGGTTCACTGAAATAATCGCATTTTAATGTTTTTTTAAATTGTAAAAATTCAAATTTCCCGCGAAAAAATCAAGTTTTATGAAATTACAGTAGAAAATTGTATTATCTTTCGTTACTGACGCCTAACGAAAGTCGAAAGTTTGTTGGACGCAGGGGATAATTAAAAAATTAAAAAACACGTTTTTGACCATAGAAATGGATGAGAGGGGGTGGTGGGTTAATTATTGGTCTTATTTGTTTTGCTGGAATGAAATTCAAATTTAAGCACTGAATTCATTTGTTAGCAATAACCGAACTGAATATTTTATAACACAATTCTCAGAAAATAACAAAAATATTTGACACCTAGTTGAGCAGAGAGCAAAAGGCCCCGACACGAATCTATCTGATTAGCTTCAGTTTGTAGTTGTAGCAAGTTTTAAAGGATTTAGCAGCGGATATGTATCTGTTTACCCCTAGTTGTTGTATTAAAGCTAATATTGGAATTAAGTTGGAGTTTGAATTAGGGGCAGGGAAGCGCTGATAACCAAGCGCGCATTTAGAACTTGTATGATTATTTTTCCAGTGAAAATTTGTAACTTTAGTTCCGTTTCCGGCGGCCGCGGCTGTAATATGCCAGGTGCACGTTGAGTGAGGTGACAGGTAATGAATAGCATTGTGGTGGCGGCGGTGCACGTTCAGATGTCGAACATCTGAACCAGAGAACATCGCTAATGCATTCTACTTCACGTCAATGTTGTGCAACGTCTACCTGACATTTTCACACACGAAATCACGCCGCTGCCATAGTCTATTATAAGTTATAAAGTTAGAAATATAGATTCATGATCAATGATTATTTTTTGGCTGTTTGGGTGATAAATTGAAAAGAAATCATGTTTGTATGATTCGTGAAAGCAGCCAACGTTACGTAACAGCTGTGCGGGTCGCATATATTTTCGAGATTATCCACTTACAACCAAGAGTACCCGTGAGTTGACGTTCACACAAGGATTCTTTCATGCTTCTAGATCTTGGAAAAAATTCATTGTTTTGAAGCTATGAATGAATTAGAAATTCTTCTTTTTAAGACTCGTTAGCGGCTATTTGACATACACGGTGGGCCATTTTAAGTTGCGTTTAGGAATATCTCGAAAACGAAGCATCGGATGAAAAATCCAAAAAACACGACTAAAATATTTTCGAGAGGGCCATCCAATGACACCAAATTCTTATAATTAAAGAATTGATTGTAGCTCTATTATTTTTAAACTAATTAAAAAAGTCAAAAACATAAAAAATAAAATATTTCAAATGACAATATTGGCAACATTGTTTCATTCTCGTTTAATTACGACATCGGCGATTTTTGTTACTCATTCATCTAACCAGTGGCTGGTGCTTCGGAATCCCGTATCAAAAATTACAATAATAACATTAAACTTAATTTGTTGGATGACTTTATAATAGCTGATCGCAATCGATCTTCTTGTAGGGTGAAGGTTAAAAATGACATTGCAATGGTGGGGCCACTATAACATTGTTGAAATGTAGATATTATGGTATCCGGAAGATTCTTCGAAAGCAAATTCTTCGAAGGAAAATTCTTCGAAGGAAAGTTCTTCGAAAGGAAAATTCTTCGAATAGCAATTCTTCGAAAGGAAAATTCTTCGAAAATAAAAGATATTATATTTTTTGTTAACTACGAAACATCGCCTAAGGATGTAAGGATAAACTGATTTTCTAAATAAAAATGTAATTATTTTGATTAAATTATTGTTAATTTCCATATTAATGTTAGAATCTCTTTGTTGTATGTGGGAGTCAAGAAGGGTAAGAGGTTCTATATTTAGTTCAGTTCAATCAGAGTTTGTACTAAAACCGAGTATGTGGGACTCAAGAAGGGTAAGAGGTTCTTTGTTTAGTTCAGTTCAATCAGAGTTTGTACCAAAACAGAGTATGTGGAACTCAAGAAGGGTAAGAGGTTCTTTGTTTAGTTCAGATCAATCAGAGTTTGTACCAAAACCGAGTATGTGGGACTCAAGAAGGGTGAGAGGTTCTTTATTTAGTTCAGTTCAATCAGAGTTTCTACCAAAACCGAGTACGTGGGACTCAAGAAGGGGACGAGGTTCTTTATTTAGTTCAGTTCAATCAGAGTTTGTACCAAAACCGAGTATGTGGGACTCAAGAAGGGTAAGAGGTTCTTTATTTAGTTCAGTTCAATCAGAGTTTCTACCAAAACCGAGTACGTGGGACTCAAGAAGGGTAAGAGGTTCTTTATTTAGTTCATTTCAATCAGAGTTTGTACTAAAACCGAGTATGTGGGACTCAAGAAGGGTAAGAGGTTCTTTATTTAGTTCAGTTCAATCAGAGTTTGTACTAAAACCGAGTATGTGGGACTCAAGAAGGGTAAGAGGTTCTTTATTTAGTTCATTTCAATCAGAGTTTGTACTAAAACCGAGTATGTGGGACTCAAGAAGGGTAAGAGGTTCTTTATTTAGTTCATTTCAATCAGAGTTTGTACTAAAACCGAGTATGTGGGACTCAAGAAGGGTAAGAGGTTCTTTATTTAGTTCATTTCAATCAGAGTTTGTACTAAAACCGAGTATGTGGGACTCAAGAAGGGTAAGAGGTTCTTTATTTAGTTCAGTTCAATCAGAGTTTGTACCAAAACAGAGTATGTGGAACTCAAGAAGGGTAAGAGGTTCTTTATTTAGTTCAGTTCAATCAGAGTTTGTACCAAAACCGAGTATGTGGGACTCAAGAAGGGTATTAGGTTCTTTATTTAGTACAGTTCAATTAGAGTGAATATTGTGAAATTGTGATTTATTGGTCTCAAACGAAAAATTTATAGGTCATGAATTAGGTAGGTATGACTGAAATTAATTTTTTGGCGATTAACTATGATAGCGATGAACTATACTTAGTGTTGTTTCGTATAATATCTTTTATTTTTAGAAAATCAGTTTATCCTTAGGCGATGTTTCGTAGTTAACAAAAAATATAATATCTTTTATTTTCGAAGAATTTTCATTTCGAAGAATTGCTATTTAAAGAATTTTCCTTTCGAAGAAGTGCTTTTCGAAGAACTTTCCTTCGAAGAATTTTCCTTCGAAGAATCTTCCTAGATCCAGATATTATAGCGGTTTCTACGCACATGCATCGAACTTCCGTAAATCTGAGATTATGGCTGGGAACAGCGATCAGCTGGTAATCGAGTCAAGGTTTTTGCTAATAAAATAGAATATGTCGTTTATTTTACTTTTCTATTATTTTTTCACGATAAGTTTATTAATTTATAATATGTAAAAATTGAGTTTGTAGCTTTATGTAAATATATAAATTGTAATTTTGAACTAATTAAAAGTTCTTCGAAATAGGTGCAGTATAAACAAAAACCTGATGAATCACAATTCTAACAACCAATGCGTTTATGTGCACAATTTCAATAAATAACCTAAAAACAATTTGTGAATGTTTACATTAGCCAAAGTTGTACCATTGCGACAACAATCATTCTTGCTACTACCACCACCTGTTGGTTAATTATTGCTTAAGGCATAAGGCTACAACCATGCCAACATAAGAACTTTCAGATTCAAATTTAAAATCACAAATAGGTAAGCAATATTTATTAGGGAGGTGACGGGTTTATTGCCTTATATTTTATAAAAATAATTTCAAATGTTAATTTTTAATGTAGGTAAGGCTCCTAATGAAAATATAGTGTCAGCTTGTTTTTGTTGATGAAAACGTGGTAAAGAAAAATGAAAACAAGTAGATTTTGTGGATATAATTGCAAAATTTCTATGTTTGTACGATAAAATAACCCTTTACCGCATGGTGTGCCATATATGGCACATTCCTGTTTTTAATTTTTTTTTACCTATAAAACTGAATCAAGACGTTACTTCATGGATGGTCATATATGGCACATACACAGCAATGGATCTTGGGTTTTTCCTCCCTTATAATATCAAATTTAGTACGACTCGACCCCGCAGTAACCTGTAGATACTCGTGCGTTAGTTAGTTGTAACAAGACGTTAGTTCTCGATTGAATATTGGTAGTGAATAAACACTATTCCTTGAAAAAAAAAATTATATACTCGTTGAATATTGTGTGGAGAAGACATTCAGGTAAGAAATGTTTATATCTAATACTTATAAAAATACCAAATCCTAAAAAACGGTTTGTGCCTTATATGTCACACCATGCATCTTCGACAGTAAAATAATTCCTTGTCCTCAAAGTGTATTTATATATATATATATATATATATATATATATATATATATATATATATATATATATATATATATATATATATATATATATATATATATATATATATATATATATATAGCTATATGGGTGGCGTAGATTTACTCGATGCCATGCTAGGGTTGTATCGAATAAAAATCAGGTCTAAAAATGGTACTTGCGTATTTTTTTTCATTTGTTAGACATGTGTGTAGTCAATAGTTGGTTATTGTTTAGAAGAGCTGAAAAATGCAATTTACCCCTGATGGATTTCAAACTCGCAATAGCCGACGGATTATGCAATGCTAGAAAACGTGTAACAAAGAACAAAGTAGGAAGAAAATCGAACACTGATCTGCAACAAGCCTATGAACAGAAAAAAAAGAAAGGACCTACAAAAGAAATTCCTCAAGAAGATATATTGGCTTAGACCACTTACCTGAATGAAATGAAAATAGATTCAGGTGCAAATTTCCAGGCTGCGAAGGAAAATCTTTCACATTTTGCTTTAAATGCAAAATTCCTCTGTGTTTTAATAAGGATAGGAATTGTTTTATGTGATTTCATACGGAATAATTTTTCATGAAATTTCATACGGAATAAGATTTTATTGCATGATGTGCCATATATGGCACAAAGCATCTATAACAATCTCATAAAATGTAAAATTAAGTCATGATTCTCTTGCTTTACTGTCATCTAAGTCAGGGTGCATTCTAGTCATTTCACTTAAACATAAGTTTTACTTAGTAAGTTGTCTGCAATTAGTTAATTAATGCGTTAATTAAAATTTTTTCATTGTAACGTTTTTTCTTTGACGACCATTGCTTGGTATTTCGATGTATGTCTCTTTTAACTTCCTTGTACGTTGTACGGAGTAAGGAAGTATTGTAATCGCGAAAAATTTCGGTTCTCAGATTTTGACGGAAATATCCGTTTTGACCTTTTCTGAATCCATTATGACTAGTTTCGTCGTGACGTCTGTACATACGTACGTAAGTACGGACGTATGTGTGTCGCATAACTCAAATACGGTTAGACGTAGAAAGTTGAAATTTTATATTTAGGGGTTGGATGGATGTTGTAATTTACTTGACTGGTGGTAGTTAATATTTAGGACTGTTATAGCATCTAGTTGTGCACCTCCTATTTTTTTTTAAATCTATATACCGGAAGTAGTACTTTTTTCAAATATTGCGATAAATATTTAATTTAAGACAAATTTTTTAATTTTAAATGATAGATTATGTGATTATTTCCTACAATCGGTATTTTATAAATATTTTTGTATCTGGTATCATTTAGGAATAATCAAAGTATATATTTATAATTTAGTATTTCGGTATCTTGTAGTCCATGATCGATTAACATTTGGTACTACGTAAAATTTAAATGATTATGACATGACAGTGACAATAGTAAAATATGCTTTATATCTTCTTCTGCAGTTTAAATAAAATTACTAAAATATATTTGTGAGTATAGTAGCAGTAGTAGTAGTACTAGTATAATAAGTTAAAAGAATTTTTTATATTATTCTACATTTTAGTTATTAAGAAAAGTATGAACACACAAGGCGTACAAGGAAGACATGTGGTGTCCAGTGTCCACGTCAGATTTTTTAAGTTGTTTTTAATTATTTATTACTTATTTATTATTTTAATGATTTTTAACATGTATCACAAGAATTTGTTGACACCACCGTAAGTTCTCTTATATATTTTTTTGTATTTTTCCATTGTAAAATTTTAATAAATGTTATAGCTCCTGAGGATGGCCCTGGTAGGGCCGAAACGTTGAGGGTAGTTTATCCCAAATATATTGTGGCTGATACCCAAGAAAGTTGTTGTTCATGTAATATCTTTGTATAATCTTAATGTATAATAATATCTTTTTATAATGTCTTTGTTACTGGTAATCTTATAAGATTCAAATTCTGGTTAGCGATGCCTTATATAATTATAAAAAAGATTTGTTTATAATTTTTATTTAAAAATTATTACTTGAATTTTAATAATTTTCTTTCTGAAATTTATGAAGCCTGATGTATCACTTTTTCCGAAAAGAATTATTATAATGCATAATAATAAGTTTAAAATAAAAATTCTTTTTTATAATTATATAAGGCATCGCTAACCTGAATTTGAATCTTATAAGATTTCCAGTAACAAAGATATTACATGTTCACTTATTTTATTATTATAAACAAAATAAAAATATTTAAAAAAATTACAGTAGCAAATAACTTAACTAAGCTTATAACTATACTATACTAAAATTTGAATTTTTTTGCATAATGTATATTGACAGTAGACGTCATTAAAGTTCAGTTTCTAAAAATGTGTCTAAATTATAGCTCATTTTTGCTATAAATTTTTGTTATTTCTACACATATACATTTAAAAATTTGAAATTCTATATAATAACGTAGAAATGTGCATACTATAGTATAAAGTTTTATTTAAATTTTTTGGATTATTTTTAAACAAATTGTTCAACTTTACATCCGAGTGACTATACTTATTACTCCGATAGTAGTACCGTAAGTCATAAAACTAAATTTTTTATTACCCTAAAATTTTGTGCTAGTTCGTGCTGCATAGAATGTATTTTGTGCCAATGCCCTTTTCGAGTTATTCGCAATTTTCAATACGGGACTCCCAACTTCACCCCTAGTACCGTATGTCTTAAAACTAAATATTTTATTACTCTATAATTTTGTGCTAATTCTGTGCTAATTATTGCTGTTACGAGTTATTCGAAATTTTCGATACGGGACTTCGAATTGACTTTACGCCTAGTACTACATATCAATCGATTAAGTATTTTATTATGCTTTTTATTTTTATTTTTTTACTCTCTTATTTAAAACCATAAGAGTAAAAATGTTGAACAAAATGTATATGATTTATCATTGTCTATCTACGACTACGTACCATGTGTATACAGGTTGTTCCATTTGAGCGCATTAATATGGAACTTTTTATTTCTGAATGGAACATTCTATAAATATTTAACGTGAAACATGGGATTTTTTTTATATCCATGGTTACAATTTTGACAGCAATTAATCAATTTAACTGAATTATTCTTGAACAATATAAGATATTTGGGCAGTTGTTGTAGTTTCCAAGGGACGTTTTCAACTTGAACTTTTAATAGTTCAAAATAAACATTTGATTTTCAAGTAGCAGTAGTTTGACACTAACTAACAAATTCAAATTGATTGACTATATTGCTGTCAAGTTCGTAACCATGGATATGAAAAAAGCACTTTTGTATCATTCAGTGCCTACAATAAACAATGTGTTCATTGTTTTGTTTGTAAAAAGTTATAATAATTTCATTATTTTATCTACGATAGTGTGTAAAATTGACATTTAGTTGTCAGTTTTTAGTTTGTAAAACAATTGTTTAATAGCAAGATTTCATTAGTCACGGGTTGCGCAGCAACGAGTGGTTAAAGTTTTAAAACAGGCAAAAATTTTAATTAAACATCCGCACAACAATCGGTAACTAACGTGAAAATTTTCTTGTCAAAGCAAACTTGTTTTGATCCTAATTCAAATTTAAAAGGATTTTTTTATATTTTTCGAGTTTTTTAAATTCTATCGTAGATAAAATCTTATACGATACACATACGTAAAGCATATTTAGTCACTCACGGGTCTTAAAACACTCGCTGCGCTCGTGTTTCAATTCGAACCCGTTCGTGACTAAATATTTGCTTTACGTACTTGTATCGTAAATAACTATTACCTAAGTCTTATACTAACTTATATCAAACTTATCTTAGGCGTTTAGAAGATTCAAAGTGGTGTATATTAATTTAATATTTATTAGGACTTGTAGATTATGTTCTTTTTCATAACAGCATCGGCATAGCATACTACGATAACATAAAATAATGTGTGGCCTGGCCATCAGTTTTATGTTTTAACTGTGTCAAACTAATCATTTAGATTTAATTCGGAGGGAAGGGGGAGAGGCACTAAATCCACCATTGTTTACAACAAATTGATCAACTAGTTGAAATATCTGGCCGCCATTTTGTATGAAAATTCATTAGTGCAGGCGAGATAGGCAAAAAAAGTGCGCGTTATCTCGGATCAGGTAGAAACTAGGTACTTACTCCGATTTTGATGATTTTTTTAAAATGTAGGATATCTAAAATACTTTAACTATATAATATAAATTAAAATTTCTCTAATCAGGTGGTTAGAAGAAAAAGTAATAATAATAATGAAATATATATTTTCAAGATTTATCATTAAGTTTTTACACATGTATTGTTCATAGTTCTCCAGAAAATTGAGAAAATATGTCGTTACAATACAATACTTTTAAAGCCGGTTTACAACATTCAATTCCTTAGACATTTTTCTATAATATATATATATATATATATATATATATATATATATATATATATATATATATATATATATATATATATATATATATATATATATATATATATATATATATATGTAGAAATGGGTTTCTCAGAGTCCTCTAGTGGTGCTACCGAGAGTAAGTGAGCGAGAGAGAAAAAACAAGAGAGAGACGCAAATAAGACGTGAAGACGTGAGCGAAACGTGTGTATACTTAAAGACGGTAAATGAAAAATACTTACTATTATACTAATTATTCAATTTATACAATCTTATCTGTGTAATTAATAATACAAATTTCTTCATACCGAAATGACCATTTTCATGTGCTACTTTAATAATTTCATTTTGCATTTTCTTAGGAACAACTAATAAAGATCTTCCTTCATATTCTTTATGTAGTAATCCATGTTCAATTACGTAGGTGTCATACGGGGTTGTTTTCAACAGCTCTATTAATACTTTAATCTCTTCATCTTCTTCTTGTAAATTCTTGATCCTGTTTGTAACTTCAGCCTTGATTATTAATGAAATTGGACTTCTGCTTAATGCGTCTGTGTGCCGCATCCTCTCACCTGAACGATGCTCTATCTTGTAATTAAAGTCTTCCAGCAAAAGAGCCCATCTTGCAACTCTTGTTGTTAAATCTTTTTTCTTCATTGTCATTTCAAAGGCAGAGCAGTCAGTTACAATTTTAAAGTCTATGCCCAAAAGGTACACTCGAAATCTTTTAAGAGCTTCGATAATTGCAAGAACTTCCAGCTCGTAACTCGAATATTTTTGTTCCGCGTCAGTAGTTTTTTTACTGAAGTAATAAACTGGATGCATACGACCATCTTCGTTGTTTTCTTGCAGTAATATAGCTCCGTAGCCATGCTTACTAGCGTCCGTATGTAACTCAGTCTTTCTTGCGGGACAATAAATTTCTAATACCGGTTCGTTTATTAAACATTGTTTTAATGTTTCGAAGGATCTTTCTTGTTCAATACCGAATACGAATGATTCATTTTTCTTTAGTAGATCACTTAATGGTTTAGCTAGTTGCGCGTAGTTCATTATAAATTTTCTAAAATATCCGGTGAGCCCCAAGAAACTGTGAATTTGCTTGAGAGTTGTGGGTTTTGGATAATTTAGTACGGCTTTAATTTTAGTTTTAGATGGAGATACTTTATTATTTTCTATCTCATATCCCAAATATTCGATTCTTGATTGTAGAAATCGGCATTTATTCCATTTTATTTTTTAACCATACTCGGCTGCACGATTTAAAACCATTTTTAATTTAGTAAGGCCTTCTTCACGATCAACAGACGGTATTATTATGTCGTCCATGTATAGTAGGACAATCTCTTGCTCAATGAAGTCTTTGAAAATATGATTCACAAACCGTTGGAAGGAAGCTGGCGAGTTACACAGTCCAAAAGGTGTTTTCAGGAATTCATACTGACCTCTGGGTGTTACAAAAGATGTGTATTTTCTACTTTCTTCAGCAACAGGTACATGAAAGAACCCATTTTCACAGTCGAGAGTCGTAAATACTTTTGCATTCTGTAATTTATCGATCTGATCCTCTATTAGTGGCAGAGGATATCTGTCTTTTATTACTTTCTTATTGATTCTCCGATAATCTATGCAAATTCTAGTGTCGCCATTTTTCTTTTTTACTAGTACTATGGGACTAGCAAAATCTGATGAACTAGGTCTTATTATGCCGCTATCTAACCATTCTTGTATCTGTCTATCTACTTCCTTTTGCTCAGGTTGGGACAATCTTCGGGGATGTTGGTATATTGGCATCTCATCGCTTAAGATGATTTTTGTTTCAATGTTCGTAGACTTTGTTGCTTTTGGATGATATTTATTTACTAATTCTTTTACGTCTTCTGGCAGGTTGTCAAATTCTTCTTCGTTATCGCACTGAATTGCCATCAAAAAGCTTTCATCTTGATTCTTCTGGTTTCGTTTTATCTTTACGCCATCTGCATTGATTATAACGTCAGCATTATCTAATAATTCTCTTCCAATAATGAAATTGAATGGAATAACATTATTAGCCACTATGTGTACAGTTGTGTAAAATTCTTCATCATCGATGTTTATTTTGGTTTCAAAACATCCTAATGTTGTTATCTTCTGTAGTCCTAACCCTCGTATTGTTTTGGTACACTGATTAACTTTTGCGATATTCAGACGTTCAAAACAATTTTTGGTTATGATATTCAGGTCACTTCCTGTATCAACCAAACATAATATGATTTCATTTTGTATTTCTATCTTCTTATGCATCCTGTACGATCATACTAAGTTCTGGTGTCGTATGAATTATTTGCGTAGTATTTTCTTTTTTAGGCTCAGATAAAGTATTTGTTGTACATTTTGAAGCAATGTGCCCAAAACCATTACATTTGAAGCACTTTACACCTTTTCCTTTGGAAGGACACTCTCTAGATCTATGACCTTTTTCCCCACACGAATAGCAACGTACTTCTACATTTTGATTCTTTTCTTCATTCGTCTTAGGTGTATTAGGTTTAAACTTGTTCTTCGTTCCTTGGGAATCTTTCTTTTCGTACTTCATTTCGACTTTGGTTTTAGTTTTAATTGATTCATACAGTTTGACTTTTCCTTTAAACTCTTCAAAGTTTCTCGCCCCATAGAGTATTATTTTATTATTTTGATCATCAGTTATCCCATCTATTATGTATTGGATAATCACTTATGTTTCAATATTTGCGCGACTGCCTATTTCCCTCATAACCAATACATACTCTTGGACAGATTCTTCTTTATTTTTTCTTCTATTCATTAAGAGTTTATGAATATCGGCGCTACTGACTTTGACTTCAAATTCTTTTCTTAGAAGCGTCTTTAATTTTGACCAAGACGTAATACCTTTTTCACCTTTGACTAATAATTTTGCTAATCCATCTAATGATTTTTTTGCAAATATTAATCTTTGCAAATCGTTCCAACTCATCAATTCTGCAATTTCCTCAAATTCTTCCAGCCACTTTCCAATCGGATATCCATCTTTTCCATTAAAACGCCGAATAGAATCTTCTACATCTCGAAAATTTAAATTCATCCGTTCCATGGCTCTAGTTGTCTTTTTTATTTTTTTGCGTTGACTTCTAGTACTTCTTACATCATCTTCGTCATCGTCTCGTTCGTCTTCATCTTCATTCCCGTCTTCTTCGTCGTCGTCCTGCTCTTCGTCTTCTTCTTCTTTCTCTTCTTCTATGTTGCACAAAAAGGACAAAATCCTTTGTGCAATATCATCTTTGTTGCCTTCATAACAAATATTTAGCACATGACACGCTGATATTAAGTCTGCAATGTTTGCGTTATTTTTTATTTCGTCTATTTTTAAATTGTACTCTTCCGTACCCACACCAAAACTAAATCCACTGAACTTTTTTAATTTACTTCTATTTAATCGCGCTAATGCATCACCGAACACGATTGTATACAGTACTTTCACTGATTTAGATTTACCATTTGTAATGTTATAGTTTACGGTTTCAATGTCACTTAACGTTGTCATGTTTTAAGTATTTTTATCGTTATTTCTTTTTAAACGAAAAATGAAATTTAAGTTAAAGCCGTACTAAATTATCCAAAACCCACAACTCTCAAGCAAATTCACAGTTTCTTGGGGCTCACCGGATATTTTAGAAAATTTATAATGAACTACGCGCAACTAGCTAAACCATTAAGTGATCTACTAAAGAAAAATGAATCATTCGTATTCGGTATTGAACAAGAAAAATCCTTCGAAACATTAAAACAATGTTTAATAAACGAACCGGTATTAGAAATTTATTGTCCCGCAAGAAAGACTGAGTTACATACGGACGCTAGTAAGCATGGCTACGGAGCTATATTACTGCAAGAAAACAACGAAGATGGTCGTATGCATCCAGTTTATTACTTCAGTAAAAAAACTACTGACGCGGAACAAAAATATTCGAGTTACGAGCTGGAAGTTCTTGCAATTATCGAAGCTCTTAAAAGATTTCGAGTGTACCTTTTGGGCATAGACTTTAAAATTGTAACTGACTGCTCTGCCTTTGAAATGACAATGAAGAAAAAAGATTTAACAACAAGAGTTGCAAGATGGGCTCTTTTGCTGGAAGACTTTAATTACAAGATAGAGCATCGTTCAGGTGAGAGGATGCGGCACACAGACGCATTAAGCAGAAGTCCAATTTCATTAATAATCAAGGCTGAAGTTACAAACAGGATCAAGAATTTACAAGAAGAAGATGAAGAGATTAAAGTATTAATAGAGCTGTTGAAAACAACCCCGTATGACACCTACGTAATTGAACATGGATTACTACATAAAGAATATGAAGGAAGATCTTTATTAGTTGTTCCTAAGAAAATGCAAAATGAAATTATTAAAGTAGCACATGAAAATGGTCATTTCGGTATGAAGAAAACAGAAGAGATAATACTTCGAGAATACTGAATACCCAAATTAAAAGACAAAATAAGTAGTTTAATAAAAAGCTGCATACCATGCATACTTGCCGAAAAGAAGAGAGGAAAACAAGAAGGTTATCTACATCCACTTGATAAAGGTGACCTTCCTCTAGATACATACCACATAGATCATCTAGGACCTTTACCCTCAACCAGTAAAGGATACAAGTATGTTTTAGCTGTAATAGACGCTTTTACTAAATTCGTATGGTTATACGCTACTAAATCAACTACGACGCAAGAGACAATAGATAAATTAGAAATTCAAAGCGCAATATTTGGAAATCCCAGAAGACTTATTTCCGATAGAGGAACTACCTTCACATCCAATCTTTTTGAAGAATACTGTGAAGAAAGAAACATTAAACACATCTTAATTACAACTGGAGTACCTAGAAGTAATGGGCAAGTAGAGCGAATAAATCAAATCATTATACCAGCTCTAACTAAGTTGTCCATTGATAAAGCAGAAAACTGGTACAAGCATTTAAACAAGCTTCAAGTAAGCTTAAATAATTCCTTTCAACGTAGTATTAATAAAACTCCGTTTGAGATTTTAATAGGAGTGAAAATGAGAACAAAACAAGAAGTAAAGCTTAAAGAAATAATAGATGAAGAATGTCTTAAGCTATTCGAAGAAGAACGAAACGAAAACAGACAAGAAGCGAAAAGGTGCATAATAAAAGTCCAAGAAGAAAATAAGAAAACTTTTAATAAAAAAAGAAAACTTGCAATCAAATATAAAATTGGTGATTGGGTTGCCATCAAGCGAACTCAATTTGCTACAAACGCTAAAATCAAATCAAAGTTCCTCGGGCCATATGAAGTTGTAAAAGTATCCGGTTTCGACCGGTACGTCGTCCACAAGGTTGGCAACGCAGAAGGACCGAAGGAGACTACCAGTTGTGCTGACCAGATGAAACCTTGGTGTCCTTACGAAGACATCGTTGAAGAAACGTCCGAGGCGGACGACAGTCAGGATAGCCGATCTGTAGAAATGGGTTTCTCAGAGTCCTCTAGTGGTGCGACCGAGAGTAAGTGAGCGAGAGAGAAAAACAAGAGAGAGACGCAAATAAGACGTGAAGACGTGAGCGAAACGTGTGTATACTTAAAGACGGTAAATGAAAAATACTTACTATTATACTAATTATTCAATTTATACAATCTTATCTGTGTAATTAATAATACAAATTATACTTTGTTTAAATCTTAACTCGAAGTGTTTTATTTTAACAAAGAATAACCCTACATATATATATATATATATATATATATATATATATATATATATATATATATATATATATATATATATATATATATATATATATATATATATATATATATATGTGTGTGCGACCGAGAGGTCATTTTGCGAGTAAATAAAATGCGGAATTACAAAAGAAAAATAAAGTGCGTGCCGAAACACGACTTGTAGCGTGACAAAATAGAATTCTAGAAAAGTGCAACAATGGACGGGAAAGGGTTGGACACTCTTCACTCTCAGGAGCTGTTCTGAGAGACTTAACACAACAATGTCGCTCTTTGATGACGGAAGATGGGAAGAAACAGGTAATGGGCCCACAAATAAGTTTAAGGAAATGCGTAAATCTAATAAGTTGACGCCCTACGCAACAAAGAGTTAGAAATAAAGCAACAATGCGAGTTAGAAATAAACAAAGTGGCGCTGAATAAATGAAAAGTGCAAGTGTGTAGTTATATAAAAAGTTAAACAAGTGTAATGTCAAAAGTGGTTGAACTAAATACTGAAACGTGTAGCAGAATAGCAAACTATACAAGTGTAGTGCCAGAAGGGCTGAATAAACGATGCAAAATGGTGTAGGGATAGAAGTGATATCGCAAACACAGTACTTATACAATTTAAGATTCCATGAAAGAACAGAACAATGAAAAAACAGAACACGAAAAAACAGAACATGAAAAAACAGAACATGAAAAAACAGAACAATGAAAAAACAGAACAATGAAAAAACATAACACTGAAGAAACAGAACAATGAAAAAACAGAACACTGAAAAAACAGAACACTGAAAAAACAGAACATTGATAAAACAGAACATGAAAAAACA
This sequence comes from Agonum fuliginosum, assembly GCA_947534325.1. Taxonomy (NCBI): domain Eukaryota; kingdom Metazoa; phylum Arthropoda; class Insecta; order Coleoptera; family Carabidae; genus Agonum; species Agonum fuliginosum. The sequence continues at coordinate 7,945,543 of OX384046.1, forward strand.
GAACACATAAACTAATCTATGCTAACAAAAACCTTCTTGAGTCCAACAGAACTCCGTTTTTTTGACATAAACTAATCTATGCTAACAAAACCCTTCTTGACTCCAACGGAACTCCGTTTTTTGACATAAACTAATCTATGCTAACAAAACCCTAATTGAGTCCAACAGAATTCCGTTTTTTTAAATAAACTAATCAATACTAACAAAACCCTAATTGAGTCCAACAGAACTCCGTTTTTTTTAAAATAAACTAATCAATACTAACAAAACCCTAATTGAGTCCAACAGAACTCCGTTTTTTGACATAAACTAATCAAAGCTAACAAAACCCTAATTGAGTCCAACAGAATTCCGTTTTATTAAATAAACTAATCAATACTAACAAAACCCTAATTGAGTCCAACAGAACTCCGTTTTAAAAAAAACAAACTAATCAATACTAACAAAACCCTAATTGAGTCCAACAGAACTCCGTTTTTTTGACATAAACTAATCAAAGCTAACAAATCCCTTCTTGAGTTCTGTTTTGTCATTGTTATTTTTTTTCATATTCTGTTTTTCATGTTCTGTTTTATCAATGTTCTGTTTTTTCAGTGTTCTGTTTTTTCACTGTTCTCTTTTTTCATTGTTCTGTTTTTTCAGTGTTCTGTTTTTTCATTGTTCTCTTTTTTCATTGTTCTGTTTTTTTCACTGTTCTGTTTTTTCATGTTCTGTTTTTTCATGTTCTGTTTTTTCATGTTCTGTTTTTTCATGTTCTATTTTTTCATTGTTCTGTTTTGTCCGGTCACCCAATTTAATAATGAAATAAATTAAATCAGAGTACAAATAAACCCAAAGCATTAAACTTAAATATAGCAAAATTACGTAAAATATAATCAAAGAAAACTTCGTAAATTTCAACCAATATTTAATTAATTAACACCAAATTTAGCGAAAAAAACCATACAACAATAATACACCAAAATATGAACCAAACAGTAAAGAATAATAATTAATAAACTAAATAAAGCAGAAATACGAGAGCAAAATAAGTGTACAAATGAAATAAAATGTGCAGGTTACTTACAAGTATGCAGAATAATAAATATAAATGCGGTATATAAAAATACAAACGTCAATTGTTGAGAATTATTGTCCAATATCCAACAATGGAAAAACCATGTGGTTTCAAAATATAAATGTGATACGTTTTAACTCTAGTTTGTAGCTAAAAAGTAAAAGAATATGATTATGCAGCACTAAAAGTTAAAGCAAGAATGCGAAAATTATTTAGATTTATAAACTTTAAAAATTACTAAACTGTGAGACCATGTGGCCGTAAAAGCGTTAAGGTTAAAGCGGAGAAAAATTGTGCAAAAGCAAATACGTGCGAAAGCGTTGAACAATAAACTACTGATCATGACTACAAACTAGAGAGAAAAATAATTAAATTTATCTGTGATTAAACTATTAAAAACTAAGTCGTGACGCGCTCGATAGACTGCGCTAGCTGTCGGAGATGCTCCTTGGGCCACAGCTGAAGACAGTGGCGTCCCAACAATATATATATATTATTTTTTAAATTTGGGGGCCCTGGTGTAGCCACAATTTAAACATTTCAATTGAAGGATTTTATTTTTGTTTAACTCAACTATAATTTTTGAACAAATAAAAATATCGAGCTTAGAAAATTCAATGCTGCAAACCAGAAGTCGGTATTTTAATCCGTATTAAAATTATAGTTGATTTTAAAAGTTTGAGTTTTAATCTGTGCGCCCTCAAATCCCTCCCACTTCTTTTAGTATATGTACTCTTCTAAAACAATAGAATAACACTGAAAATTCAACAGCACACAATAATGAGCTTAATAACATACTTCGTCATTTGATATAAACGTGAATAAGCCAAGTCGAAGTTCCGTATCGAAAATTGCAAATAACTCGTTAACGGAATTTGCACAAAATTCATTCTACATTCTATACAGCAATAATTAGCACAAAATTATAGAGTAATAAAATATTTAGTTTTAAGACATACGGTACTAGGGGTGAAGTTGGAGTCCCGTATTGAAAATAGCGAATAACTCGAAAAGGGCATTGGCACAAAATACATTCTAAGCAGCAATAATTAGCACAAAATTATAGGGTAATAAAATATTTAGTTTTATGACTTACGGTACTAGGCGTGAAGTTGGAGTCCCGTACTGAAAATTGCAAATAACTCGAAAAGGGCATTGGTACAAAATTCATTCTATACAGCAATAATTAGCACAAGATTATAGAGTAGTAAAATATTTAGTTTTATGACATACGGTACTAGGCGTGAAGTTGGAGTCACGTATTGAAAATTTCGAATAACTCGAAAAGGGCATTGGCACAAAATTCATTCTATACAGCAATAATTAGCACAAAATTATAGAAATATTTTCGTATTTAAATTTCGTGTACGGGACTCCAACTTCACGGACCTCGTTTTTAGTTTGCAAAACTTGAAATTTTTTGAATTTTTCGGAATATTGTATAATTATGTAAAATTTTTTAATCAAAATTTTAAAAAGGCAAATCTCTTTCTCTAGTAAATCTTTGTTGAAATAAAAATTTACCATTCTTGTACTGGCCACCCTTGCGTTATTTTAACGCACAGGTCTTATTACAGGTTTTTAATTTTATTTCATCTTTTAGTGAACGTGTGTTGTCTTTTTGAAATTTGATAATTTTTTCCTGTCATTTAGTAGTTGACATCAAAATTATATTTATGAATAAAATGTTTAATGTACTTAATGGTCGTATTCAAAATCTTCTAATAAAACTCTGAAAAAAGTTTCTATATGATGTTCGTGAGATTTCCGAACTCGGCAGTCAACAAGCCTAGTGCGTCCACATTCTCATTCACACGATAACGATATCATTCGCTTTCCTTGCTCATTATGTAATATAATATTTTATTGCAGATTATATTAAAACCAGCGAATTTTTTTAATTTGGAAGAATAGTTCGAAAACAAAGAATAAATGGGATAAACTAATTAAAAGCGGTACAAAAAGAAGACGAGAGCTATGGAGTAAGTATGCATTAATTATTTTTCCACATCCATGGGTGTAATTGACAGATTGTTTACCTTATTTGAGGTTAACAATTGCGGGTAAATATGAAACGCGGGACGTACTTAATGAAAATTGGCGGGTTTTTACAGCTCATGCGTATGACGCGACAACTACCGATAGAATAATTAGAATCAAAATAATTATTTGACTTTTTGACTATTTAGAAAAGTGATTAATGTGTGTTATTATAGTATTAAGTTGAAGTAAATACGAATATAACTTCAAATAAGTTTTAAATAAATTTATCATAAAAATTATTTTTAAGGCTGTTCGGCCCTGGCCTCAGAAAACTGTTATTTTGCACAACTTTAAGACCATTTTTACCTCTCGCCTCATATTCTATAAGAGAGGTATTGTAATGGGTCAAAATTTTCGAGTATGAGTTTTTGGTGGATAAGTACGTTTCAGGGTCTCTACAATACGAATTTACTATTTTCACGATGATGTCTGTGTGTGTGTGTGTGTGTATGTGTGTGCGTGCGTGTGTGTGTTTGTATGAATGTATGGACTGACGATTTTTCGTCCACGATAACTGAAAAACTATCAAACCTTTAATAACCAAATTTCATATTTAAGGTTTTAATAAGTATCTTAACACCGGATAACATTTTGGAAGAAATCCGCAAACCGGAAGTAGTACTTTTTGAAGCTTGATTAAGTTTTCTTTAAATATATTGGTACATTATTTATTTATGACAATTTCTGCAATTAAAAATAAAAGAAAATATAATTATCTATGGGTACAGTTAATTATAAATACAATTTGCTGAATCTGGTAGTATTTAACAATAAAATAAAGTACAATTAATATTCTATCTTGTTGTCCATGATATGAAATTTGTTTCTATATAAAATTTGAATTATTCTGACAGTGACAGTACAGTTGACATCTTTTGATTGCACCTTGGTTTACATTATCGTTTACATCTTACATAAACATAAAACTATTAAAATGTAAGTAAAACTATTTATTAGATTAGTCTCGAGATTAGTAGAATAAGCAGAATTAGGCGAGAGGTCGTGTACTGGCCACAGCAGATTTTTCTTGTTACTGTACGTTTTGTTTCTTTTCAAAAAAATTGTACCTACATATTATTGAATACTTTATAAACTAAATGGCAGACTCAGAATTTTAAATAATGTTATTGTTAATAATATATCAGTACTATTAGTGAAGGCGTAAAGATGCTCATATTTTCTGTAATAATTTTTTTATTTAAAATTGCTCTCTACTATTTAATAGCATTAATAAAATTATGCTGAGGAAGCTCAAAAAATAAAAAATCCAATAACCCGTTCTTGAAAAAAATGGAACTATGTGATGCGCAAATGCGAATTTTTCAAATAATATTCTTTCGTATTTTTGCGCGTTGGGCCAATATTTAGGCAACTTATTTCACATCCTTGTCTTTGTCGAGAACCTCAAAGCAATAAACTCGGTTTGTTTTGTTGCAGTTACAATATAACAGTCAATTATTTAACTCAATATATCTGATATTAAATTGATACTTACATTTTTGTACTTACCGAGCAAATTAAACAAAATAAACATTACTAAAAATTCAACTAAAACAATATTTGAAAACCATAAAAACACATATGAGTTGTAAATGAAATACAAACCATGATTATTATTACCTACGAGTATCTACAAAAAATAAAAGTATTGGAGTTTTGTAAATGGAATGAAAATTAATATAAGTGATTAATTGCCAATGTGCTACATTTAATACATTAACACAATTTATTGTTTTGAATAAATCATAGTAATCATTTACATGTTTATTAATAATTAGATACTAATAATATAATTACAATTTTTTAAAAATTATAAGTATTATATTTGATTATTTGTTAAAACTTAAATTTTAAAACAATAAAATAAAATCAATATGTTTCTCGGGGAGGCAAGTGCCGTATACAGGGTGTTCATTTTAAGTGGCGCACCATTGCTATCTCGAGAAGTATAAGAGGTACGAAGTTGGTTAAATTAGCAAACAATTTCTATTTTATATGACTACTTTAATGAAGGAAAGAAAAAAATTTTTAGACCAGTGGTTCTCAAACTACGGGGTGCAACTTTCTTATTTCAAATGGGGACCTATTTTTTTATTCGCTTATTCGATTCAGTATTTTTTTCTGAATTCAACGAGATATTACTTTCATACCCTGGCATAACAAAAACATGAGAAAAACGCTATTGAAAATTATGATAATTTAATTAAAATCTGAGTGTTACAAGAGTGCTATGGAAGAAAACAATTGAATATTTGTTTCATATTAATTGTTATTTGATAATGAAAAAGATTCTTTGATTTTAATTAAGGACCGGTACTGAGTGTATGAGTTCAAGGTACTAAGTACTCAGTAGGGTACAAGGTGGACGTAACTACGGACACGTGTTTCGACCTTATTTGGTCTGGTCAGTGTAGTATACTAGAATCTTTTTCACTAACAATTAATATGAAACAAAATATTCAATTGTTTTCTTCCATAACACTAACTAACAATCAGATTTTAATTAAATTATCATAATTTTCAATAGCGTTTTTCAAATGTTTTTGTTATGCAAGGGTATAAAACTAATATCTCGTTGAATTCAGAAAAAAATACTGAATAGAATACGCAATTAAAAAATAGGTTCCCATTTGAAATAAGAAAGTTGCACCCCGTAGTTTGAGAACCACTAGTCTAAAAAAATTATCTTTCGTTCATTTAAGTAGTCATATAAAATAGAAATTGTTTGCTAATTTAACCAACTTCGTAGCTCTTATAGTTCTCGAGTTAGCAATGGTGCGCCACTTAAAATGAACACCCTGTATACCTGGAATCTATTAGTTCCGGCAAAATTCCTCGAAGAGTTGTAAAAGCGTATTTTTGGTCATTAAAACGTTGGAAAAGCGCAGAAATATAATCAGTAAATTTATATTGAATAAGCGCCGATCAAAACATTGAATAAGCGCAGATCGTAACATTGAATAAGCGGATTTTTCGAAAATGAGATTTCTGACCATAACAAGTTAGTCCAGATCGTCTTCGAGTATGATGGGGTTAAGTTCAGAAAATGTTAGGCAAGAATATTTTCTAGTTTTAAAATTTTTTGTTCTTCGAGTATGATGGGGTTAAGTTCAGAAAAATGTTAGGCAAGAATATTTTCTAGTTTTAAAAAATTCAAAAAATATTGTAGAAAAACTGTCGTACAATCCCTAAAACCATTAGGCTTTTCAAATGTGCACTTCTGCGCTTATGCAACTACAATTTATGCACTTTTCAAATGTTGTTTTATGCGCTTCTCCAATGTGATAAGCGAAAACTGATAAAGGCCAAATGCGCTTATTTAGCTCACCCAAATTTCTTCGTGATAAAATTTGTTTAATTGCTCATATTCCTATTCATATCCCTCGATAGATGATATCTTTGAATCAGTAGTATTCAGATCAATGTCACTATAAAAAATTTGAAATACACTAGGGTTTCTCATTTCAATTTATTAGACATTTTAAAATTTCTATTAGTAATGAATTCCGAAAATCAAATAAATGATTTGATCTTTTCGTCTAATTAGAAAAAAACAAGATTACTAAGAACATATCTTGAGATAATTAAGATTTTAAAATAAAATAAAATTGGAAAATATTGAATACGAACCTGTTCTTTCAACGCCATAAATCAAGCTTAAATCCGCTTAAATGTTTAACAATAGGCCTGCTGTGAGGGCCATAACAATATACCTTTGGACAAACTATACAAACAAGTCAACAAGCCACTGGCATAACATTCCAAGTTGCAGATCCGGTTCCATCTTTTACTGGTCGAGTTAAACAATTACGTGATGTGCAATGTGCGTTTGAAGAACCAAAAGAACCTAATCTGTACAACTTGGTAGCTGTCTGCCGCTACGGCGGTATAGGAAAATCTAAATTTGCTAAAATGTTTATTAAGATGAATCGAGATTGTTTTACGAATATCATATGGATCCATGCAGAACATGAAGATAAAATGGTTGATAATTATAAATGCTTAAAAGCAGAGTTACAAGAAAAGAAATACTTCTGCGATGATAATAGTGATGTTTATAACTATTTAAATTGTAGAAAAACATTAATTATATTGGACAATGCGAAAGATATGCAGAGTATTCGTCCATTTTTACCTGCTGAAAATAATGAGTCATTATTTTTGATAACTTCTCAATTAAATAAGTGGCCTCCTTACAAATCATTCGAATTAGACCAATTAGAGTTAGAAGACTGTAGATGTATTATAAAAACAGTTTTGGATACATATGAAGTAGAATACACAGAACATCAGGTGCAAAAAATTACAGATACATGTGAGCGCACACCTCTTGTTGTTCAAATCACTGCTGGATTTGTATGCAAAGAAGCAACTGATTTACGGGACATGGGACAAAAATACAATCTAGACTACATTTTACAAGATTTGTATAGTGCGGAATGTGATTTTGTGTTGCAAGAATTTCTTTGTTTTTCATCCGATCCATATGGTAAATCAGTCTTTAAAGCTTTGTCTCCAACATTCTGAACAAACTTTGGAGTAAAGAAGAGGAAACATCAAAACTTGCAACGAGAATGTTAGGAATATCAACACATTTAGATGCTGACTTTGTTGAAGATGATATATTTTTAATCACATCTAAAATAGATAACAAAAAGTTATTTTTTAAATCTTTGTCGATATTAATCCAGTATTCTTTATTCAAAAAAAGTGGCATTACAATACACAGATCAGTACAAGGCAGTGTGTGCCATTTTCTGCGAGAAAAACACCAATTAAATGAGTACTATTCAAACTGTCTTAGTTTTCTGTTATTGGATAAAAATAAAAAGCTGAAGGAGAAAATATTCCCCACATAGTTGCAAAATGCAACCAGTTTGACTTTTTGTTTTGGTTATTTCAAATAGAAATATGTAACATCGATGATCAAAATGATATCGGTGAAACAGTTCTTCATGTATTTTCCGGTTTGACAAAGAAAAATGAAATATTTTTAAGGATAATAAAATTGGTGATTATTTATCATGCAGATGTTAATATTAAAAAGAATCATGGCAATACCGCAGCCGATGTGGCTGAACAGTGTGGACGAGTTATGTTGTCTGATTATTTACATTCACGGATATCACCAATTTACAATATTTGCAACACAGATATTTACAGTCAGAAAGTAAAACATTTTTTGAGTAAAAGTAAGAATTATCAAGATGAGTTAGGAAATACAATAGTACACGCATTGTGTGACTTGGAGCCTAATGATGAAATAGAAGAGAATGTGATAAAGATCGTCGTTGACCGAGTGTTGTTATTTGGAGTAAATGTAAATGTTAGAAACAGCACTGGTTAAACCGCTGCCGGAATCGCCCAACGTCGAGGTCGCATACTGCTAGCGGAATTTCTTAATTACAGAATTTTTGATTTGTCAGCTGCGCGCTACCTTATTTCCTTAGCCGCTCAACATGGATATTATAAGATTATAAAACATGTTTGGTGGAGATATTTTTTTTGGAATGTAGTACCATTTAAAATTTTAGCAATTTTAAGTGCAGTATTATACATTATGCTTGAAAGTTTAGAAAATTTTTCTTTGATGGATTCTAAACTGATTGCATTATTTGAGGAAATGAAAATAAAGGAAATCAATCGCAATAAAGACGAATATTGCTTGTTACTTCTAATCGCTGAACGTAGTGGTTGTAATGAAATAGCTGCTTGGTTAGAGAAAGGTACGAAAATTAATTACAAAGAAATTATGAAAACAACAAATATCACTCCTAATACGAAAGATGCAATAATTTCAAAAAATGAAATCGTGCAGTTTCTGTCATTTAATTTTTTGAAATTGTTGCATCTTTCGTATTTCCTCATCGGCGCCGTGGCCGAGCGCGCTTAGTACATCTCCTAGCTCGCTATGACGTCACGCGAACCACGCATCAGTGGTTCGAGTCCCAGCGCTGCCGATCGACAATGTGTGATTTGTCGTTAAATAAAAAAAGAATACGGCTACATGTATTCATCACACTCTGATGCCACAAAGCCAGCCACTTGTGCATCTTAAATATGTAGCAAAATGGCTACGAAACCCCGTACCGGCAGTACGGCAGTGTTAAAGCTGCGGCTCGGTGATACCGGTGCATTAAGGGGAGGCCAGGGCCCGATTTGGGCTGTAGAGCCATTGGAATGAATGAATGAAAATGAAATTCGTATTTCCTCAGTAACCTTTTCCTAAAAGCGCGTAAATTCCACAGTTCATCTCAGTTCTCCACAGATGGCGCTAGTGGTTTCTTGATGTTTCTTCGTGCGGTTTACCTTCAGCTAGGCAATACCTACCCTGAAGTCGTACGATGTGACACCAGAAACTGAATGGAGCATAAAAGGCCGAAACAGCTGTCTATGACTGTGCTCTATCTTTTGGGTTTCTGAGACGAACTGTGAAGTACGTTACTAATTATTATCACTCCTAATTTATATAAAATAACCAAATGAAAATATTGAGATTGTTTTAAGGCTGGCGTTTAAACGTTGAAACGTGTAACAAAAGTCCTAATTTATATAAAATAACCAAATGAAAATATTGAGATTGTTTTAAGGCTGGCGTTTAAACGTTGAAACGTGTAACAAAAGTTCCCGCCGTTCTTGAACTATGCGATGCTATTTTCACGGAGGAGATAGCAACTAGAGGCGAACGTAAACCGATAGTAACCGAATAATAACGAGCAGACTCTGGAACTGTAAGAAAATCTTCGACAATTTATAGGTACAGACAAACAACGCAAGCCTTCGTTGTGAAGCAAAGAACTAACGTAGTGGTGTGAAGAGGAGTATGACCTTCAGAACAATTTGAAGTGTTGCAGTTTGCCATCAGCTGTTGCAACAAACCAGAAGTCAGCAATGTGCAACTCTCTACCGTGTTATTCACCTCCTTTCCCCGCCTATAGCTGCTGCTCGCAGCTACCGTACTTCTTGCCTTCACAACATCGTATACTACAGCATTGAGTGTTATCTGTCTATACCTATATGTATATGGTCGAAGTACAAAAAGTTATAAATTAGAAATAAATATGTTTTAAATGCTCTTTTATTCTTAACAAAATTGAAAATTAATATAGTTCATTGATTTTCTAGATGTTTTAATCCTTATTATTAATTTATCTGATGCCGTATTATAATGACAAAATAACAAGCCTCAATTTGAGGACCATAATAGCGTCCTTTATAGTTCAAGGACTATATTGAATCCAATATGATACTTTCATAATGAAACAAGAAACAACTCGTTACTAAGGAAGTATCTGATTTTTTTAGATTTAAATTTTGTTTTGTTCAATAGGTACAAAATATTTTTTTTTTTTTTTTACTAATTTACGCCAGTAGATAAAAATTTTATGCAGTACGGATCATAACGACAATCATTATAGTACACGTCGTGTTATCAAACTCGGTTTCGCCTCGTCTGACAATCTTCACAACTAGTGCCATAATGATTGACGTTATACCATAAATATCTATTTAGCCCAGTCAATTTATACACAAAACAGAGTTCGATCTTGCAAAAGGTCATGTAATTCTAATTTTTTAATATGTTGTTCGGATGAGTTAAGCTAAGTTTACATGTACCGTTGTCACCGGCAAACGTTGCGGCCGTTGTTAGCGTTGAGGCCGTCAAAACTATAAATGTGTCTACATGGACCGTTTAATTTTTGACATTTTCAATCAATTGTCTAATTATTTGTACCCACCATCGTCGCTGCTTTCGCTTTTCTATTATATTACGTCGTTTTTTGACATATAAATAAATTAAGGCAAGTGTCGTAGTGTTCATTTTGAGCACGATGAAAATAAAAGTAAAATGTCAAAATATTTTTATTGCATAGTTCACTCTGAATTTCAAATAATTGCGCATAGTTTTAAATGTTTTTACGGCGCTGACGGCCGTCAAGACCGGCAAATATTTCAACGTTGACCGGCAACGTTCAGGACGTTGTGGCCGTTCACGCCGTTGGTTGTCAGCGAATCAAATCACAGAACGGCGTCAACGGCGAACGTTTTCCTGGTGTCAACGGTACATGTAAACTTAGCTTTAGGGTAGTGTGAATCCAAGTTTGCAGCTTCGATAAACTTGTGCTTCCTGCGTAATACGTAAAAACCTGCAAAATTTTCGGAATTTTTTCAGTTGTTGTCTAATAACTCGTACACTATATGTATTAGATATATAGTCGATCATATTATTTTCAAAGTACATTAAATTCGTAACAATTTAAGCCCAACCGCAGCTCTGTACGTTTAATAGTTGCAGAGATATGGCACTTCTAAAATGAAAGTTGAGAAATTTTAGCTTTTTTCGTTATTTTTGTGTTTTATTAACTGTAACTTCTGAATGAATAAAAATATTGTCTTCCGGTTTGTTTCATTAAATTCTACGAACATTTCTCTATAAAATACGTTATTTTAAAAACTTTTTAGGACGTTCATTAAGCCAAAATATCAAAAAAAAATTTCGAGAAAAGTGTTCAAATATTTTGTATTTATAAATTATATTGTGTTTAATGAGCTGTAACTTCTGAACGGACTTCCGGTTTCTTGCATTCAATTCTACGAACATTTCTCCATAAGATGCAGTAATTTAAAATCTTTTTGGGTATTCATTAAGCCAAAATATCAAATGTTTTTTCGAGAGAAAATTGAGAAATTTTTAATATTTATTGTGTTCAATGAGCTATAACTTCTGAACGGATAAAAATATTGACTTCCGGTTGTTTTTATTAAATTCTACGACCATTTCTCCATGAGATACATTATTCTATAAATATTTGAGGGTGTTCATTAAGCCAAAATATCAAATGTTTTTCCGAGAGAAAGTAAAGAGATTTTTATTTTTTTATATGTATTGTGTTTAATGAGCTATAACTTCTGAACGGATAAAGTTATCGACTTCCGGTTTCTTTTATTAAATTCTACGATCATTTCTCTATGAAATACATCATTGTAAAATGTTTTTAGGGTGTTAATTGCGCCAAAATATCAAATGTTTTTATAATAAATATGAAAAATTTGAATAATTCTCTCGAAAAAAAAATTGTTATTTTCGTTTAATGAACGCCCTAAAAAAATTAAAATAATGTATTTTATAGAGAAATGTTCGTAAAATTTAATGAAAGAAACCGCAAAACAATATTTTTATTCGTTCAGAAATTACAGTTAATTAAGCACAAAAATTACGAAAAAAGCAAAAAAATTTCAACTTAAATTTTTTTGAAAAAATTGCTAATTTTAAAAGTGCCATATCTCGGAAACTATTGGAGGTATAGAGCTGGGGGTGGGCTTAAATTGTTGCAAATTTAATGTACTTTAAAAATGATAAGATCGACTATATATCGAAAACTCATAGTTTATGAGTTATTAGGCAACAACTGAAAAAATTCCCAAAATTTTGCAGGTTTTTACGTATTACGCAGGTCGCACAGGTCTTTCGAAGCTGCAAATTTGGTTTCTTACTGTTAACATGAGTCCTAAATATAAACATAAATAAATCTATGAGATAGCGAAAACCAGTTTTTTTTCGGACGTACAACACACAACCCTCCAAATAGTTGCATGTGATTGGGGATGATTTGGTGAAGATAATCCTCCGCGAGTTTACAATTTCATTCATAGATATTGAAAATATTGAGAATTCTTTGAACGTCTTCTAATACTGAGTTATGATTCTTTAAAAAGCAATTTTCTCGTTATAAACGGGGTCGGAAATTCAAATGTTACTAGTGCAATTGAAAGTGGACGCCTCGACGAATAAAATGCAATTTTTATCTTTACAAAATGATATTCTTTAACGAAGTTATACCACATTCATCCTGTAGCGGCGAATTTATTACGTCATTCGCAATGTAGCGCCTACTATACAGAAAATTCGATTATTAAACGGCTGGTGCCTACACGGTGCTACTTATGAAAAATTTTCAAAGACCATTTTGATAGCAAATTTCCTCAGATTTCATCCTGTCAACACAGTTTTCCAAAGTCTTTGATAGTTTTCGAGGAAAATGCGTTACAAGAAAATTTTGAGTTTCAACAGAAAATTTTTGTGGGAAGCGGAGCATACCGAGGCGGAGCGAATTTTTTTTTGTTTCTGTATGTTCTTAACTACTCACATGCCAAATTTCACTTGGTTATGTATTAGTCTTGGGTTTCAATCAATTTTTGACTCTCCTGACTGGACTATAGAGATTATCAGACATGAAGATGACTTTCCACGTACAAAAACTTCCTGATGCGTTTAATGATCATGATGATACAAGATAAATAGAAATCCTGCCAAATAAAGGACCAAGTAATACAACAAATTCAAAATAATAATATTGAGCTAAATAAATATTAAGTGGAATGAAAATTTTAAAAAGAAAAAGTTATATAGTTTGTGATTAAATTTGTGTATTTTTTAAATCCTACATATAATATAATGAACGTCGATTTTCGTCTTTTATGCTATACTTGCAAATTTTATACAAATATTACATTTGAAAAAATCCGATGTGGCCAACACATAACCTCTCGCCATACTCTACTATTTTTATTTTTCTAATATAAGTATATATTATGTAGTACTTAGGTACTCACAAATATACCATTGTATTAGAAGGGAATTCGGGAATTGTAATTTTTATAATATTATTAAAGTTTATTATGACCTTATAAATACTAAATGACATTTCATATTTTCCATTTCAATTTGCCAAAAAGTCAAAAATTCATGTGACATTAACACTCAAATATTTTATTTTTTGTTTCCATAGGTAGGCAGATAAATCAAAATTGTAACAAATTTGTAGAATTTTTAACTTCTTGTAATTGGAAAATGGTGCTAGATAGAAACAACGTTTTGAATACATATTGTAGATAGTAACATTTAGTATACAATGTTATTAAAAAAATTCCTATTAATTCATAAATTTTGAAAATATTCCAGAAAAACTCTTCAGATCTTCAAGAAACTACCACTTCCGGTTGCACGATCAACACCAAAATCTAATCAGATCTAATCTAGGGTGTCAGAATATTGTATACCAAATTTCAAATTTTTTTATTCAGTGGTATTTGAGTTATCGTACCTCCAACATCCATCCTGACACACACACTGACACACACACAGACACACACACAGACATCATCGCGAAATTATCAAAATCGTGTTCTAGGGACCTCAAAACGTGCTTATCCATTGAAAACTCACTATCGAAATTTTAGCATGATTACAATACCTCTCTTACAGATATGAGTGGCGAGAGGTAAAAAACAAACTTTTTATTAGTACGGCCAGTGGTTAGCTCAGCGGTAAGGAGACCGCCTAGCATGCTAGCGGTCCTCAGTTCAGTTTCCAGCACAACCGACAATAATACCACTGGGTCCGAGTGGTTGGAATTCACTATAATAACATCTACCATCCTGTAATTGGGAGTTAAAATCCTGTAGGGTGGTTACCATAAAAATCCGATGTGGCCAACACATGACCTCTCGCCATATACTCTACTATTTTACTAAGTGTGTATGAAAGTACTTACTCACAAATATACCATTGTATTAGAAGGGAATTCGGGAATTGTAGTTTTTATAATATTATTAAAGTTTATTATGACCTTATAAAATACTAAATGACATTTCATATTTTCTATTTCAATTTGCCAAAAAGTCAAAAATTCATATGACATTAACACTCAAATATTTTATTTTTTGTTTCCATAGGTAGGCAGATAAATCAAAATTGTAACAAATTTGTAGAATTTTTAACTTCTTGTAATTGGAAAATGGTGCTAGATAGAAACAACGTTTTGAATACATATTGTAGATAGTAACATTTAGTATACAATGTTATTAAAAAAATTCCTATTAATTCATAAATTTTGAGAATATTCCAGAAAAACTCTTCAGATCTTCAAGAAACTACCACTTCCGGTTGCACGATCAACACCAAAATCTAATCAGATCTAATCTAGGGTGTCAGAATATTGTATACCAAATTTCAAATTTTTTTATTCAGTGGTATTTGAGTTATCGTACCTCCAACATCCATCCTGACACACTGACACACACACTGACACACACACACACACAGACATCATCGCGAAATTATCAAAATCGTGTTCTAGGGACCTCAAAACGTACTTATCCATTGAAAACTCACTATCGAAATTTTAGCATGATTACAATTAATACCTCTCTTACAGATATGAGTGGCGAGAGGTAAAAAGAGAGACGTCATTTCTAAAACAAAATCCGAATAACGCGGTTACATTTTTTTGATTGTTTAAAAAATTCTACAATGACTCTTGGTGTACCGATTTGTTAGTAAAAATGTTGTCTACCAAAATGAAACAGTGTGAGTACAGTGTACAGTAAGCTTTGAATAATTTTTAGCTGAAAAATAATTATTTTGTTTTTACCTCCCGCCTTATATTCTGTAAGGTATTGTGATTAGTCAAAATTTTCGAGTGTGATTTTTTAGTGCATTAGCACGTTTTAGGATCCATAGAATACGAATAAAAGTATTTTCGAGATGATGTCTGTCTGTGTACGTATATTCGTTAGGTCGTATGTAACATTTTTTCGATCTCTATATAACTCAAAAAGTTACTATATTTAAGATTTTAATCTTAAGAACCCAGTTCATTTTTTGAAGCAATCGCCAAACCGGATGTAGTAGGTACTTTGCTTAAATATTTCGATAAATAATTAATTTATCACAATTTTCTATTTTGAATAAAATATGAAAACAAAAAATTACAGTTACTTTTTACCTCTCGCCACTCATATCTGGTAAGAGAGGTATATTGCTAAAATTTCGATAGTGAGTTTTCAATGGATAAGCACGTGTAACGATTTTTATTTATTTAGGTGAAGTGTAAAATCAGAAAAACATGATTATTTATATAACAAGTTTAATAACGAAAAATAAAACATAAAAGTTACTGATAATGAAATAAACGCGCATTATTAATTAAACTTAAAGCATTAATTATACACTAAGAATATTTATTTACACACTTAACACTACTATGATTATTTATTTATGCACTATAATTATTTATTTAACCACTAGATAACATTAAACTCTATTTATGTCACAATACATTAATATTTAGTTCTATTTATGTCACTATTCAACCGTAGACTTCTATTTTTATGTCACCATTCTAACGCAGACTGACTCCCCGTCCGCTCGGGCAGCGTTTATATATCCACAGCCGGTAATTCTGGGAGATTCCATAGATTCCTTTCAGAAAGTCATTAAATTTTATTACCGTATCGCGTGACCCGATGAGTCATCCCCCTCTGGCGCCATCAACACAATAGCGCGCCGGCTAAACTTTGCAAACTGGTTCGTGCCGGTCGCTTGGCCGCCGCCACCCAGGCGCCGCTCGTTTCAATAGAATAGCGCACCGGCTAGACTTTACGCACTGGTCCGTGCCGGCTCCTTGGCCGCCGCCACCCAGGCGCCGCTCGTTACACACGTTTTGAGGTCCCTAGAAGACGATTTTGATAGTTTCGCGATGATGTATGTATGTGTGTGGATGGAAGGATGTTGGAGGTACGATAATATTCTACTGAATAAAAAAATTTGAAATTTTGTACATAATATTCTGACACCCTAGATTAGATCTGATTAGATTTTGGTGTTGGTCGTGCAACCGGAAGTGGTAGTTTCTTGAAGATCTGAAGAGTTTTTCTGGAATATTCTCAAAATTTATTAATTAATAGGAATTTTTTTTATAACAATGTATACTAAATGATACTATCTACAATTTGTATTCAAAACGTTGTTTCTATCTAGCACCATTTTCCAATTACAAGAAGTTAAAATTCTACAAATTTGTTACAATTTTGAATTATCTGTCTACCAATGAAAACAAAAACTTAAATATTTGAGCGTTAATGTCAAATAAATGCCATTTATTATTTACCTATATGGTTATGATAAACATTAATAATATTATAAAAACTACAATTCCCGAATTCCTTTCTACAATGGTATATTTATGAGTAAGTAGGTACTACATAATATATAAGTACTACTTATATTAGAAAAATAAAAATAGTAGAGTATGGCGAGAGATCATGTGTTAGCCACATCGGATTTTTTTAATTATTTTGAAAAAATGTAAATTTTCCAGAAATTTTTAATTTAATCTTGCCACTATGTTCTTGTCTTGTCTTGAAAAAAAATGCGTAATCTTGTCTTGACGTCAAGTAACGAAATGTCAAGATCAAGATTTTTTTCTTGATTTTTGTGAAACACTAGTAACGGAACAACAAGTCAAGCGCCTTAATTAGATACAAGAAGATTAATTTTGGATAAGTTAGCAAAAGATTTGAAATAAAAAGGGAGATTGTCAGGTGTGGGGTTCAAACCCACGCTCCCGTTTGGGAACCAGAGCTTTAAGCCGGGATTACGATGGTTGTAACGGAACGGAATGTAACGTAATGTGACGGAACGGAATGTAAACGTAACGTGAAACAGAGTCGTGTCTATTTACGATGACCGTAACGTAAAGTAACGAAACGTCACGTATAGTGACAACGTGAACATGCCGCCCGTAAATAAAAATTGGCTCTACTTTATCATGGCAGGATATTTGTATTTACGGATAAAGAGTAAAAGAAGAGTAAGAAGAGTTGGCGTCCGAGATATTTTTCGAAGGAGGATTGATTTTGGAGACGGACACAACCTTCTCGAAGAATTGCGATTTGGAGATGCGGAACTTTTTTTACCTATACCAGGATGAATACTGAACGGTTAGGATAATAATTCCTGCTGTAAATACACTAACTACATATTCACTAATAATTCTCCAATTTAAGCTTTGAATATCTTTTACGTTTGGTCAGCCCGTTTATAAAAAAGAGAGAAATGTATACTGCTCTTAGCCCAGCCCAGAGATTGGCTATGACATTGAGGTATGTATACCCATTTTCACTCAAGTACCCTAGGAGTGTTGCAGGGAATGCAGGTGAGTAATTATTGCATAAATTTTACAGACTTCTTGCGGCAGGGGATAGCCAGGACACGTTGAGCTTCGCATATCGATGTGCCCAGAGTACTGTGTCCAAAGTACTTGCCGAAACAACAAGAGTACTTATTTTTGTATTAAAGCCGGTTTATTTGAAAGCTCCATCAAGCGAGGAAGAATGGCGACGAATTGCAGAAGGTTTCTGGAATAAATGGCAATTTCCACACTGTATCGGTGCAATTGATGGCAAGCACATTCACATTCAGGCCCCACAAGCATCACAAAGCGTTTTTTTTAATTATAAAAAAATGTTTAGCATAGTACTAATGGGAGTGTGTGATGCCGAATACAATTTCGTCATCATTGATATTGGTGCTGAAGGGTCACAAAGTGACGGTGGTATTTTTGGCAACTCTGAGTTGGGTATGCGTTTAGAAGAAAAATCGCTTCATGTTCCCAGCTCTACCGTTCTCTCTGGTACCAATGTAGACATGCCATTTTTTCTGGTGGGAGATGCCGCATTCCCTTTAAAGTCATACATTATGAAACCTTATGGTGGAAGAATGTTCAGTTTTCAACTACAGACTGAGCAGGGCAAGAAGAGTAATCGAAAACGCATTCGGGATCTTGGCGGCTAGATGGAGGATATTCCGGCAACCAATTATCGCATCGGTGGAAAATGTAGACAAAATAGTAGAATGTGCTGTTTGTCTTCACAATTTTATTAGAAAAACTGGCGATAGTCAGTTAAATCTAGAATACTGCCCACCCAAGTTTGTTGACATGGAATCATGTGGAGGTGAGAGTATTTCTGGAGATTGGCGCAATATTGTGGCTGGAGAAAATGGTGCCATTGTCGATGGTCCACGAATGGGTGCAAGAAATTCCGCCTTAGCAATCATGCGGCAGCGAGATTCTTTGAAAAATTATCTCAATGGACCTGCAGCTTTGTCGTATCAAAATTACATTGTTCGATCGCGTCAAGGGCAATGATATCAGTAATTGCCTATTTAGTAGGTACTTGCCTACAAACTTATTATAAAAGATTTATTTCAATTATTGTCAAATAAAATAGCTTGAATAAATTTGGCTTTAAAAAAATTATATTTTGTAATTTATTAATATTATTTTAAATTATAAATATAAATAAAAACTATAAAGATCCATCTGCCAAAGCTGCCTCTTCACATTCTTGCACTAGATCTCTGAATTTTTTTCGGAAATGCAATTTTAAAGCTGGCGTTTTAATATTTTTCAGAGCCAGGTCAACACTTCTCCCGATAATGCTATCTGGATCATTGTGCGGATTCGTTTCAGCAGACAACGATTTATTCATATTAGTCAAAGTTTCTTTAAATAACATGGTAGTGTCGTCGAGTTTTGACTTCTTGCAGCGCCCAGTAGGTCCTAAATATGGTAGTGATGCCGCAGCGGACGATGAAGTAGAGGGTGTCTCGGGATACGTGGGCAGAACCGTATATTCGGTTTTCTCTTTTTCTGTGTCTTCCACAATTATGGACGTTTCTCGCATTTGTTCAGGTTCAGGTGATAAATTAAGTTGAGTCCAAAATGTGTCGTCGTCGTCGTCAGTCGTTATTGTAGGGGTTTCGATGGAATGAACTGCTACTGAACGCCTTGGTAAATTACACACCGAACTGGAAGTTAAATAACAAAATAAATTAAATACCAAATTGAAAGCTACTTAAAAACGCAGAAAACACTCACTTCCTTTTGCGAATGTGGGATTTTAAAAAGCACATTAATTTAAAATAAATCCATTCGGGTTTTCCACTAGCTGCAGCACCACTTCTGGTCTGCAACTCTCTTAACCGATTTTCTCTGGAGAACCTGTCACGAAGTACACTCCATCGTGCTATACATTCTGCCGGAGTACCTGCAGTTCAATGCATTTACAATTAACTATATTTAACAAAAACATATAAAAATTTATAAAACAAATATAGCATACCTCCAATTGCTTGTGCTATTGCTTTCCATGCTGCCTCCTTGATAGCAGGATTCTTGAATCCAGCGTGGGATTTATCATAAATTTCTGACCGTGCTCTTACGGCTTCAATTAGCTCACAGTCATTCATTTTTATATTATAATTATATAATTATAATCAATAATAAGCACGTGTACTTGTCAATATTTATTTAATCAGAACAACAATCACAACAAGGTACATAAAACAAATCAAAACAACCGCCTTCTGAATTCCCTAATTAGGAGCTTTCTCATTGGTTTCTAAAATCACGTGACACTCACGTCGGAACGCAACGGGACGTGAAAGTTTGACATTGCCAAGCTTTGCCGTTACGTTACGTTCCGTCCCGATCCGTCACAGCTATCATAATCAGTTCCATATGCTAACATGTAGTCAAGGTTTTACGTTTACATTCCGTTCCGTCACATTCCGTTCCGTTACAACCATCGTAATCCCGGCTTAAATCTGGCGCCTTAGACCCCTTAGACGACTCGGCCAACCTGACTCACATGAATATAATGAATAAGGACTAATGGCTTATCATATGAGCTCAGCCGTTAACAGTAGATTTATGTTAAAACTAGCGTTTTACCCGTGCTTCGCTACGGTTTGTTTTAATTTGAAGACGTGGGGGGAAGGGATCCAAAATACCCTACTTGAGTCCCACATAATCGGTTTTGATTGGAACTCTTATGAAGATTGCCCCTGATTAACACTTATTATGATGAATCTTCACGTTTTAGACCCTACTGAACCCAAAAACCATAATTTTAAAAATAATCAGTTCGGCCTGTCTGTCTCTCCCTCGGTTTGTCCGTAAGCACAATAACTTGAGAACGCGTATGAATTTTCGACTCAAATTTTTAATTTGTTTTTTACAAAAAAAATAATTCACGAATTTTAAACGTCGCAAAATGACAGCTGTCACTTTGACATTGAAAGATGTCACTTTGACATTGTCAGCTGTCACTTTGATATTGGCATCTGTCACTTTGACATTAACAGCTGTCACTTTAACACTGCCTGCCTATGTTATTGCAAAGCCTGTTATGAGTGCCACAGCAGATTTTTATTGAAGGTTTACGTGCGCTTTTGACACATGTACAAAAATCTCATTCTCCCGTGTGTAGTTTCCAATTACTACCATAACCATGAGCATAAAGTCTTCTTACTTAATGACCATATGAGTACCCGTGAATTAACAGCTAGTACTTGTGCACTCTAGTGCTAGTAAAACCTTACACACGGATTAATTTCTGTATATCTTCTTCGATTACTCACAATATGTGAGGCTACCACACCCAATTTGGGTAAAAAGCGTGTTATGAAATAGATGAATAGTTAAGTGCTAAAAATATAAAAGGCAAAAATCACCATCTCCTTTTAACATTTGAAAATTAAAATTGCACGATAAGATTACAAACTTTAATTTAATTACTCTTTCAGGGCTTCATATTTGTTAATCTTGTTTTCCCTTTTTATTTAATTTATTTTAACTTATTTGTTATGCATTCTTATGAATAAATATCTATTTGACACATACATTTTTATAACTAAATCACGATAGTGTGACATGTTTATATTTTCAATTTTTTATTTGTTTTCCAAAGCAACTTATAAACTAATTTATTTTCCCCCAAAAATTAAATTTCCCCCCTTAAGAAGCTGATTAGGACAAAATCCTGAAACATGGGTCTTAAATATTTCGATGCGCTACCATTGTATGTAAAAATCAAGTTGATATATCGTCTGAGTAAAGAGATATTGAGAAATTCGTAAAAACGCATTTTATCCCCTTTTCCCCCTTTAGGGGGCGAATTTCAAAAAATCCCTTCTTAGTGAGCGCTTACATCATAAAACGAATATACTGTCCAAATTTCACATTTTTAGGCTTACGGGTTTGGGCTGGGCGTTGTTGAATCAGTCAGTCAGGACACTTTACTTTATATATATAGATAATCGCCCGAGCAGGAACTTGAACCCTGCACCCTTAGATTAAAAGTCCAATGCTCTACCGACTGGCGCTGGCACTGAGCTACCCGGGCGCTGTACTCGTATGTGTAAATCAGAAGCAATATAATTGCTACACCATGAAACCCCATATTTCAGTGTTAAGCCTCATTCCCACCTCTATCATAGTCACAATCATAAGTCGTGAGGCATAACCTTGAGAACTTGGCATACGGGACAACGTTACAGCGTTTTCTCCTCC
This sequence comes from Agonum fuliginosum, assembly GCA_947534325.1. Taxonomy (NCBI): domain Eukaryota; kingdom Metazoa; phylum Arthropoda; class Insecta; order Coleoptera; family Carabidae; genus Agonum; species Agonum fuliginosum. The sequence continues at coordinate 7,967,842 of OX384046.1, forward strand.
TTGTAGTTATAGTCATAAGTCGTAGTCGTTGTCATAAGAGTTTGGCGCTGCCAAGCTTTTTGTCGTAATCATAAATAGAAAGAGATGGAGATATGTAGTGCTGCTGGTTTCACTACTGTTATCCGCTTGTCACTGCACTACTCGTCGAAAGAAAGGTTATAGAAATATAAATATGAATAAAAATATTATTTTAAATATGTCTGGATGTTTTATAGCTTTAAGGTAATTCAATATTACTATGATTTATTTCCGATATCTTATTACACATTTTAAAAAATCATGGTATGTTCACATGCAATTGAATACTTTTAATGTATACATTTATTACTTCCTTGTACGAAGTAAGGAAGTATTGTAATCTCAGATTTTGACGGAAATATCCGTTTTGACCTTTTCTGAATCCATTATGACTAGTTTCGACGTGACGTCTGTACGTACGTACGTATGTACGTACGTACGGACGGACGTATGTGTGTCGCATAACTCAAATACGGTTAGACGTAGAAAGTTGAAATTTTGTATTTAGGACTGTTATAGCATCTAGTTGTGCACCTCCTATTTTTGGTTTCAGTCTACAAACCGGAAGTAGTACTTTTAAAAAATATTTCGATAAATATTTAATTTTAGACAATTTTTTTTATTTTAAATGAAAGATTATGTGATTATTACCTACAATCGGTATTTTATAAATATTTTTGTATCTGGTATCATTTAGGAATAATTAAAGTATATATTTATAATTTAGTATTTCGGTATCTTGTAGTCCATGATCGATTAACATTTGTTACTACGTAAAATTTAAATGATTATGACATGACAGTGACAATAGTAAAATATGCTTTATATCTTCTTCTGCAGTTTAAATAAAATGACTAAAATATATTTGTGAGTATACTAGTATAATAAGTTAAAAGAATTTTTTATATTATTCTACATTTTAGTTATTAAGAAAAGTATGAACACACAAGGCGTACAAGGAAGTCATGTGGTGTCCACGTCAGATTTTTTTTTATTATTTGTCCTAATACTATAATTTTCTTCCTGGGCAAATTAGTATTGTTTCCAATATAACAAAAAAATGGGACGGCTAATTACTCGCTAATTAGCAGTTATTTTTTTGTAATATTCGTGATTATAAGTTTCTCGAAATATAATTAATGAAATTCAATAAGAAAAAAGGGTGAAGTGGGGTAACTGCGACCACCAAAATGATAAATTCATTTTAAACTACGTCAAACTTATGATTATAACCGTAAATATTTTCAAACTATACATAGATCAAACTATACAGTCCTTAACTATATATTAGACGATAATTTGGTATTTTATTTGTACACATGAATTTGTTACAATTATTTTAATTTTTTGTGGGGCAAGTGCACTTTCTACTTTTATTTGCAACGTTTAATAGTTTACAAGTCTTATGGGGCATGTGCGTTTAGTATAAATATTCACGATATTTTTGCAATTTGGTTTACCTTATTATCTTGTTTACTTCAAAATTTTTCCATAATAAAAGACGAACTCATAAAATCAAGCAAAAATATATTTCTTATTATTTTACATTTATCGATCACATAAGGTCAGGTCCATAAGTAAGTAATTATAATTAATAAACTTAACATTTCTAACATAAAAATATATGATTTAAAAAAAATTATAATTTTAATATAAAAATCAATCTCACATAGTAGGTAATAACTAGAGCACGGAATTATATGCATTTGCATATTCTATAATATCGATATGCCAAGATATTTTTCTCGTATCTACACGAATTAAACAAAAACAAATGTAAAAAACCGATTTTCATTTTGCATATTTTCAGAAGTTAATGCATAAATCAGAATAAAATGCATATACGTGCATATTTGTATAATTTTAATTTTTTGTTAAATTAAATAAAGCAAATATTGCCCACACTGCATTTTGAGAACTGGGGTTCCCCTACATTTTACAAACCGCCCGGTATCACATCGGCAAAAACTGGGATTTCCCTATTTTCTCTACGCTTTACTACGAGTCCCACTGCCATCGGTTGTCTTTCAGTTTCATTTTGGATTTGTCACGAAGTAATAATGCCACCAACACAGTCTTTGATAGCTACATGGATAAAGGATTATCCAGAACTTTATTTAAATTTAAACAAGGTGTTGTCGATGTTGCAGCAAAAGTTTACTTTAAATTATTTTTTATACGTATTTGGTACCAAAACAGTTTTCTAATTAATAGATTCAATGTGACAAAAAATTTCAAATATTTTAAATGGAATTATGAGCCTTCTATAACAATGGATGCCACCACTATATGCAAATTTAAGTTTTCACCCATCACTTGTGTTGATCTAGAATGAAGTTTTCTATATATAAAAATTTGTTATCTGATCGAAGAGAATCGTTTCTTGTGGAAAATTTCGAGAAATATATGCGATTGTCAATATTTACATTATTATATAAAATAAAATGTAATATTTTATAGTTTGTAGGTTTGTACTTTACATTAGTTTATCAATTTATCTTTTGTAATACAGATAACTTGTTTAATTTTTACCTCTCGCCTCATATTCTATAAGAGAGGTATTGTAATGGGTCAAAATTTTTGAGTATGAGTTTTTGGTGGATAAGCACGTTTCAGGGTCTCTAGAATACGAATTTACTATTTTCACGATGATGTCTGTGTGTGTGTGTTTGTGCGTTTGTATGAAACGACGATTTTTCGTCCACGATAACTTAAAAAGTATCAAACCGTTTATAACCAAATTTCATATTTAAGAGGTTTTAATAAGTATCTTAACTCCGGATAAGATTTTGGTAGATATCCGCAAACCGGAAGTAGTACTTTTAGAAGTTTGGAAAAGTTTTCCTTAAATATATTGGTACATTATTTATTTATGACAATTTTTGCAATTAAAAAAAATAAAAGAAATTGTGATTATCTATGTGTACAGTTAATTATAAATACAAATTGCTGAATCTGGAAGTATTTAACAATAAAATAAAGTACAATTAATATTCTATTTTTTTGAAATTCCAGTAAGTATCTTGTTGTCCATGATATGAAATTTGTTTCTACATAGTGACAGTACAGTTGACATCTTTTGCTTGCATATTGGTTTACATTATCGTTTACATATTACATGAACATGAAACTATTAAAATGTAAGTAAAACTATTTATTAGATTAGTAGAATAAGCAGAATTAGGCGAGAGGTCGTGTGGTGGCCACAGCAGATTTTTTTTGTAATTCTATTGTGTCTTTATACGTCCATTTTTACCTCTCGCCTCATATTCTATAAGAGAGGTATTGTAATGGGTCAAAGTTTTTGGTGGATAAGCACGTTTCAGGGTCTCTAGAATACGAATTTACTATTTTCACGATAATGTCTGTGTGTGTGTGTGTGTGTGTTTGTATGAACCGACGATTTTTCGTCCACGATAACTTAAAAAGTATCAAACCGTTTAACCAAATTTCATATTTAAGAGGTTTTAATAAGTATCTTAACTCCGGATAAGATTTTGGTAGATATCCGCAAACCGGAAGTAGTACTTTTAGAAGTTTGGAAAAGTTTTCCTTAAATATATTGGTACATTATTTATTTTCATTTCAGGTTTTGATAAGTATCTTAACACCGGATAACATTTTGGTAGAAATCCGCAAACCGGAAGTAGTACTTTTTGATCCTTTATAAAGTTTTCCTTAAATATATTGGTACATTATTTATTTATGACAATTTTTGCAATTAAAAATAAAATAAAATATAATTATCTATGGGTACAGTAATTATAAATACAATTTGCTGAATCTGGTAGTATTTAACAATAAAATAAATTCTATCTTGTTGTCCATGATATGAAATTTGTTTCTACATAAAATTTGAATTATTTTGCCAGTGACAGTACAGTTGACATCTTTTGCTTGCATCTTGGTTTACATTATCGTTTACGTATTACATGAACATGAAACTATTAAAATGTAAGTAAAACTAATTTTTAGAGTAGTCTCGAGATTAGTAGAATAAGCAGAATTTGGCGAGAGGTCGTGTACTGGCCACAGCAGATTTTTTTTAATACAATCAGTGCATATTTAACTAAATTGTTGCATAATTTTAAAAAACTGTTGCATAATTTAACAAAATATTGTGCATATATATGCGCATATTTTCAGGGTTTTTAATGCATATAATTCCGTGCTCTAGTAATAACAATAAGTACTGCAGTTTAGTTTGTTAATATACATTGTAACGTTTTATTTTTCTATAAATTTATTTAAAAATAATATTTACATAAAATCATAAAATATAATAAAATAAATAAATAAACTTAATGCCACCCTGATTTTAACGGTCGTTCATTAGTTAAGTTTAATTTAATTAATCGCGGTGAGTCTTGGACCGCTATTTACTTTCGTTTTGCATGGCCTTTTGACTTCTGACCGTTGAAGAAAGAGTACGTGGTCGTAGTCAGCTAAAAGTTCGCGCTCACGAGCCCTGCAATAAGTTCACGCCACATATATGCCGCTATTGTTTTAATCTGAGTGCTAAGTTTTGCGTTTGACGTGTGTATATCGTATATCTCCTTTGGAGGATTTAAGTTTGTGCGCACGTGGTTGTGATCCAGTTCTAGTTTGTGCTACAGTTTTGAAGTGTTCCGCACATCTCGCACAATTAGAGTGTACCCTATAGTTAAAGGGGATTTAGTTAAACTTTAGCAGTGCCGTGAGCCTTGTAAAGCCAGCAGTTAAATTTTTGATCCTGCGTTTTGGCGCTATTTTTAACATCTTCACCGACCATTGGGACCTGGTTCCTCGCTCCGCTGATACCGTGTACCACTGACCGTGAGGGAGTACGCTCGTGCCACCAGCCTGCCGAGTTTGAGCATCATCATAATTTTTGCAACACGGCTAACACAGATGAGTACTTTTACATTAGTTTTCCCGCTCACCTCATAAATAGTTCTATCGCTAGTGTCGCGTGTTGAGTATAGTGCGCCTGCGCGGCTACGTCATTTCCCGCCACAGTGCCGTGTCAGTGGGGCACAGTTCAACTAAAGTTTGGACTTTTCCGGCTTCACTGGAACTTTCAATTTGTCTCAAAATTCGACCTTTGGTTATTATTAAACTTCTGGTAGCTTTTGCCTTTTGTAAACAACGTTTATTGATCATCAAACCGCCGTTAATTTTGGCCTACGCCACTGGCAAGAGACAAGGCAACAGTTACCTGAAAATTATTGTTTTGATCAAAATTTACTGTCAATTTACTTGTGAATTAAAATTGTGATACATCATTTCACGCTCATATCATTTCATCTCATTTAATTATAAGTTCTTTTCAAAATTTATGGTGGTTTTTGTATTCAAAATTTATGGTTTTTATATGCAAAATTTTCTCGTTTGGCAATATCAATATACATCGTATGTTAAAATTATCTACGACATTTTATTTCATACGTTCCTCTACCGTTCATCCAGAGTACCCCTCTTTTTATTTCAGAAGTTTGTATTTGGTATTTTATATGATAGGGGTATCAGCTTTCAAAATACCTGGCGCCCTAATTAAAATAATTTCAAGTAAGTTTAAAGTGATAAGACCCATCCCCTCTCCGCAAGTAGCCGGCCGGTGCCGTTGTCTAGGTGTCCAGTTTGCGGTAGGTATAGAAATTTATTTGCTTTTGCCTATTTATTTTAATTTATTAAGATTAAAATTAGTACTACGTGGCAACATTATAATTTGAGAAATTTACACTGAAAGTAAATTCACCTCTTCCACCTACTGTTGGTGGAGGTAGGAGGTAAAACTAATACCATATCTCCATAGGTTGTTGGAGCAATATCTTCAACAATGATTGGCCAAGAGAACAAAGGAAACCTAATTGCTCGTGCAGACGAAACTTTTCTACAATATTTAACAATGGGGTAAGTGCACCCGGTAGGCGCACTTTCCCCAGTTTTTTAGTCGCACTGACCCCAATTAGAGGTGGGAAAACTATCGATAGTACTATCGATAGATCGATAGTTTGATAAAAAAATATCGATAGTACTATCGATAGTTATATATGATAGTTATACGATAGTTAAACGATAGTTTATCGATAGTTAAACGATTGTTAAACGATAGTTTATCGATAGTTTATCGATATTTAATCTATTGTTAAAAGATATTTTATCGATATTTAAACGATATTTTTATCGATAGTTAAACGATATTTTATTGATTGATAAACGATAGTATTTCAAAAGCCTACAGCGAATTTGTCTCGCAATCACTGGAAAAATCTCAACATTTTTTCCAGAATTGAATATTCCTTTACATGCGTTTTCTGTATCCATCGGATTCAAGACTTTAATTTTCTAGTTATTAATTTTCAAGAACTGGGTAGACACCTGTGCAAACGTAGGAATCCACTCGCAATTCTTTGTTTTAATAATTTTATTATTCTAATATTTTGAATTTCAAAATTGTCCAACAGATGTCCTTTCAGTTTCAGGCTTTTATAATTTCACCATTCTGTTTGTGTCCGTTGTCCATTTTCGGTATCCTGTTATCGTATAAAAACTATCGTATAGCAAAAACTATCGTTTAACAAAAAACTACCGTTTAAAAAAACAATCGTTTAACAAAAACTATCGTTTAATAAAAACTATCGTTTAATAAAAACTATCGTTTAACAAAAACTATCGTTTAAAAAAAACTATCGTTTAAAAAAAACTATCGTTTAATAAAAACTATCGATAGTATCGAATAATAAGGACTATCGATAGTACTATCGATATATCGATAGTTGGTTCACTGGACTATCGAACTATCAATAGTTTCTTATATCCATGCACAATATTATTTGGGGCAAGTGTGACCCTCAACATAAGTTTGGTTGGAAACAAAAAAGTTTAATTTTAGGACTCTAGAATACGAATTTACTATTTTCACGATGATGTATGTGTGTGTGTGTGTTTGTATGGACTGACGATTTTTCGTCCACGATAACTTAAAAAGTATCAAACCGTTTATAACCAAATTTCATATTTAAGGTTTTAATAAGTATCTTAATACCGGATAAGATTTTGGTAGAAATCCGCAAACCGGAAGTAGTACTTTAGAAGTTTGGAAAAGTTTTCCTTAAATATATTGGTACATTATTTATTTATGATAATTTTTGCAATTAATTATAAATACAAATTGCTGAATCTGGAAGTATTTAACAATAAAATAAAGTACAATTAATATTCTATTTTTTTGAAATTCCAGTATCTTGTTGTCCATGATATGAAATTTGTTTCTACATAAAATTTGAATTATTATGACAGTGACAGTAAAGTTGACTTCAGGCCCAGGCAACTCAGATGTGTCGTCCCTTACCAGTGTTATAGTTTTCTTCCAACCTTACTGGTGGCAGCACAATGCAGACACTACAATATTTTTGAAATATTTGAGCGGGCTATGAGAAAAATATGAGTGACTGCGCAACGCGCTTGTAAACTGTCACGCATTTTGTTTAGTTTACTTTCTGCCTGCGTGGTGAAAAGCGGTAAAAAGTATTGTAAAAGTGTTTAACAAAGCAAACTATTTCAATATTAGTTGAAGTAATATATTATTGGTATACATAAAAGGTAAGTTAATAAATACTAAGTTTTATATAAATTAAAGTTTAAAGCATTTTCATCCCGTGCCTAAAAAATATGTTAGTTATCCCTATACCACATTTTTATGGTATACTATATGCTACATGTAATTAAAGTAATAGGTTGTATTAAAACTGTTTTACATATTTGCAGGCGTTACTTATATCCGTGTTTAATATTTTATTTCTATTTTGACGTATCCTTTTCTTTTCCTATTCTAGAATAATATGCCTAGTACGTCTTGTTATGTAGTACCTGAGTGCTATCATTACGGAACAAGATTTTTTCATTGTCCGAAGGAGATTTTGATGGAACTATGGACGAAAATACTGCGCATTGCGAATAAAAAAGAATATGCGCTGAAACTTAGAATTTGCTACAAGCATTTTTGTTTTTTCCACCTCGTTCCTTCTACATATCCAGAAAGTAATGCCCGTGGTACATCAACGACTACCGACGAACTATAACAACGCCAACAAAAAGAAAATTGGAGACGAAAAAAGAAAATCTACATAATTTATGATACCTAAGACGTACTATATCAACTGTACAGAATTGCAACCACATGGATAAACTGCAATGATCAACCTCATGTACATTATAGTATAATATTATAATAGATACTATCTACTTCTACTTAAAAACTAGAGAAATATTTAATAGTTTCTGGCAAACACTAAACACTTATGATTTTAACAAACCAGCTTCAGAATTTCAATTTTATTCTTATATATAAAAACATTCTTGATCAAATTGAAAAATTAATTTTATAGTTTTTAACAAAAACTATTATTTATTAGATTATAGTTTCTGGTATATTTTATTTAAAATATACTATACCCAAATAAATAATAATTTTTACTAATTATGAGTTCTGAAAATTTTAAATTTTGCTCTGAATAATTGTTTCATAATTATTTAATCAATTTTGTATTTATTATACGTATCAAAATATGTTTTAAAACTTATTTAAATTATTACTTTTCTTAATAACTAAAATGTGTATATATATATATATATATATATATATATATATATATATATATATATATATATATATATATATATATATATATAGTCAGTAAACCCTTCTACCGTTAGGTGTAGGGCAGTAACCTTTATTTATCGTGCACAAACTTTGTCCACTGTTTCTTGTCTCTGGCACATACTTTTGCTTCTTGTACTGTCGTTCCCTTCTTACTAAGTGTCTTTTGTACTATGTCGTCCCAGTCCGCCATTGGTCTGCCACGTCCTCTCTTTTGAATTATTTTTGCTGTCCAAACTTTCTTCACGGGCCTCTTGTCGTCCATCCTCAACAGGTGTCCCCACCAACTCAGTTGTCTCTGCTCTATAAACTCTTCTATCGGTTTCATTTTCAATTCTTCTCTTATATTAACGTTCCTTATTTTGTCCAGCATTGTTACTCCTTTGACTCTTCTCAGATATTTCATCTCTAATGCTTGTATTCTACTTTTAATTTTTCTTGTTGTGACCCACGTTTCGCAACCGTAGGTTAATATTGCTCTGTATATTGTTTTAAAGACCGTTATTTTTGTTTTCTGTGATATCTCTCTTTTACCTATAAAACTATTTTTCATCATATGGAACATTGTCGCTGTCTTATTTATTCTTCTGTTTATGTCTTCATCTTGCTTTCCAGTACTTTCTAGTAGTACTCCTAAATATTCAAACTTTTCTACCTGTTCTATGTTATTGTTTTCTATTTTTATGTTCATATTTTGTCTTTCGTTGGCTATTGCCATCACTTTTGTCTTTTTAGCATTTATCTTCATTCCATATTTAATTAACGTATTGTTCCATACATTAAGGTTATGCTGCAAACTCGTTTCGCTACCGGCCATTATCACTACATCATCAGCAAAAGCACATTCTCCTATTTCAATCTTTTGTAGATTTCTGTAGCCTACCCCTTAGTTTCTTCATTTCGGGTTTACATTCTTTAATAATTTCGTCCATAAATATTATAAAGAGCAATGGACTCATTACTCCACCTTGTCTTAGGCCGCCTTTAGTTTAGAATACGTCAGAGGTTCTATTTTTACTAATGACATAATTTAGGTTATTATTATATAGGCTCTTAATTGCGTTAATTAATTTCTTGTTAACGTTTCTTGTTTCTAGGCTATCCCATATTTGCTGTCTCTGTACTCTGTCAAACGCTTTTTCCAAATCTATAAATGCCATAAACGCTTTGTTCTTGCTTCTTAAGGTCTTTTGTATTATTTGTTTTAATGTGAATATATGGTCTTGTATACTTCTTCCCTTTCTGAATCCGCTTTGTTCTTCTTCTAATACTGGTTCTACTATTTTTCTCAATCTTTTTTCTAGTATTCTCTCATACACTTTCAGTGTTGTGCTTAGCAGCGAGATCCCTCGGTAATTATTACAATCTCTTGTGTCACCTTTTTTGTGTAATGGCATTATGACTGCTACTTCCCAGTCTTTAGGTATTTGTTCATATTTCCAAGCATTATTGAATATGTCTAATAATAGTATTATTCCTTCTCTGCCCATATATTTTAGCATCTCTCCACTTATTTTATCGTGTCCTGTTGCCTTCCCATTTTTAATCAGCTTTACCGCTTCGGATATCTCGTCCATTGTTATTTCGGTGTTTTCGTCTACAAGTACTTCTCTTATTCTTGTCATATTTGTGTCGTCTTCGGTTACGTTCAGGAGTTCTTGGAAGTATTCTCTCCATCGGTTCATAACTTGTTTTTCATCAGTTAGGAGTTTACCAGCTCTATCTTTTATTATGTCCATTTGTTTTCTTTCTTCTTTTCTTAGCGATTTCAGTGTTTTATAGAATAGTTTTTGGTTTTCTTTACTATTTCTCTCCATTTGATCACCGAACTTTTCCCAGCTTGTTTCTTTCGCTTTGTTGGTCATCTCTTTAACCTTTCTTCTCTCTTCCTTATATACATTATAATTATCTTGTGTTCTGTTACTTAAATACTTCTTCCATTTTTCTTTCTTTATTTTTATTGCTTGTTTTATTTCTTCATTCCACCAGGCTGTTTGTTTTTTGTTAGTTCTTATTTTTGTCGTTCCACAAACTTTTCTTGCTGCATTCAGTAGCGTGGTTTTGAATAGTTGCCACTTCTGTTCGATGTCTATGTTATCACTTATAGTAAGTATCTCCATTTGTTTTCTTACCTCTTCTTCGTATTGTTTTGCTACTAACTTCTCTTTTAACCTGTACGTTTTAATTATTTCAGATGCGTTCTCCTTTATTTCCCCTTTTTGTTTACTCATTTCTTCTTTCTTGTAAGCTTTTTTTATTTTTGCTTCTATCAGGAAATGATCACTGTATATTTCAGGGCCTCTCTTTGCTCTTACATCAATTATACTTTTCCTATTTTTCCTCTCCACTAGTATGTAGTCTATTAATGATTTGTCTGCTGCATATGGTCCTTGTCTTGAATACATGTGGATTTCTTTGTGTTTATAAAACGTGTTAGTAACTATGAGGTCGTTCAGGATGCAGTAATCAATAAGCCTTGTTCCATTATTGTTTAGTCTTTCTTCTCCAAATTTACCTATTACATAGGTTGATTCCTCTTCCCTTTTCCCAACTCTCGCGTTGAAGTCTCCTAGTACATAAATATCTCCCAGGCTGTTCTCGGTTTCTATGTGTAGCTGCTCCCAGAATTCGTCTTTATTTTTTGCTACCTCATCCTCGTTAGGTGCATATACTACTATAATTGTAAGTATCCTGTCATTTGTTTCTTTCATTTTTATCTTTAGTATTCTTTCAGAACAGGCTTCCCATTTTTCTACGTATTTAGCGTATTCTTTGTGTATTAGACAAGCTACTCCAGCTGTTGCTCGTTTATCTTGTGGTACTCCGCTGTATATCAATAAATGTTCGTCTTCCATAACTTTTTCTCCTTTTCCTTTTTTTTTGTTTCTGTTACTGCCAGTATGTTTAATTTCTCTTTATTGAATTCATATATTAGTTCATTTTCTTTCCCGTTTATGCTCCTAATGTTCCATGTTGCTAGTTTCCAAATTTCTTTGTTTTTATTTTCGTGTTTCCGTTTTCTTTGCTTTATTGTTTCCGTAATTTTCCCACAAGATCTATGCCCTGTACTTAAATTTATAATTTTTTCCCTTGTTCTTCCTAATACATTATTCCCTTTCCAAGTAGTATTCTTAGTCCTTTTGCTTAGCTTAGTCGTTACCTTTTTTCTTGCCTCAGTATTTAATAGTTTTTTGGGTGCTTTTCTTCTACCTGTCCAGCCTCTTCCAGGCTTCCTGATTTTGTATTCCAATTATATTGTTTGTTATCTATGTGTAACTTATTATAAAAAATTTTTGTTTTATTTCCTTTCTCCTTTTCTTCTCTAGCCGTCTTTCTTATTATCGCCTGCATCTTTCGTTCTTCCTGTGTTAAATCATTGTCTATATATATTTTCTCGTTCATTCCTTTCAATTTATTTTTATTTTTCATAATATTTAGTTTGTCTTCGTAGTTTTCTATTTCAGCTTTGATTATTGTGGATCCTTCAACTCTTTTTATTACTGAAGCGTATTTTATTATACACTTAGCTTGTATTTCTTTTTCTAAGAAAGCAGATACTACTGTTTTAATATTCACTTCTCCTTCTTGTATTGCTAAACCCTTGATAATGATGTTATTTACCCGGTTACTTTTATCTTGTGCTTCCAATCTTTTTTGCAAGGATTCTATTATCTCTTTCATTTTTTCTTTTTCTACTTGCCACAGTTTTTCTTTTTCTTCATAATCTCGTTTTATTTGTTTTATTGTTTCACTGTTATTTTTAATTTCTTGTTTTAGGTCATTGTGGTTTAGTTCCATACGATCTTTAATACAATTTACATTTGTTGCCATAGCAGTTATCATTTGCTTTAGTTCTTCCATTTCTTCTGTTTCTTTCGTATCAGTTTTCTTGGGTGGTGTTCTAATAGTTTGTTTACTCTTCTTAAATCCGTTTTCTTCCTCACTCTTAATTTCCTCTCGTTTCCTTTTTTCTAATGAGTTACTTCGACCTCTTGGCGTGTTGTACATTTGCCCTAGTTCGCCGCCACTGCCAGCCACGCTGCTGCCGGCTACTCCGTGCGCAGGCTCCGGTAGCCCGACTTAGCAATGCAAAGAAATAAACTTGACTTTTCTACCACCGTTGCAAACACACTTTGTCTATTTTAGATCACACAGTTTTGATAATCTTAGGGTAGACTAAACTTTCCAAGTGTTATGGACAGATAACTACTTCTGCCGAACTTATAACCTCACTAACAGTTTTACACGTTTGATTTTATACAGTTTATCTAACTTATTTAAGGGGGATTTATACACCGCTATACACTCAGATACTTATTATATAACTATTTATCACTTTTATTTATAATTACACAGTAATTCCCTATATTTTAGAGTTTATCACTGGTGCACTTAATAAACAAAGTTTCTCATCGAACCATAGGCGTACCATCAACTAAAATGTAGAATAATATAAAAAATTCTTTTAACTTATTATACTAGTATACTCACAAATATATTTTAGTCATTTTATTTAAACTGCAGAAGAAGATATAAACGATATTTTACTATTGTCACTGCTACTGTCACTGTCATGTCATAATCATTTAAATTTTACGTAGTAACAAATGTTAATCGATCATGGACTACAAGATACAGAAATACTAAATTATAAGTATATACTTTAATTATTCTTAAATGATAGAAGATACAGAAAAATTTATAAAATACCGATTGTAGATAATAATCACATAATCTTTCATTTAAAATTAAAAAATTTTTCTAAAAATAATTATTTATCAAAATATTTTTAAAAAGTACTACTTCCGGTTTATAGATTGAAACCAAAAATAGGAGGTGCACAACTAGATGCTATAACAGTCCTAAATACAAAATTTCAACTTTCTACGTCTAACCGTATTTGAGTTATGCGACACACATACGTCCGTACGTACGCACGTACGTACAGACGTAGTCATAATGGATTCAGAAAAGGTCAAAACGGATATTTCCATCAAAATCTGAAAACCGAAATTTTTCGCGATTACAATACTTCCTTATTACTCCGTACAAGGAAGTAAAAAATCTGACGTGGACACCACATGACTTCCTTGTACGCCTTGTGTGTTCATACTTTTCTTAATAACTAAAATGTAAAATAATATTAAAAATTCTTTTAACTTATTATACTAGTATACTCACAAATATATTTTAGTCATTTTATTTAAACTGCAGAAGAAGATATAAAGCATATTTTACTATTGTCACTGTCATGTCATAATCATTTAAATTTTACGTAGTAACAAATGTTAATCGATCATGGACTACAAGATACCGAAATACTATAAATTATAAATATATACTTTAATTATTTTTAAATGATAGCAGATACAAAAATATTTATAAAATACCGATTTTAGGTAATAATCACATAATCTTTCATTTAAAATAAAAAAAATTGTCTAAAATTAAATATTTATCGAAATATTTTTAAAAAGTACTACTTCCGGTTTGTAGACTGAAACCAAAAATAGGAGGTGCACAACTAGATGCTATAACAGTCCTAAATACAAAATTTCAACTTTCTACGTCTAACCGTATTTGAGTTATGCGACACACATACGTCCGTACGTACGTACAGACGTCACGTCGAAACTAGTCATAATGGATTCAGAAAAGGTCAAAACGGATATTTCCGTCAAAATCTGAGAACCGAAATTTTTCGCGATTACAATACTTCCTTACTTCGTACAAGGAAGTAAAAATGGTAGAAATCTTGATAATATAGCATAGTTACTTAATAATCTAAATATTTCAATATTTTGAAAATTATTATTTTTAATTAGCTGTCAATTCTTAACAAATGAAGATATTGTTTAAGCCTAGACTAAACCAAGAGTGAATTTCAAAAAAAAATATAAAGCATGTAATAGAAGAATGTTCGAAAAATTGAATACGGAAAACCGGAAGTTAATATCTGAATCCATCCCAAAATAACAGCTGAATAAACACAAAAATTACTAAATTTTATCAAATTTTACTTAAAGAAAATTTCCAATTTGTGACTAATTGAGAGCCTCAAAAATTATAAAAATAATGGGTATTATAGAAAATTGTTATAGAAATCATACGCTGAAAACCGGATGGCGATATTTTTGTCCGTTAAAATATGGCAGTCATTTGTGTCAAGAGAAAATATTACCACTTGATTTAAATTACTGAAAATTTCCTAAACTCATTTTTATTATTTTTTCGAAAACTGATTAACTGACATAAAAATCCCATGCATCATTTTTATAGTAAATTTTGTGCTTTATAACCTCATATAAATGCTTTTCTCGTAATGATAAGGTAAAGATGAGTTAAACTTAAAAAACCAGAAATAGCGGTTATTTTTTCAAAATTTCAATGGCTTCCGGTGCGGTGATTTCCGGAAACTTGTGATATGTTAAAAAGCACATTTTTCTGTATTGGATTCCGTCGAGAAAGCTTTTGTTGCAGTTTGTCCGAAGTGAAATTATAAATTCCCTGGACTATCAATTTAAGTTAAGGTATACATGTGTAGATAATTTCGATAAATGTTCAAAGGTCTAAAAAATTCAATTTTTTTTCAAAAATTCATAACTTCGCGCTAAATCATCGCAGGTATTCAATTTTTTTCCTTTATCGGCTTGGTAATGAATTGACTCCACGATTTTTTTTTCACCTGGTACAAGTTGTCAAAGTTTGACTTTTTTTTAATAAAAAACATTTTTTTCTCAGAGGAGTGACAGGGGGTGAAATGAACTTGGCGTCAGGTTAACTTGCATGAGCATGAGGAAATTTCAGTGGCGTGGAGTGATGTTGGAAAGAAGGGAAACACTTTTGACATAAAAAGTATATTTTTTAATGCTTTAATCAAAAATTTAAAATATATTCTTTTCAAGGACCCATAATCACAATAAATAACATAAGAAATATATTTACTAACATCTTCAATGAATAATATTTAAATAATTATATAAACAACAAATAACAACAAAAGGTTAGCTTATACGTGAACAGTCAAATATTAAACCGCGAATGCTTCAAACTCTGGCGCACAGTATTTTTTTGAATGAAAATATCTTGATTTAAAATATTAAATAAATTTGTTAAATTTATTTCCTTTATTAGTTTTATTTTAGATTTATATTATATTTACTTGTTTAGGGTGTAAACCTGCTAAGTAATAAAGATTATTATTATAATACTTCATTAAATTTTACAGAAAAAATCTTACGAAACGCACAAAGTTATTGTGCGTCCGTTAGTCAAGTATCATATATAGCCTGAACTACCGAACGAAGTACTATGGACATGCCCGAGCGCATGAAATTCTTACATGCGGGGATGCAGAGTCTGAATGTGCTTCTAACGTTGAGTGTTGCACTTTACGATATTTTACACCGGAATAACTTGTAACGCATGTTGCTTAAAAAACGAATGCAACATTTATATAAATTTAGTAAATTTCACTGTTTTAAAGGAAAATATTGTATATAAATTAATATTTAGTTTAATATTGAAACATTTCAAAAAAGACAAGGGAAGCAGTGCTTCCCTTGCTTCCATGGACGCCACGCCACTGCGAGAATTTGAAGATTCATCCATTTTCGGCCAAATTCAATCTAGTTATAGCGATCTAAAAATTCGGATTTTTTGTGCATTTTCAAGTGGTGCGTTTTCTCTTGTCGAATGTATAAATAACATAATAGGTATGTTATGGTTAAAGTATCAACCACAAATGGCGGCATGCACAATGTGCAATGAATAAGAGTCATTTTGCATTCACAATGCAGTACGTAGTGTTGTGTTTCTTGTTTTTCGTAGTGAACTACGCACAAAGTTGCAGCCCATGCAACTGTACTACAGTTGCAAAATGGGCGACGATGAATATAACAAGAGCTTATTGTGAACCATCGCTTAATCTAACCAATATTCCTAAAACCTTGAACGCAGACATTCATATTTTGATATTCGATGGTAAGAATACGAAGGATTTTTATTCATATGTTCCAGACTAAGTAATCAAATTTTAACAATTTTGGAAAAATATAACCTTTTTTCACATCTTTATAAACAACTGAAACCGAGCTAACGAGAACTGCAAATTGAAATTTTGTTAAATTAATAATTCTTTTCAACGACTTTTAATTCAATTCGTTTCGGTAAAACCTGATTTTCCTACATAAGCATTTAGTTTTAAGGTTTACATTATTTATAATTCAGTTAAAGAAACATAGCATTCAGAAAATAGGTAGGTACTTGAAATAGTTTTAGTAGTAAACATAAACCTTAAGTTTTAAACTTTATTGCTGGGAAGTGGAAAATGCAGATGAATTTAAACATGCATAATATACATAAACATAAATGTAAATCTTAAGAGGCTCGTCTACCTCCTAAAATCCAGCACAAAACGTTCTAACGTAGCGAGTATTTTGTGGCCAGTAGAAGAATGGTAAAATTGTATTTCAACAGGGATTATATACTTAAAGGTTCATTTAACAGTTGTGTCTATTTCTTTTAATTAAAAAAATTCTTGATTATGAAAATTTAAAAAAATTCATAAAAATTTCCATTTCATGCAACCTTTACACGGTTATATCTCCTGATTTATTTTTAAAATTTTAAAACAGCAAATCTGTAGATCCATTCTTTCTCTATTAAATGTTTTTACTCGCAACGAGAACACTTCAAAATGACATTGCATTGCAGGTTTCAAGTAGTCGTGATGGTGATAAAAAGAGTGGAATAGAAAAAAAAGTAAAATCGAGAGTATATCAGGAATTCGGAAAAAAACCTAGCCGGGCCGCTTAAAACAAAATGCTTATGAATGAGGCTTTACTCTAGAAAGAAAGTAAATTGCAGTCATTATACTCGATTTTTATTAATAAAATTAATTTTTAAACTATTGCAGATCAACAACTTCAATCACTTGAAGAAAATAATTTCGTTCATTTGCTAAGACTTAGTTTACGTAATAATTTAATTGCTAACATAAATAAATTTGCTTTTAAAAACATGGTCTCAATAACAGAAATAAATTTAGACGGAAACAAAATTACGACATTACCTACGTATTTATTTGCAAAAACAAGAAAAATAAAAAAACTCTGGCTCTCTAATAATAAATTAACCAATCTTCC
This sequence comes from Agonum fuliginosum, assembly GCA_947534325.1. Lineage (NCBI taxonomy): Eukaryota > Metazoa > Arthropoda > Insecta > Coleoptera > Carabidae > Agonum > Agonum fuliginosum. The sequence goes on from OX384046.1 coordinate 7,985,647, forward strand.
TAGAAACTTGTTTTCATCTTTGACAAAATTGCAAGAAATTCATTTGAACAATAATCACATAAGTTCAATAGAAAAAAACTGTTTTGAAAATGTTCCTAATTTACGTACAATTAATCTGGATAACAATGAACTAAGCAATCTGCAAGTGAATATATTTGACGACATCAGTAGTGTGCGGCGGTTGTACACTGAAGAACAACCCTTGGCACTGCGACTATAACTTGTGTGAATTCATGGACACTGTTCTCTTTCGTCGCGAGCTCATCGACATGAACCAAGTACCGGAGTGCGCCACGCCGCGCAACACCGCACAGAAGCTGTGGACTGATCTCTTGCAAGAATTCACGCCAGAAATTATATCAAGTCGAAATCGTACAATAAGAAATGCTGATTGTAATGTAACCTTAGAATGCAAATATTGCTTTGCGTCGCAGATTCATTGGAGAATATCGCTAGGTTTGAGTTCTGCATTATCTTTTGCAATAACAAACTATACTGGAGTCGTGTCTACTTTAGTGCAACATTATGTGTCATTTTTACCTTCCGCTTACCTGTAAAGGAAGGTATTGGAATCATGCAAAAAATCGGGTAGTGAGTTATTAGTGGATGAGCACGAATTAGGGTCATAAACTAATTTTTGATAGTTTCCCGATGATGTCTGTATGTATGTGTGTGTGTGCGTGTGTGTGTGTGTGTGTATGTGTGTGGTCCGGGCCGATGCCGTCTGTCGGATAACTCAAATACGAATTACCCAAAAATTTTGATATTTGGTATTATACAATTGTATACGAATAGGAAGAGCTCATTAGATTTTGGTACAAATATCTTCACCGGAAGTGATATTTTTTGAAGATTGAAAAGATTAAGTGTCAAAAATTTCTATAAATTTGGATAAATATAGTATTTATTTGTAATAAGAATAAGAGGAAAAGTTATTTGCAATCTACGTTATAAAAAAATTGTCTTTATCTGGTAGCATTAAAGAACTGCGCTAAAATTTAAAAAATAAATTTATCAAATAAAACATTGAAATCTTGTAATCCATGTTCGGTTGATTTTTGTTTCTGCATAAAAAATATTGACAGATGTGACGGGTGACAAGTTGGCATACTAGCGCTATATAAGTCATAAGAAAGCTATTAAATGTAGTAACTGAACGGAGGATTGTTTCAAGAGTTTTCGTGTGAATGAATCTTTTGATTCAGGTGATACTAATTTCTGTGTTTGAATATTTTAGATTTTTATTTGTATATTTTAAATGGGCACCAGATTGTACGTATACATTTTTGTTTAAAGTCTAGATATGGCGGAAGGTTGTGTGATGGCCATGTCAGATTTTTTAATTATTATACCTTGGAGGAGCGATTCTGTGATTGTACTCGTAATGCTAATGCTACTGATTCTTATAGAAATATTGAATATTTTGATGATATTATTCACGACAAAGATGTTATCAAATATCCATATGAATGTTTTGTGAAAAAATGTACACTGTGTCAAGAAGATTATGTTAAATATGATATCAGGGAAGATGAAACTATTAATGGTAAATATATAGCTACTTATTTTAAATAACCTAGTTTCCTTTACCTAGCGTTACTAAACAACAAATTCTTTGCTTGAGAAAATAAAATGTCGCGTTGGAGATGTTAGTTACGTGAAATGTATGTAAGTAAGACGTAAAGTATTGTGTGTTTATCATTCTGGTCATTAACAGGTCATAAGCCTTATAAACTTGGTTCCCGCGGACTGCATAAAAACCTTTACAATGCCCTTAATATATAGGTATATAACCATAATTCATTAATGCTTTACTAACTTTCTATACTCTTTAAATGTGGGAAAAATACCTTCAGATATACTCGTACATAAAATAAATGTTTTTTGTTTTAGGAATTTTCTCGGAAGTTTTTGATGATTATATTATAGAGTTCGTAATTCTGTTGGCATTAATTTTAATATTCGTATTAAGAATTGTCATATATATTATCAGGTGCGAATTTGTTTCGATTTATTTTTATATTTTAAGAATAATTATATAGGTATAGCAGAATTTAGTAAATTTTATGTTCTTTCTTTCTATGCTTGTTTGTTATAAACCGATATTATAAAATCAATAACTATATTTCAGATTTATTAAAAGAAAACTAAATTCTTTTGAAACTGGTGCAAGCAAATCAATCATTGAACAGCAAGCTACGTGTCAAATAGACAATATCGAAATCCAAGAAGAATGTACAACTACCGAAGAAATGAAGAAAGAACGAATGATTGTTGTGATATTTGAATTTGTCACTTCGGTTGGATTTTGCTTGTTGTACTTAGTAGATATTTACTCAGATTTTAGTTTAGCAATTTACATTTATCTGAAAGAAAGTAAAGAATTAAAAGGATATACCTTGACAGTTTTAACATTGCTTTTTCTTTATGGTTCATCTTTGCTGACTGCTCTATGTGAAAGGTAAACAATGACTGTAACATAATATATTAATACTAATATAACATGTTTTAGACGGACACGTTCACGTTCAGAAAGAGTAGTAAAGTATTATTTTATTGTTGTATTTATTTTTATAACAAATTCAAGCGGAGTCTTGATATTTAAAGACATATTAATAATTAAGTGGAAAAAGATTAAATTAACTTTTCAAAAACTGCCTGTAAAGAAGGCTGATAATGACTTACTGACTACAAAAATAACAAACTTGGCCTTGGCGATATTAAAACTGATAGAAACATGCGTGGAAAACATTCCACTATTAATACTTAATAACCAAAGCAGCATTTCTCTCGGATTACCGCATATTTACAAAGGTGAAGATGTATTCTCTCGAATCGTAACTTGGGTGGGCGTATTATTTTCGACAGACCTTAAGGGTAAGCATACGAATTGAGATAATGCTTTCTAATATTAACCAGGTTAAAACTATAAATAATAAATTAAAAATAATTTGAAACAAAACATTTTTAAATACTTTAAGAATGTTCCTTTGATTCTTTAGCACCACTTTTTATAACAAATTTTCATATTAATTATTACAAATTTCAAAAATAAAATTTATAGGTATAGGTAATGAAAAAGCATAACATTGGAAAGTATATATTAATACTAAATATACAGTTTATTTTTCTTGTGGTAGGCTTCACGTCATTATTTTCCGAACTAAGAATTAACGAACATCATATCTCCTGTCTTCGTCCTACACGTGCCTACCCCACTTATCTTAAAATTCAACGTTTGTCTAATAACTGCATCTCTTTCTCACGAAAGACATAAAATGCGATAGAGCAACATCGCTTCATCTGTATGGCTGAACAGAAACGTGACGCCCAAATTTTCTCCCACTACTGTTGATTTGATTCGTACGAATTTGAATGATGACGTGAAGCCTACCACAAGAAAAATAAACTGTAGTTTCTCTTCATTCTAACTATTAATTTTCAGTTCACACATACAACATAGCCTGTACAAAACAATTGCTAATATTATGTGAGATTTATTAAATTTTATTTGTTATAGGTATACAATAATTTGCTTACATCACTTCATATATTGCTTTTATTACCACTATTATAGGATTTATACATAACATTTCAAGGCATACAGAAAATATATCTCTGTTTTAAAAAATTTCAGTATCTTTGGTTGCTTTGTTTTATGTGTGAGTAGTAATAACTAAACTAGTAAGTATGAGTAAATATTAACGATATATTTATTTTCAGGTGCTAAAATAAATACTATCACTTCTTTAATTTATGATGGTATATATGATTTCCTATATTTTTCTACGCTACCTTATTTTTTCATTGGAATTTTTCTGTACAGAAATACGAATAATAATATCAGTGATACAAAACATACACTTAAAAATGATTTAATGTCTTCATTTGTTTTTGGTTTGTTATTTATATTCACGCCATATCTATACACAGGACAGAAACACTTTCATAAAACGAACTTAACTACTTTCGGCCAGTTAATTCACATTACTGATATGATTATTTTCCCTTATGAGATATTTTTAAGCGATTATACATTAATCCGTTTTATAGATGTGTACTATATAGCTCTTATACAAAATCATATATATGTAACGAGTTGGTATCTTGCTGGATTAATTTTTTTTATATTAATAAAATAATTGTAAAAAAATAATCTGTCATATTGTTAATAAATAATTTTGTATACTTATTTGTCATTTTTTACAATAAAATTTCCATTTGCAGTAAAATTAAATAAAAATGTGAATTTCTATAAATATTTAAATAAATATATTATTTTTCATTTAAAATGTAAAATATTGATTATTCCATTCCTGTATAAATTAAGCCATAAATTTTATAATAATGATTTTTTTCTTGAAGTTTAGGAAATACAGAAATTTTTGAACTAAATCATTTTGATAATATTTGTATTACATAAATATTTACACACCAGAATTTTTGACAGCGGATAAAAAGGAAGGTAGGTACTTAACATTTTACAAGTTATATTTATTTACCTTTTTCTTAGCAAGCAAAATGTCATTTGCTTTATTTTTATAATATTTAAGAACCTAAACAGTCCTTATTATCTCGTTGAGTTACAGTCGAGCATTTTATTTTCTTCGAATAAATATCTGTTTGACATCTCAACCTTGTGACCCGGCAGCAATTTGACTCGAAAAATTGTAGCGGCATTAAATTCTTGTATATTTTTGAAAATATGAACTAAACGGTGTAGTATTTTAAGAATAAATCAATAAAAGTAAGTGCCCCTTAAAACTAAGCCCTACTAAAGTCGCCGCCCCTGCTACTCCTGTTCGTAGTTCACGTTCCACCATCACGTTTGTGTGATAACATCCAAATGTCGAAGATATTGAGAATGAAATTGGATTTTGCTCATATTGTGGAATCAATTTAATATGTCAATGCGATTATGCATTTGGTTTTCTATCGACACTCGACAGCTCTCAATCGGCGCATGCGCTCCTTTCCTGCTATTTTCACAATTTCCCACAGTCGCAAATTTCTCGAAAACTACGAGATAACGACTTCATTTTCTTATGAAGGTAGAAATAAAATATCAGGTTCTTGGATAACACAGCTGTATTTAAATTTCAACGACGTTTCAACCGTGGTCACGGTCATCTTCAGGTTTTAAAATGGAAGTTGCATTAGTCGAAACACAATGAGGGTTTTCAAGCCTACGGCTTTTGAAGAAATACTTATTGGATATCAATTTTCAGCATGTATAAGTTATAGGAAAGTGATAATAATTGTTAATTTTGATAGATTTATTACCTCTTTATCGAAATGAAAATGTAAGTCTTTTGAATCGTTCATTGAAATGCGCCATGTGTGACGTAGCCAACATTGATATCAAACCAGGAGTTGGTTCGTGTAAGTTCGTTTTTTGTCGTTCAGACGACGAACCACCTGTTGATTTTTCGATTTTTGACACGTTCACGGGTTCACGTTGTCGTGTTTGGTTAGGTTCAAACACGATTACTTACAGTTTATTTAAGAATTTTTGTGTTGGTTTTAATCGAAATGAAACGGTATGAAACAGTTTGGTTATGTTTTTCTGTTCAAGTTGACAAGATGTTGACTGTGTAAGGTAGGACCTACGTATCGGTCCTTGTCAGCGCGTTGAACGTATGTTCTAGGTGTTGGTGACGTCACACTGTTACATGCGGCATCGATTTTCGCGGCACTTATTTTTTTAAACTTTATGAATTTAAAAAAAAAATACGGGTCTTATATTTTAATGTATAGATTAACGTATAAAAAAACCAAAAAATCGTGAAAACCCCCATTCAATCAACTAATGAATCAACTAAGATCATATTAGTTGATTCGTAGAAGTGATCACTTCTATCTGAAAAATGTCTCATTAATTTAAAATGTAACTAAACTAAATTATTTTTCGACTAATATAACTGATGAAGATGACAGTAATTATGGGCGAAATGTCGTGGAAATTTTTGAAAAATTTAAGAAAAGTTATGCAATACCCTGCAATTTTATTTCCACCTTCAACATCAACGCTTAGGAACATATTATAATTTTTAATTTACTTACTTTAAAGAACTTTGGCAGTTTTTAGAATTTGTAGGTAGGTACCCTCTAAATCTCGAAATGGTGAGAGATACCATTTAATTCCTGCCATCCAATTTCATTATTAAGTTTCAGCTAAAAATTCTGATACCTTTGTAAGGTACAATTTTAATGAGACATTTTAGAAAATCGCCTTCCTGCATAAGGTACCCCTGTGATTAGTAAAAAGTCGATTTTTGAAAATACTTCATGAGAATTGTACCCTTCTGCATTTTGAGCTAAAATGAGAAAATATATATCCTCCTGCAAATCGACTCGGGGATCAGTATCTCTTATCGTTTTTGAGATATAGAGGGTAGTTAATAAAAACATATACCTAGTTGCAATATGATATTATTTACAAAGATTACATAGAAATCACCATTCATAATTCAACATTCAGAATTCAATATTTATCTATCAGGGATTAATTAAATAATGTGGCAGTAATAGGTAAAGATTTATTTAACCATCTGGAATATCATTTGGAATATAATAGTTTAAATTGGTTTAAGATTGAAAAGGAACACAATTTTTTGTAAATTTCCTTCAATCTGATTATAAGTCAATTAAAGTGCGATAAACACAGTGCTGCAAACCGCAATTCGATTTCGGACTTTGTTTTTTAAATATTTATCCTCAAAGTTATATTTTGGTAAATTTGATAAAACAGAGGATAACCAGAAAACTGAACGAAATTATCTAAATGTGGTTTGCGATGTTGGTTTCCTTGAAGTTTAAGTCATCAGTCATCATGAACAATATTATTAGAATTATTTATTTTTTTGCACCTGGTACAAGTTGTCAAAGTATGACATTTTTTCTCAGAAGAGTGGCAGGGTATAAAATGATCTTGGCGTCAGATTAACTTGCATGACCTTAAGAGGAAACTTCAAGCTTGTCATAACTCATAACTTGAAGATTCATCCACTTTCGACCAAATTCAATCGAGTTATGGTGGTCTAAAAATTCGGATTTTTTGTACATTTTCAAGTGGTGCGATTTATCTTGTCGAGTAGGTATATAAATAACATAATATGTTATAAAAGTGTAGAAATAACGGAGTTGTCAGTCAGTGAAATAATTTTTATTTAATACGTTGTTATAATAAGAACCTACGTTTCGACGCCAAATACGTCTTCCTCAGGGTTCTGAGAATACAAAAAAGGAAACAATTAAAATAATTAATCAAATACAAGTGCAAAGTACTTACAATTAACACAACTAGCGTGCAAAATAAGTAAGACATTAAATATACAACAAAATGTCGTCAAAAATTTTCAAAGCAACCTTCTTGCAGAACATCTCAAAGCTAACAAGAACGAAAAAGTAATAATTAGTGAGCAAGTTAAAACTACTTTGAGATTGAATTGCAAGAACGATTAAGTGTGAAAGTCCGGAGCAATCCTAACTTTAAGGGATTGTTGGTTGCTGATCAGGTGTAGAGATCAATTTTCCGTAGTGTTTTTTTAAAATGCTACTGTATATTGAGCTCAAAGTCTGTATATCTGTCTGAGCATTGACCGTGTTCTTCTTTTTATGAATATGTAGCATTTCCAACGTTAATCTTTTATTGAGATTCGCTTCTGAGTCAATGATTTTAGTTGATTCAAAGTCGAATTTGTGCGTTGTCAATTGGCAGTGATGCACTAATGCACAATTACCAGTGTTGTTCACTATTTCTCTCGTGTTCCTTAATTCTGGTCTTTAAGTACCTCTTCGTTTGACCTACGTAACTTTTATCGCAGTCTTTGCATGGTATTTGGTATATCACATTTGACCTCAGGAATTTATCAGTTGGGTGTTTTATGTTCGTAAATAAATGACCCACTGTTTTCGTTTGTTTATATGTGATATTTGTTTCTAAGTAATTTTTTATGGTTTTTTTTACTTGTTGAGATAGATGATGATTGAAAGCATCGCGGGAATAAAATTAAACCAAGATTACATATTGATATCTTTAGATGTGGTCTCTTTATTCACTAATGTACCATTACAACTTATTTTAGAATCGTTGGAAATAAAATGGAATGTCATCACTACTAAAACTAACATTCCAAAAGAAGAATTCATGGAACTAATCCAATTTTGGTACAAAAACAGCTACTTCTGTTACCAAGGTAAATATTACCAACAAACTTTTGGTACAGTCATGGGATCAAGCATCAGCCCGGTATTAGCTAACTTAGTCATGGACACTTTAGTAGAAAAATGTTTGACGGCACTTGATTTCGAGCCACCATTCTTGAAAAAATACGTTGATGACATTATTACAGCAGTCCCAAAAAATAAAATAAATCTAGTTCTAGAAACGTTTAATAAATACAACACTCATTTGCAGTTCACTATAGAAGAAGAAATCGAAGGAATGATCCCGTTCTTACATATTCTACTAATTCGAACTCCTGAAGGAGAAATCCAGACGGAATGGTACAAAAAGAAAACATCTTCAACTAGATTACTGAATTACCAATCACAACATCCGATTTACCAACTAACTAACGTTGCTATCAATTTATAAAATCGAGCTCTGAAACTAACATCTACTGACCGACAACCAAAAGTACTCGAGCGAGTGAAACAACAATTACTAGCGAACAACTACCCGAAAAAACTAGTGAATACAATTTTACACAACAATGGTTCAACAATACTGAATCCCAAACCACCACGCAACAAGGGATATTACAACACAATACCGTTCATTCCTCATCTATTTCAACAAGTGAAAAAAACCATAAAAAATCACTTAGAAACAAATATCACATATAAACAAACGAAAACAGTGGGTCATTTATTTTCGAACACAAAACACCCAACTGATAAATTCCTGAGGTCAAATGTGATATACCAAATACCATGCAAAGACTGCGATAAAAGTTACGTAGGTCAAACGAAGAGGTACTTAAAGACCAGAATTAAGGAACACGAGAGAAATAGTGAACAACACTGGTAATTGTGCATTAGTGCATCACTGCCAATTGACAACGCACAAATTCGACTTTGAATCAACTAAAATCATTGACTCAGAAACGAATCTCAATAAAAGATTAACGTTGGAAATGCTACATATTCATAAAAAGAAGAACACGGTCAATGCTCAGACAGATATACAGAGTTTGAGCTCAATATACAGTAGCATTTTAAAAAAACACTACGGAAAATTGATCTCTACACCTGATCAGCAACCAACAATCCCTTAAAGTTAGGATTGCTCCGGACTTTCACACTTAATCGTTCTTGCAATTCAATCTCAAAGTTTTCCATTTAATTAGTTTTAACTTGCTCACTAATTATTACTTTTTCGTTCTTGTTAGCTTTGAGATGTTCTGCAAGAAGGTTGCTTCGAAAAATTTTGACGACATTTTGTTGTATATTTAATGTCTTACTTATTTTGGACGCTAGTTGTGTTAATTGTAAGTACTTTGCACTTGTATTTGATTAATTATTTTAATTGTTTCCTTTTTGTATTCTCAGAACCCTGAGGAAGACGTAATTGGCGTCGAAACGTACTTACTATAACAACGTATTAAATAAAAATTATTTCACTGACTGACAACTCCGTTATTTCTACACTTTTATACTATTCCAGTCAAAAAATTCTTACTATAATTATAATATGTTATGGTTAAAGTATCAACCACAATTATCGACATTTCTTAAGATAATAATTATTGGTATCTAAAATAAAACCAGAACCAGACAATACGTATAAATACAATGTGCTTTGAATAAGAATCATTTTGCATCCACAATGCAATACGTAGTGTTGTGTTTTTTGTTTTACGTAGTGAACTACGCACAAAGTTGCAGCCCATGCAACTGTGCTACAGTTGGAAAATGGGCGACGATGAAAGCTAATTGTGAACCTTCGCTTAATCTAACTAATATTCCAAAAACTTTGCACGCAGACATTCACATTTTGATATTCGATGGTAAGAATATGAAGGATTTTTGATATTTTTATTCTTATATCCCAGAGTAAATATACAAATCTTAACAATTTTAGAAAAAAAAGTGTTGGAAATTGCAATTTTGTTAAATTAATAATTTTTTTCATCGACCTTGAATTCAATTCGTTTGGGTTAAGCCTGATATACATAAGCATTTAGTTTGAAGGTTTGCATTTATAATTAAGTTTAAGAAACACAGCATTCATAAAATACTTGAAATAGCTTTAGTGGTACACTTAAAACTTAAGTTTGTAGTATTCAAACTTTAGTGAATTTAAACATTCATATACGTAAACATAATTGTATACCTTAAAACTAAATGCTTATATGAACGAAACTTTACTCTGTACCTTTTCAACTTTAAATTGGAACGAAACAACTTCAATTTGGAACTAAACAATTCCATATTGGGAATAAACAATTTCAAATTGGGAATAAACAAATACAAATTTGATATTGTTAAGTCTCAATTTGAAATTATTTAGTCCCAATTTAAAATTGTTTATTTCCAATTTGAAGTTGAAAAGGTCTAGAAAGAAGCTAAATTTCAGTCATTATACTTGAGTTGCATTAATAAAATTAATTTATTAAACAATTGCAGATCAACAACTTCAATCACTTGAAGAAAATAATTTCGCTCATTTGATAAGACTTAGTTTACGTAATAATTTAATTGATAACATAAATAAATTTGCTTTTAAAAACATGGTTTCAATAATAGAAATAAATTTAGACGGAAACAAAATTACGACACTACCTACATATTTATTTGCAAAAACACGAAACATAAAAAGACTCTGGTTCTCTAATAATAAATTAACCAATCTTCCTAGAAACTTGTTTTCATCTTTGACAAAATTGCAAGAAATTCATTTGAACAATAATCACATAAGTTCAATAGCAAAAAACTGTTTTGAAAATGTTCCTAATTTACGTACAATTAATCTGGATAACAATGAACTAAGCAATCTGCAAGTGAATATATTAGACGACATCAGTAGTGTGCGGCGGTTGTACCTGAAGAACAACCCTTGGCACTGCGACTATAACTTTTGTGAATTCATGGACACTGTTCTCTTCCGTCGCGAGCTCATCGACATGAATCAAGTACCGGAGTGCGCCACGCCGCGCAACACCACACAGAAGCTGTGGACTGATCTCTTGCAAGACTTCACGCCAGAACTTATATCAATCCATCGAGAAATGAGAAATTACAATTTTGATGTAACTGTACAGTGCAAATATTGCTTTGCGTCTCAAATTCGTTGGAGACTTTGGTTTCATCATGATTATATTCGTTTTTGTACATTCTCCGAGAAGTATACTGGATTTGTGTCTACTTTAGTGCAATTTTGCGAGTTTGAGTTGGGCGAATATATCATCAGGCAAAAGTATAATAGGAAATTGGAATATATTTATACTGACAATTTTGATTATTTTTCATATTTATGTTTTGTGACAACATGTTCATGGTGTCAAGAAGATTTGGTACTTGAAACTATATTACCATATGAAATTAATGGTAAATATAGGTACTTACTTTACCCAGCCTTACTAATTAACAAACTTTTTGATTGAGAAAATGAAATGTCTCGTTGGAGATGTTAATTACGTAAGTAAGGCGTAAAATCTTGTGTGTTTGTGTGCACCTCGCACATTACTAAGCGTTTATATCATTCTGGTAATTTACAGGTCTAAGCCTTATAAACTTGTTGTCCACGGACTGCATACATACCTTTATAATGCCCTTAATATACAGGTTGTCCTAAGAAACTGTTTAAGCATGGGAATCTCGAGAACCATAACAGATACAAAGTTAGTTGCGCCATTAGGGAGCCAATTTAGAAATGTTTTTGTTTTCCCACAAAACTACATAGGTGACTAGATATACGCAAAAATGTAAATTTTGCCAATGTCATTTTTCATGTATAACTTTTTTGTTTGAATTAGAACAGGTTTCTACATGCAGTTTTTAACGAGGAATTCACAGCAGTCCTCAAATTTTTTTTATCTCCTACAGATTACGAGAAATTTAAACCAAATTAATATGGATCTCATAGTTGACCCGTCTTATAGAGATTTTCTTTCTCTTTCTTTCTTTAAAAGGTAAAGAATGTGTGTGTAAAATATAAACTTGGCAATAAATACGAATAAGTATAACATGTTTTAGACGGACACGTTCACGTTCGGAAAGAGGACTAAAGTATTATTTTATTGCTGCATTAATTTTTATAACAAATTCAAGCGGAGTCGTACTATTTAAAGACATATTAATAATTAAGTGGAAAAAGATTAAATTAACTTTTCAAAAACTACCTGTAAAGAAGTCTGTTAATGACTTATTGACTACAAAAATAACAAACTTGGCGATATTAAAAGTGATAGAAGCATGCGTGGAAAATGTTCCAATATTAATACTTAATAACCAAAAGAGTATTTCTATCGGATTTCGTAAATACAATGCTGATGTATTACCTCGAATCGTAATTTGGGTGAGCGTATTATTTGCAACAGAGCTTAAAGGTAAGCATACGAATTGATATAATGCTGTTCAATATTAACCAGGTTAAATCTACAAACAATAAATTTAAAATAATTTGAAACAAAACATTTTAAAATTATTTAAGAATGTTCATTTGTTCCTTTAGCACCACTTTCATAAATTTTATTAATTGTTACAAATTTCAAAAATAAAATTTATATAGGTAGGTATAATGAAAAAGCATAAAATTGGACAGTATATATTAATACTAAATATAGTTTCTCTTTACTCTAACTATTAATTTTCAGTTCTCACACGCGACACAGTCTTTACTAAACAATTATTGCTAATACAAATTTACAATTAGGCAGTAGGTTCCTTAAGCTTGAATTACATTATACTTTTTTCGGCTAGAAAAAAGAACTTTTATTTAGATACTTAATTCGGCTAGAATCTAGTTTTAAAATTTGTTCTTGCACTGACATATGTAATTGTCAGTTGAGGTTGTCAACGTACTCGGTTAATGTATTAGTGATGTAGTTTTATGTACCTACAATTTAGTTATTCTGCTGTCACTAACTTTATTATTTTTGAGGTTATATAAAAAGACGGTTCTAGTATGAAACTCTTGATTTACATTATCCAAGTGAGCATTCTAGAATTAAGTATGAAAATTGTCAAAGTTTCTAGCCGAAAAAAGTATAATGTAATTCAAGCTTTACGGACCACATCAGCTTATCATAATTTAAATAAATTATGTGAGATTTATTTAATTTTATTTGTTATAGGTATACAATTATTTGCTTACATCACTTCATATATTGCATTGATTACCACTATTATAGGATTTATACATAACATTTCCAGGAATACAGAAAATATATCTCTGTGTTTTAAAATATTTCAGTATCTGTCGTTTTTTTGTTTTATGTGTAAGTAGTAAAATTGAACTATGAAGTAGGTATAAGTAAATATGAACGATATATTTTTTTTTCAGGTGGTAAAATAAATACTATCTTTAATTCATGATCTTCAATATAAGGTATTATATTTTTCTACGTTACCTTATTTTTTCATTGGAATTTTTCTGTACAGAAATACGAATAACAAAATCAGTGATACAAAACATACACTGAAAAATGATTTAATGAGTTCATTTGTTTTTGGTTTGTTATTTATATTCACGCCATATCTACCCAGGACACAAATACTTTCATAAAGCAAACTTAACCACTTTAGGCCAGTTATTTCACATTACTGATATAATTATTTTTCCTTATTTGATATTTTTAAACTATTATACATCTATTTGTATTTTTAATTTTTTTTCAGCTTCCTTCAGCTATTAGAAATAATCATATGGTTGTAATGAGTTGGTATCTTGCTGGATTTTTTTTTATATTAATAAAATAACTGTAAAAAATAATCTGTCATGTTGTTAATAAATAATTTTGTATACTTATTTGTCATTTTTTACAATAAAATTTCCATTTGCAGTAAAATAAAATAATAATGTGAATTTCTATAAATATTTAAATAAATGTATTATTCTTCATTTCAAATGTAAAATATTTATTATTCCACTCCTGTATAAATTAAGCCCTAAACAAAACACAATTTTATAATAATGATTTATTTATTGACGTTTAGGAAATACAGAAATTTTTAAACTTGTTTTTTGATAATATTTGTATAGTGTAATAGACCATTTCAAAAAATCAACGCGCAGGCGCAAAGAGTGACTGTGACAGAAGATGGGTGCCGGTACCGATACCCACCCATCTCTGTTTCTGTTATGACAGATGACAGTTCCATTACAAATATTTATATTTGTGGCTCTTGGATGACCAGTAGTCATTACTATCAAATAATAGGACAACTGGCGATTACTGGTTTAGAATTATGTGATTTAATTGTAGATTCTGGAAGTGATATCTACGTCGAAAGAGTAGAATTTGACAAATCTCTTTGGACTTACCTTAACCATATTGCCAAATTTAGCAATATTTTATTATAACAAAGATAATTAATATAAATATAGTATATTTTGTTACTGAAGTTTAGACGTATTTTTATATTAGGTATTGTTTTATTTTTTAATTTTATTATATATTGTTGACAATAATCTGATTTTTAAAATGTTTTTTATAACTAAATAAATATTGTTTACTTTTTAAATTACATTTTATTTATTAAATTATCGTTTAATATAGTGAAATGACAATGAAGACATTTTAAACTTTCATTGTATTTTCAAATTAATTCTGACAGCTTTCACATGCACCCATTTTGTAGTTCAAAAACTGAATGTAGGGGTCGCTCAAATTTATGAAATGGTCTATTGCCGAATTCGGCCATTGGGCGAAATAAACGGCCACAACGCGATCTGGCAAACGCAAAACAGTCACAACGCGTTGTGACCGTTTTATAACAGCCACAACGCGTTGTGGCCGTTTAACAAAACCCTTCTTTAGTCCAACAGAATTAAGTTTTTTTGACATAAACTAATCTATGCTAACAAAACCCTTCTTGAGTCCAACAGAACTCCGTTTTCCGTTTTTTTGACATAAACTAATCTATGCTAACAAAACCCTTCTTGAGTCCAAATTCACAACGCGTTGTGGCTGTTTTGCGTTTGCCAGATCGCGTTGTGGCCGTTTATTTCGCCCAATGGCCGAATTCGGCAATTGAACCTAGCATAGTTACACACTAAAATTTTTGACAGCGGATAATGGAAACATTTTACAAGTGATAAAACCATATTTACCTTTTTCTTAGCAAGCACACACAACACTAAAATGTCATTTGCATTATGTTTATAATATTTTAGAATCTAATGAGTCGTTAAATTATCTCGTTGAATTACAGTCGAGCATTTTATTCTCTCCGAATAAATATCTGTTTGACATCTCAACCTTGTGACCCGGCGGCAATTTGACTCGAAAAATTGTAGCTGCAACACAAATTCTTGTTTATTTTTGAAAATGTGAAATAATTTTACCTATTGTGTATACTGAAAATCACAATTTTTGGCAGTATGGCAGAGATAGGCAATGTTATTCTTATGGAGATAAACTCGGCCTTGTTGCCAGTTTTACACTTACATTGTTTCATGGTACACCATTCAGTTTTCATGCTTTAACACATTTTAGTTTGCAGTGTTAAATTTCATAATGAAATGTTAGTATAGGGTTGTAAATCTTATAGCGGTGGAGTGGTGCCGATGGGAAAAGAAGCCAGCAGTTCCGAAACAGTTTGAAAATATTATAAGCTTGATTTCACATTACTTAAGAAATGATATAATAACTATACCTACTCCTGTAATCTCATTTCAAGACATATACTAATTACATTTCTTGTAATTTATTTGTAACTACCATCTAATGTAATCCCAATTAACAGTGCTATAATAGGATTATACGATTTAAATTGTTGTAACGACGAATTTACGCAGAAAATCTGCACTGAGTTAGCTAATAACAATATTTTCAAGATACCTGTGTATTTTTGCTAATTACCGTTAACTCGTAGGGTAGGTATAAATAGTGGTATTGTTGATAATATAAAGTTAGTAATCAATTTTACTTTGGCAAGAAGAGTTTCTTATCTTGTGAACTAAAATGTATTCTGTGGGTGAAAAACGTATTATAAATAATATAATAATGTATCATATTAATTTAAAAACAATGTCTTTAAATGACATAATGTGTCTTGTATCAGAAATGACAAGTGTCAGTGTACGTCAGTTGTATAGAATTAAAAAGGAATTTGAAAACACATCAGACTCTGTGAATAACAATAACTCTGTTAAGGAGCCTGATGTAAAACGCAAAAGACAGTGATACTGAAAGCGATGAAGATGTAACGCATGAGTTGCATGTTTGAGTACCGCTGCTACCCCTAGCTACCTGCCTCGAAGTTTAAATGTAAACAGGTCCAGGACCTTACTTCAAATTTTCAATGTACTTAGTATGTGATATTTTTCTATAAGTTTGTAATTATATTTTATGCTATGTATATATTGACAACATTTGTTCATTAATTGTTATGTCTTTTAAACAACATGTATATATTTGTATTACTCGCCATTTGTGATTTTGACTTGGCCGTCTTTGGCTGTGTTTATTTTATTGTTACATTGTTATCAATTTGTTATCGAAAAAATAAAATAAAATTGTATATTTATATTAATTTAATATTTTACTTAATTACGTATCCTTCATATTAAACGAGAAAAATTATCAGTAAAGATGCTGAGAATAAATTGAAACACTGGAGAATTATTATTAGAAACCAGAGTTTTTTCTCTAAGTAAAAGATTTTAAATTGGAGGCATATCAATTGATTACTTATTAATGTATTCAATGAATTGAACATTATATTGGTTTTGAGAAACGTCAAAAAATAATCAGCATAATTTATTAAAATTACAAGTAAGCGAAAAACAAACAATCCGCCTCTGGATTCTCCATCTTTGTCTAACAAATTACTCTTATGGGATACATTTAGCAACACTGTATTGTTATCTCTGCCACACTGCCAGAACTTGTGATTTTGAGTATAGTATTTTAAGGTTAAGACGATCCTCTACCGCGCCAGAAAACAGCCAAAAATATGGATTTCGCGCGCCACTCCACAGCGTTTATTGTTGTGTTAAATATAATAATCTAAAGAAATTGTTGAAGATAAAAGTACAATCTACAAAATGGTCGATGTAGAATTTTCAAATTTTGCTTTAAAATCGAAATATGTTAATTTGAATTTTGAGAATTTTTGTTATTTTTTAACACAAATATATTCCATTTGAAAACGAATCTTAAAAATTCGATCTATTATTTCGCAGATCCAAGCTTTTTTACAACATATTAAAATTTGAAGTTAATTCACTTATAAATAAATGCTGTACAGTGGCGCGCGCAAACCCTCTTTTTTACAAATATTGCAGTTTATTTACAAATATGGGTGCCAAAATTATGTTTTCCCCTCAAACATAAATTATTTGTTATTTTTATGTTTAACAAAACAATAAACGCTATAGAATAGCGTGCGAAATCAATGTTTATGACTGTTTTCTGCCATGGGTAAAGGATCACCTTAAATCAATAAAAGCAAGTGCTTCTCATAACTAAGCCCAACTAAAGTCGCCGCCTCCTGCTACTCGTGTTGGTAGTTAACACTCCAACTAAATTATTTTTCGAGTAATGTAACTTAAGATGACCGTCATCACGGGCGAAATGTCGTGGTAATTTTTGATAGTAAAGACAAATTATCCAAGACCCTGCAATTTTATTTACACCTTCAACATCAACGCTTAGGAACATATTCTAATTGTGTGTAGTATTTTCACGATATTCAATTCAGATTCAATTAATATTTTCAACACGTGGTTCCATCCGGGTTCGAACCGGAGACCTTCTGCGTGTTGTAAAGATCTTTATTCGGTAATTTGCGATACATAAATTTTACAAAAATAGCGCACCCGCATCACACTCTTGACCGGCGTGAGAGCCGATAGCACAGTACGTAATCGCAATCACGCACTGAAATATAATAATACTGGAACCTGGAACGCGCTCTGGCGACGCCAGCTCGAGCCGAGAGAGACAGCGACTCGCGGGTGATTACGTCTTTGTCGTACAGTCCTGATTGGTTTGTGGTCCTGATGGTGTGCCGTGTGCCTGATGGCCTGTACGCCGCGTGACTTTTGTTCTAATGCGCATGCGCAGGAGTGTAAGACAACGAAAGAATCACCCGTGAGTAGCTGTCTCTCTCGGCTCGCTTTTCGTACGCAGCGAGCATAGGAGAGTACTCGTTCCAGTATTATTATATATCAGTGCAATCACGTTGTAATTTTTGGATTGCATATCGTAGTTGCGCTGCGTACTCTCAGCCGGTCGAGTGGATGGGATACGTTTAGTATTGTTTTATATTGTAATTAGAGTCATCAACTTTCCTAGCCTTGGAGCTTTACAGTTTA
Organism: Agonum fuliginosum; assembly: GCA_947534325.1. Taxonomy (NCBI): domain Eukaryota; kingdom Metazoa; phylum Arthropoda; class Insecta; order Coleoptera; family Carabidae; genus Agonum; species Agonum fuliginosum. The sequence continues at coordinate 8,004,137 of OX384046.1, forward strand.
AGTTATACATTATTATATACAAAACGTTTAAAATAATTAATGTGTGCGTGTGATGAGTATGCTTGTGCTTGTGTATGAATACCTTGCATTTAATTCATTTAATTATACTAAACCGTATTTAAATCTTAAGTTTTTTTACGAGATTCAATTCAGATTCAACTAAAATTCTCAACATATGGTTCCATCCTGATCGAACCGGAGACCTTCTGCGTGTAAAGCCCTGTTCGCACGGCGATCTTTGGAGATTCTACGGAGAGTCAAAGTCACGGCAAAGAAGAAATAAAAATAAATTTCAAAATGTGAAATCAAAGAAGAGGTGTACAATTATTTGGATTTGTTAATTTTATCAGCTGATAAATTAATATACCTGTACTTGACTTAAGCGTAAACTACATGGATTTAAATGTGTTGAAAATTTTAATCGAATTTGAATAGAATCTCATTTAAAAAACTCCACAAATTTAAATTTGGTTCCATAGTGTAGCGGTTATTACGTCTGCTATACACGCAGAAGGTCTCCGGTTCGATCCCGGATGGAATCCACGTGTTGAAAATTTTAATTGAATCTGAATTGAATCTTGTAAAAAAATTTTTGATTTAAATACGGTTTAGTATAATAGTCCAGTGCATTTAGGCTAAAATTAGTCGAAACTCGGACATTCAAAACTACAAGATGATACTACAAGATATCGTTAGAAATACTCTACTGAACATCCCTAAGAAAATCCCCATAAATCCCGCGTCGGGTTTGCCGCCATTTTGATCAAAATGGCCACCGGTTTTCTTTTCTTGCAAATATGTTTATTTTTGTTTATAAAAAGTTAACGAAACGAGTAAATGAGTTGTAATTTTGCGTAAAATGTTCGCATTTAACAGGGATTTCTATTGCATACTTGCTTTTTACATTATGGCAATGTATAGAGATAATATTTAATTAGAAAGGTAATAATATGATATACAGCTTAGAGGTATGTTGAATATTTTCGTGATTTACGCCAAAAGGAGGTTTTTAAGAAAAAAAATGGTCGGTATAAAATTTGTAGAGCATTTCAAGGGCTATCGATATCATAGGTTACATTTGTAATTATTCAGCAGGTGATCTCGTAAAAAGCTTTGATAAGTGGCGCGCCGTCGAGTTCCGAGCTACTTATCGGACTGCAACTCAGCAGCGGAAAACCTGTGAACGTTTATTAATACGTCTATTAGTATTTATACCTTATATTTACTTAGTTTGTTTATTTATTTTTTTTATTAGGAACAACATGTTTTTTACAATAAGTTGCATAATTATATTAAATATTTTTGATTTTAAAATATATTTTTTATTTCGTCAAAATTAATCATTTGAATTATTATTATTTATTAATTATTTATCAATTTCATATTGATTTTTAATTTCATAACATATTGTGTTGTTTTATATTATTTATTTGTCAAAATATAATATACCTACCGAATCCTGATATTTATCATTTATAATAGTTTTTTGTAACAAGTGTGGGAAATGAGTGATTCTGAAACGAATGCAAGCTCTCTGACACGAGCGCAGCGAGTTTTAGAATCACATTTTCCGCATGTGTTACAAACATATTAAAAATTAATTCAAATATTTGACAGTTTATATGTAACTACTTGGGCGGATTTGTTTTTATCTTTAATTTTTAAGTATCATGGCGGGTTAACAAACATTTTAATTTCTCGTACTAGTGCTAGAATTGTCTATCTCCAACACTCATTTTTAGTTACAGAATGACTATTTCCCGCACTATTGGGGGAAATAGTTATTTACGAACCAAATGCGGGAAGATTTGGATCCCACATGAGCGGATTTTTTGAAACACGAGCGGAGCGAGGATTTCATTTACGCGAATGCTGGGATGGTGTCTTCCCGCAAGAGGTTTGTACAATGTTTTTTGTAACGAATAAAATTATAATCAAATACAGTCAAGTTGTAGTTGTAGTCTGATCGTTAAATTTGAGGTTACGATGCTTTTTGTACTCTCTACTACCGACAGATGGCGCGCTGCACACAAATTTTATTTTTAAATATTGGCGGTTTTCGGTGGTCTTCACTAATTATAATTCCCGGAAGTAACACTTTATAAACTAAATTTTATTATTTTAAAGATGATTTTACTCTGAAATGTCTAGAAAAGCCAGTGTTATTTGCATTTTTCCTGATTGACTGCACTGGGAAATTGACATTTCCGATTGTCAATTGCGTGTTTCATATGTCACTTCCTAGGTGATGAGTACAAAAAATATTTTTCATTAGCGCAATACGATTGTATGAAATAAATGTCAGATACCTACATATTTCATTATGATTATTATTAGTTTATTGGCATTTTTGTGTGCTAAATGTTTGTGGCAAATCTATTTAAATTTCTATAGAAATAAGTAGAAATTGTTTGTGAGTGGTTTATGTTGTACGTTGTAATGTTCAAAAAAATAAAAGAAGATTACCGGAAATGGGAAATAGCAATGCTGAAACTGTTAATGAAAAATACATGTAAAGCCTGCAAACGAAGAAGTGTTGTAAGCTGGAAAATTTTTCAAAAAAATATACTCAATTTTGAAGGTAATTTATTGTCGTTTATTTATTTTTTATAAATACTTACTCGTAATTATAGTTTACAACAAAATGTATCAGTATTTAATTATAAACATGCAAAGTTTATACGAATCGATAACAGTATAACATATTTTATAAACATAAACTATACACACACACATATATAATGTTAATATAATGTTAAAATAACAGTTTCTCTGATCGCTCTACAAATTTAAATCTGTGTGGTGACGTTTTACATGCATCGTTAGATTACTTTTGGTTCTAAATGCTTTATTACACATTGAGCAAGGTATATCTTTGGTACCATTATGAATTTTCATATGCGTTTTTAAATACCACCTCTCAGAATATTTTTTATCACATATTGAACATTTAAACGGTTTTAAACCTGTATGAGATTTCATATGAGTTTTCAGGTTACTTTTTTGAGTAAACTTTTTGTTACACAACTCACAAGAATAATCTTTCGAACCCTTGTGACTTTTCATGTGCACACTCAAATTGCTTTTAGATCTGAACTCTTTATTGCAAATTGAACAACAAATATCTTTAATTCCGTCATGAATTTTCATATGTATCTTGAAATAGTTTTTACATAGAAATTTTTTGTTACATTTTAAACATTCGAAATATTCTGGGTCATTATGAATTTTTATATGGGTCAATAGAGAACTTTTATGCTTAAACTTCTTATAACATACACCACAAGCGAACAACTTTGAACTGTCTGAAATATGACTGTTCGGATTGTAAGTGATTTCATTTATATGATTTAAATTTGAAGTGTTTTTGTTTTGATTTTCTGTTTCCGACTCGTAACTGACAAGTTCTTCATAAATATCTCGGTAAGATGTATCTTGTTTTAGGTTGAATTCTTCATGTTTGTCCAAGTCGTCTTCTAAATCTAATTCTTCCTTTATTTCCATGTCGTCCTCTAAATCGAATGCTTCCTTTATTTCCATGTGGTTGTCTAAATCGATTTCCTCCTTTATATCTAATTCAGTTTGCAAAAAATACACCTCCGAATTTTCAAGTGTTGCCTCTTCTATAATATTAAAATCAGTGTTTACTGGTTCCTTATTTATGTGAATTTTATGTATATTATCTTGAACATGAATTTGTAAATCATTAAATTTATGCTCTTCTGTATCGCTGTTTTCTTGTAATTTATGTGTGTAGTTTTGTATGTGACAAATATTTTTCTGGCACGATTCTATAAACGTTTTGCAGGAATGTAGCTTAGTATGGCACCTTTGACAAACGCGCAGAGGAAATTGTAGATCCAGAGTTGTCTGCAAAAATATATAAAACGTTACTTCTAAATTATAAATAATTGATAACAAAACTGTTTGTATAATTAGAATCTCATTCATGTAATTTTGATGTAGGTATCAATAGGTAGTAAACAATGTCATACATCCATCAGTTATCAACAATAACAAACGTATTCGTTACAGATTTTAAATTTGTTTTTAAGTGGCCCGTCTACGTTTTTTCCGAATTCCTAGAATACTGTCGATTTTACTTTTTTCTATTCCACTCTTTTCCCCACTATTACGGATGCCTGAAACAAGCCCGAAACTTCTACTTTGCCGCATTCTAACTATGCAATGTAATTTTGAAGTTGAAAAATACTGTAAATAAAAGTGTTTTCTACAGATGTGTCCATGATATGAAATTTGTTTCTATAGGTACGACTGTTATAGAATGTTATCATGCTGACCTTATTTTCAACTATGGTATGGTTACATTCTATCACTTGTTACGGAATGGATTCATTCCGTCACTAGTGATGGAATGAAATGTGGCGAGTTCAAATAATTTAACTTTATTCAATGTTTTTGGTTGGTGGGTAGCTTTAAAATACGTTTAGATTTATTAATTTTATGTAGAATATTATTTTATAAATATATATTTAAATGCATTTAAATTTATAGTCGTAGAGAAAGTATAGCCTGCAACACGTTTGGAATGGTTATTCCGCTCTCGTGGAACCGTGAAACTCGCCTACGGCTCGTCTCACAAACTTTCCACTCGATCTGAATATTCTTCATTCCACACTTGTTGCAGAATATACTATTCTACACAAAATTTGAATTATTGTGACAGTGACAGTACAGTTGACATCTTTTGCTTGCATCTTGGTTTATATTATCGTTTACATTAAAATGTAAGTAAAACTACTTATTAGATTAGTAGAATGAGCAGAATTAGACGACAGGTCGTGTGCTGGCCACATCATATTTTTTATAATCATGTACAATTTTTTAATCAATATTTTAAAAAGGTACATCTCCAGATCCAGTCTTTCTCTATTAACTCCTTGTTGAAATAAAATTTTATTATTCTTGTGCTAGTCACAAAACACTCGCTACGATAGTACATTTTATGCTGGATTGTAGAAGGTAGACGGGCCTCTTAAATTTGGTTATGATAAACATTAATAATATTATAAAAACTACAATTCAAGAATTCCTTTGGTGTATTTGTGAGTAAGTACTATAAGTATATATTAGAAAAATAAAAATAGTAGAGTATGGCGAGAGGTCATGTGCTGGCCACATCAGATTTTTCAGTTAGTTTTAATTTAGAGTTTTTACCAAAAATCAAGTATGTGGGATTCAAGAACGGTAAAAGGAAATTTCAGTTAGTTTAGTTTTTTGTGTAGGTATTAAAAGTAAAAATATTTATTTAATATACATTTTTAAATATATTTAATGCTAAATATTTTTTAATGTAATGAACAAAGTATTAATTTTAATGCACATATTTAAATAATTCCCAGTTAAATCATACCCCATACTAAACTTCTTTGTATGTTTTTTATGAAAATGTGAAGAAACAAAATGAAAAGCAATTTTTCTCGAGATCTAACAAAGCAATATGAGCGTGGTCTAATATTATGTAGTTTTTAATTTTGAACAGGTTTTGTATTTACCATACTTTCGTCTAAACTTACTACAACAACATTTTAAAATTAGCATTGTTTGTCCCATAAGTATAGCAGATTTCAAATAGACACACAACCGCCATATCCAAACCAGTGAATTAAAACTACGTGTCCGTTATTAATGTTAATATTAAAATTCATAAAAATCTTAAAAGCAGTCAACATCTTTGACTTATTAAATATTATTGTAGATATTTTCGATAATTTTAATTTTTCAAAATGTAACAATTTAACAAAACGAATTAAATCATAGATATTTTTTTTAAATCAATTTTTACGTCCTAAGCCTTATTCGTATTATTATTATTCCTTATTATTCATATTCTTAAATACTCTTAGTGTAAAGCCTCATTCATGATTCACATAAGCGTTTATTTAAAGAAACACAGCATTCACATTTCACATAATGAACTTAAAATAGCTTTAGTAAGTGGTAAACATAAACATAAAGTTTCGCGAATGTAATATTTAAAAAATGTACTTACAAGATCTGGCAAAACATTTTTCAGTTCTTGAATTACTGTATTTATTTCTGTGTTCTTCAAGCCGAGAGCACTTAAGCACAAAACACATATATTGGATAAATAATCCATTTTCACTTATATTAAATTTGTTGATAAATCAAGTACTTATTCAAAAATAATATACTTTATCCTTATCCAACAGAACGAAGATATTTTAACTCGTTACAAGCAAGAACTCGTTGTCAAGCAAAAGACAAGAGAAAACTGTTTGTTTTGTAATCGACAAAGAATACTATAGGTACACTTTTCCCCACTGCTTTTGGAAATGTTAACCCTCGTCGTTGGCCCCACCCTTCTACCTCCCAGGAATTTATACCTGACTCTTACGGAAACAGTTAGGCACTGTTGCCAACTAACATTATGAAAGAGTCGCAATTTTGTTAGTGTAAAACCTCCAGATAATCTCTAGATTTTAATTTTCAAAAACCTCCAGATATCTCCACAAAAACTCCAATTTTGTTTAAAAATTTCCAAATATAAATAAAATATTATATACCTTCTATGACACTTGACACACGCCATTCCATTAGCAGCATCATAACATCAATTACAATTTACAATTACAAATTAGGTATAGTTGTAGTTAAAAATATACTCGAAAAACAAATATTATTAATCAAATGAAAATATTATTTATTTAAATATATTAGAGCATGGGTTTGTAATATATTCGACACAAAATAAGAAAAAAATTAATATCTCCAGAAATGTAGCTAAAGTTATATCGAAAACTCTAGAATTGAGACAAGTCGCAAACTGGTTATAGAAGTCTCTTTTTGATGTCCAATATCGCTAAATTGGTAACACTGCAGTTAGGCCAGAAGCAAATTCTATAGTATGACAATCTTTTGGACATTTACAGTTACAATATCTTCTTATAAAATTTAATACACCTAATTAAGAGGACCGTCTACTACTATTATTCAGCATAAAATGTACTAACGTAGCGAGTGTTTTGCAGCCACTACAAGAATTGTAAAATTTTATTTCAACCAGGATTTAATAGAGAAAGAATGAATCTACAGATGTAAAATTGTAAAATTTTGATCAAAAAACTGTACACGATTATAAAAATTCCGAAATTTTTTAATTTTATTTATTTATTTATTTATTTTAATTTTATGCAAACTTTACACGATTATATCTCATGATCCAAATTAATTTTTAAAAAGGTACATCTATGTAGATCCATTCTTTCTCTATTAAATGTTTATAAAAACATTATCCTGAAGTCAATAATAATCTAACAGTTTACTAGCAACGAAAACACTTTTACAGTATTTTTCAACTTCAAAATGACATTGCATAGCTAGGATGCGGCAAAGTACGAGTTTCGGGCTGGTTTCAGGCAGCCCTAGTAGTGGAGAAAAGAGTGGAATGGAAAAAAAGTAAAATCAAGAGTATTCTAGGAATTCGCCAAAAATGTAGACGAGCCGCTTAAGACGGTTCTATACCATGCTAGAAAACATTCAAGACCAGATTTCGCACGCCATTACACACCTGTTATTGTTTGGTTAAACATAATAATCTAACGGTATTCTTGAAGACAAAAGTACAATCTAGAAATTGTTATTTACAGAATTTTAAAAATTTGCTTCAAAATCGAAATAATGTTGATATGAATGTTGCTATGTTTTGAATAATATATACGAGTATATCTTGATTTTTAAAACGAATTTGATAAATTTCGTTTGGTTATTTTGCAGATCCAAGATTTGTTGGTTTGTTTGTCGACGCTATATTAAAATTTAAAGTTAATTCACTTAATTAAAAGCTTTAGAGTGGCGACAAAAATATTAGTACCATATTTTTTTTATCCCCTTGTACAATACATATTTGTTATTAGTATTTTTAACAAAATAAAAAAAAACGCTGTAGAATTGTGTGCGAAATTAATATTTTTTACTGGCGTGGTGAACGACTGTGCGCTGTGACTATTATAAAATATACTACTTATGTACATTAATCAATATAATATTCAAATAATTGTTTTGCTTTGCTATGATACGAATACTTAGCTCTAGCTACTATTATTCTAATTTTGTTATAAAATCCCGACTAATTTTATAAATTATTAAGTATACTTTTATAATGATCTAAACTTGCCTAGAATCTGGATGAGTTTCTTTCACTACTAGTATTAACCCGTTTTACATTACACTAAATCTTGAACAAGATTTTGTTCTATTTTTGAAACAATCTAAATTGTGTGGTATCACACAGCAAATTGTGTGAAATATTGCATTGTTTCAGTTCACACAATTTGCTGTATGATACTACACAATTTAGATTGTTTTAAAAATTGAACAAGATCTTGTCAAGATTTAGTGTAATGTAAAATGGGCTTTACTATCAAAACGAACGAAAGCAGTTTCTTAAGCCTGTTTTACATTATACTTTTTTCGGCTAGATTCTAGTTCGAGATACATCCGAGAAGTTCCTAGCCATTTCTAGTATAATGTAAATCAGAGATACCCATCCGAGTTCCGTTCGATTTACATACTTTTTTCTAGTATAGAAATATACGCCCGGCTCTATTTTTCTATTCGATATTCATACTAGATTTGTCTACGCATGCGCAGCACTGAAATATAATAATACTGGAACGTGCTCTCGCGACGCCAGCCCGTCGAGTTGCAGGTGATTGCGTCTTTGTCGTACAGTCCTGATTGGTGCCCGAGCCGACAGAGACAGCGACTCGCGGCTGATTGCGTCTTTGTCGTACAGTCCTGATTGGTTTGTGGAGTGCAAGACAACGATAGCATCACTTGCGAGTAGCTGTCTCTCTCGGCTCGCTTTTCGTACACAGCGAGCATAGAGAGTGCACGTTCCAGTATTACTATATTTCAGTGATGCGCAGTTCAATCTCGAGTCAGTTTGACCTTTAAAACCTTGTTTTGATATTTTGTATTGATTTGTTCACGTTGACGTTTATGAGTTTTGCACTTGTACGTGTTATTCAAGTTGTGTTAATATTTTTTCCATTATGAATTCTAACCTCCAAATCTTAAGTTGTCACTTGTCAGAATAAGTAAGAATATTATTTATTATTTTGAAGTTGCCTAACTTGGACCATTTCGGAAAAACGAAGAATTCCGATTATATACGAATAGTTTGGAAATAATGTATGAAAATCGAACGAATCTCGGATGGAAATCAAACGAGAAATCTAGCATGAATCTAGACGAAAAAAGTATAATGTAAAACAGGCTTCAGAGGCAACGCATTTTGAACGCTAAATTTTCAGATCATTATAACGCACGAAATATATTTGTAAGCCCGTTTTACATTACACTAAATCTTGAACAAGATATTGTTCAATTTTTTAAACAATCTAAATTGTGTAGTATCATACAGTAAATTGTGTGAAATATCGCTTTGGTTCGTAAATTGTCTGAAAAAATATGTTATTTATTTATTTATTTATTTATTTATTGTTCTTTAACCACGTTACAAAGAATTATTTTTGTTTGTAGCAAGTCAGTACAGCACAATACATTACAAAATACAAATTAAAATTCACGAAGTGAGTTTCATATCAACATTTTTGTACAACAAATGTAATCGTCAATGGAGTAGAAAGCCTGCTTTAATAGATAAGATTTAATTGTCTTTTTAAATTGTTTTAAATCTAAAACTTTAACATCCTCAGGCAAAACATTGTATAGATCGAAATTTAAGGTGTGAGTTTTTGACTTTTGGAGTCTAAATGTAGGTTTACGTAGGAGATTAGCAGACCTAGTATGGTAGGAGTGGCAGTCACCATTTTTGATAATATTAGATTTAGATTTATGTATTTCAAGTAGAGAATGCAAAATGAATATAGATGGTAAAGTTAAAATATTTAGTTCAATGAAAGCTTCTTTACAATGCTCTCTAAACTTGAGACCCAATATTATTCTAACAGCTGTCTTCTGCATACGAAAAATTGCTATTGCATACGAAGAGTTTCCCCACAGAAGAGTCCCATACGATATGACAGAGTGAAAAAGGGCGAAATATACAGATTTTAAAGTACAAATATCAATACTTAGTTTAAGTCTTCGAAGCAAAAACAAAGCAATTTATTGCTCAAGATATTGTTCAATTTGTTGCTCAATTTCTTGTTCAATATTTAGTGTAGTGTAAAACGGCCATTAGACTATTTTCAAAACAAAAAAATACACAAATAGTCCAGTCAGGAGAGGTTTTGACTGAAGACTAATACATAACCAAATGAAATTTGGCATGTGAGTAGTTAAGAACATACAGAAACAAAAAAAAATTCGCTCTATCTCGGCATGCTCCGCTTCCCACAAAAATTTTCAGTTGAAACTCAAAATTTTCTTGTAACGCATTTTCCTCGAAAACTATCAAAGATTTTGGAAAACTGTTTTGACAGGATGAAAGCTGAGGAAATTTGCTATCAAAATGGTCTTTGAAAATTTTTCATAAGTAGCACCGTGTAGGCACCAGCCATTTAATATTCGAATGACTTGAGAATTTTCTGTATAGTAGGCGCTACATTGCGAATGACGTAATAAATTCGCCGCTACAGAATGAATGTGGTATAACTTCGTTAAAGAACATCATTTTGTAAAGATAAAAATTGCGTTTTATTCGTCGAGGCTTCCACTTTCAATTGCACTAATAACATTTGAATTTCCGACCACGTTTATACCGAGAAACTTGCTTTTAAAAAAATCATAACTCAGTATTAGAAGACGTTCAAAGAATTCTCAATATTTTCAATATCTATGAATGAAATTGTAAACTCGTAGACCACTTGGCCACTTTTGGCCCCGTAAATTGATTTTTAATGATCTTATCGTTAAGTACAAATACTAATCAACAAGATTCTGTAATTTGTTTCATCAATTATTGTACTACTACGTACATGTAACAAATGTTTTCCTTAAAAAAGATCATAACCTATAAATAAAGAAGGTAGCGAAAACCAGTTTTCTTTTCGGACGTACAACACACAACCCTCCAAATATTTGCATGTGATTGGGGATGATTTGGTGAAGATAATCCTCAACGAGTTTACAATTTCAGTCATAGATATTGAAAATGTTGAGAATTCTTTAATACTGAGTTATGATTAGTGATGAACAAACCAAGATTTCTTGTCTTGCTCAGTTATTTCTTGTCTTGTCTTGCTGTCGATGTCAAGTGAGGCATTTACTTAATAAATAGGTATGGATGCAGAGGAAAATTACGATTCCCCACCGGAACCTTTCGAAGACAGTGGTAGCGAGTACGTACCAAGTAATGCGAGTACTGAGAGTGTTGAAACTGAAAGTAATAGACATAAGAGAGCATGTAACGATATAAACACTTCTTTAAACAGGTGAATACCATTATGCTTAACCTATTTTAGTTTTATTATTTACTTTCATATTAAGCCGTTAATTAAGAATTCGCAATGAAAGGGTATAAGAACGAGAAATTATATTAATTTAGAGTAAATAAAAATACAGTACAGACGCAGAAAAAAATATTTTTATTTTATAATTTTGTAGGAAGAAAAAGAAAGTTAAGACAAAGGAAAAACTAAATGATTATTATATTATTGAAGACACAAATATAATAAAAGATAAGATTGCTACATGTAGGCTATGCAAAGATGAAGGAAAAATTGTAACTTTAAAAATGAAAAATAGAAACAATTCAGGCCTAAAGAGACATTTACAGGCAAAACATACGGCAAATTTAAAAAAAATTTACCCTGAAAGTTCTGAAACAGCACCTGCACCTGCTTCAACTTCAACATCTTTTCAAGGAATGAAACAACAAACTATAGTTAGCATGTTTCAAGATATTGCAGAAAACAAGGTATGAAGATAAAAGTTATTAGAAAAATGAAAATGAACTGTGATTTTTTGCCCATGTCTTAATTTACGAGGAAACAAATTAAATTTTACACATTACTTAATTTTTATACTACAAAATTACTACAATTTTCGGATTATTGTCAGGGTAAAAAACCAGTTATAACAAAAATAAATTTAATGTAAAAATTGTCAGTAGTAAATTAGACGTAAGACGTAACTGTCAAGTTTATTTTTTGAATATATCTTAGTAAAATGCGTAAAATAGTATTCACTCACAATACGTTAGAAAATTGGTTTTTCTTCATTAGTGTGGCTTTGAGCACTTGCTACGCTTTTTTTAATCAAACAGTCACAGCCTACTCATTCAATAAAAGATCACTTTTCAAAATTATTATACTGTATACTATTGTGTATGTTATCGTATTGTTTTTTTTCCAGGACAAAAATGTTTTTAACCAAAAGGAATTTGATAACTATTTAATAAATTTTGTTGTTAATAAGTACTTACCTTTTAATTTCTTTGAAGATGATAGTTGTAAAAATCTTTTTTTATACTTAAACAAAAATGCGATATTGCCAAAAAGAAATACATTGCGTCATGAAATTTTGAAGAAATTTGAAGAAATGCAAGAAATTGTAAAGAACATACTTGTTGAAAATAGTTCGAAACTATCATTTACAATAGACAGTTGGACTTCAATTAGAAATCAGTCATATTACGGCGTTACTTGTCATTTTATAAATAATTCGTGGCAGATGAAATCATTAGTATTAGATTTTGTTCCTGCCAAAGGCAATCATGACGGCGAATACATGGCAACGTTGTTTTTCGATATACTGAAACAGTATAACATAATAGACAAATTACAAGGTGTAACTACAGATAATGCATCTGTTAGTTTTACATTCATGCGGCACCTAAAATCAAAAATTAGTTCTGATTCTGATTTTGATATCGAAAATAGGCACTTTATTTGTTTTGCACATGTGTTAAACTTAGCCGTCCAAGATCTTATGAAAATTATAAATGTTGACTACAACGGAGATGACCTTCATCAGCTGTCTGATGAAGATCTAGAAGATTCTGCAGCGATTGAACATTTGCATACAAAATTTGTTACAAAAACCAGAATTTTATTTAAAAAAATTAAAAAATCTGAACAACAACAAAACAAATTCAGTACTTGTTGTGACACGGTAAATTTAAAATGCTCAGTACCAATTATTGATGTTAAAACAAGGTGGAACTCAACATTTGAAATGCTAAGTTGGGCTCTTAAATATAAAATTCCATTAAATATATTATGTGATACAAACGAAGATCTGGCTCAATACAGGAATGATGAGCACACATGGAATTTATTACAACGGATTTTAAAATATCTGACACCATTTAAAACATTATCTGACAAACTCGGTGGAGACAAATACTGCACTTTATCTATGGTTGTAGTAGGTATAAATTTATTGATTGACAAATTGGAAATGTGGTCTTTTGAACTAAATGAAAAAACAAATATAAATGACACTGACAAAAAAATTATTACTGCGTTATTAGCAGCTAGAGACAAAATACTGAAACATTATAAGAAGACCAATTGGATATATTGTGTAGTTTTGTTGTTGGATCCACGACATAAAAAAGAAACATTTTCTTTAACACACTGGGGAAAAGAGTTAGAAAAAACCGCTGTAAAAAAGTTTGAAGAATATTTTAAAAACAATTATTTTATTGCAAAGGAAACCACAGCACCTAATTCCACATCCAGTTCAGAAGAGAAGAATTATAGCATTTGTAATGACGACGACTTAAATTTTGGTCAGATATTTAATCAATTGACACCAGAAACATCTTCCACTTTTGAATGGAAACAAGAACTGGATGATTATTTCACCACTAAACGTGCCGATGAAAGTACAAATATTCTTGAATGGTGGAATAAACATGAGTATATGTACCCCATGTTGTCCAGAATGGCAAGAGACATATTTAGTACAACAGCAACCTCTGTTCCATCGGAAAGAGTTTTTTCAAAAGCTTCACTTATTATACGCAAACATCGAAATCGGTTAAATTCCGAATCAGCAAGAATCCTAATTTGCTTACATTCATGGAACACTGTAATGTAAAGTGGCTAGAGAGAGGGCTAGAGGCTGTTAATGTCTTATTAGTTTTTTTAATTTTTGTGATTTATATGTACCTACATAAGATTATTATTTACTATACTTTTGTACCAGTTTTTTGTTGTTTTCTGTACAACAATTACCTACTCATTGTTTGTTTATTTAAATAAATAATTAATTTAATTGAATTTTAGTCAATTTTATTAAATAAAAATACCTATTACTAAATTTTCATTTTGTTTTAACTTCAGTTTTGGAATTGTAAACAAAATATTAAAATAATTATAACAAGAATTCTTGCTTCTTGCAACAAGAAATCTTGTTCTTGTTCATGTCAATCTTGTCTTGTCTTGTTTCTTGCATGGCTACTTCTTGTCTTGTTCTTGCAGCAAGAAATTAAAAACAAGAACAAGAAAACCGTGAAACACTAGTTATGATTCTTTAAAAAGCAAGTTTCTCGGTATAAACGGGGTCGGAAATTCAAATGTTATTAGTGCAATTGAAAGTGGAAGCCTCGACGAATAAAATGCAATTTTTATGTTTACAAAATGATGTTCTTTAACGAAGTTATACCACATTCATTCTGTAGCGGCGAATTTATTACGTCATTCGCAATGTAGCGCCTACTATACAGAAAATTCTCAAGTCATTCGAATATTAAACGGCTGGTGCCTACACGGTGCTACTTATGAAAAATTTTCAAAGATCATTTTGATAGCAAATTTCCACAGCTTTCATCCTGTCAAAACTGTTTTTCAAAATTTTCGATAGTTTTCGAGAAAAATGCGTTACAAGAAAATTTTGAGTTTCAACTGAAAATTTTTGTGGGAAGCGGAGCATACCGAGGTGGAGCGAATTTTTTTTTTTGTTTCTGTATGTTCTTAACTACTCACATGCCAAATTTCATTTGGTTATATATTAGTCTTGGGTTTCAGTTAATTTTTGACTCTCCTGACTGGACTAAAATATTATAGTCATATTTTTATTTAGGTAGGTAGGTACTTTCCAGGTAAAATTAAAACAAATTAATTATTACAATTACATACATGGCCAGGTTCTGAAAACTTTTACTGTGCAATATCCGCGGCAAGTTTCTGAAAATTTTCTCCTAATATGAAATAATCGCTGAACGTTTTGTTTTGATTGGTTTAATATTAAAAATCTGGTTGTTTCATTTGTTATTCAAATGTTAAGGAAATAGTCCTAGTTATAGGTACTTTTTCGTTATTGTCAATAAATTATTATAATAATTAGTTGTCATTTAAATACATGATTTAAATTTCTGTACTATTTAAAATGCAAAAGCGTATTTTATATATTGGCATTCATGAAAAATTGAACTTAAGAGACCCGTCTACTACCTAAAATCCAGCATAAAATGTACTAACGTAGCGAGTATTTTGTGGCCTGTACAAGAATTGTAAAATTATATTTCAACCAGGATTTAATAGAGAAAGAATGAATCTACAGATGTGCCTGTTTAAAATTTTGATTAAAAAATCGTACATGAAGTTCGAAAAATACAAATTAATTTTTACAATTTTTAAAAAGGTCCATTCTTTGTCTATTAAATGTTTATAAAAAAATTATTCTGAATTCAATAATAATCTGACAATTTACTCGCAACGAAAACACTTTTACAGTATTTTTCAACTTCAAAATCACCTTGTATTGCTAGGATGCGACAAAGTACAAGTTTCGAGCTAGTTTCAGGCATCCGTAATAGTGGGGAAAAGAGTGGAATAGAAAAAAAGTAAAATCGACAGTATTCTAGGAATTCGGAATAAACGTAGACGGGCCGCTTAAAAACAAATTTAAAATCTGTAACGAATACGTTTGTTATTGTTGAATTCGGTAAAAATATAGACGAGCCGCTTAATATATTTCGTAGTATTATATCACATTTCATAAAGTAAAATATTTATATTTATATGTACGTAAATAAATTTAGGGTGTAAAGGGTTAAAAAGTGAAAAAACCGTACCTACCTAACACGAAGTCTGTAATGGTAATTTTTTAACCCCATAATAGTCAAAATCACTGCAACTATAGCTATAGCGACACTTTAAAACTTTTACATGGCTTATTTTGTACATGCTTTCTGCATACATTTCGGATAAACGATGTAACCTACAATGAAAATTATATTACACAATGAAAACATATTCATTCCTAATTGCCTGCTTCTAAAAATTATGTCTGTAATAATAATTGTTCATTTTGCATACAATTCATTGCAATTTGGTGAATTTTGCTCCCTCTACTTTCATTTCTACTGCAAATTATATATTTTTTTAGGTATTCTTATTTAGCATAAGGCAATCTAGAAACTCTAATGATTCCATTGATATCTTTTTATGCCTATTGTTTGATCCTAATTGCAGACATTTTTGCAGATAAAGTGCATAAAAATGACTAAGTATTTGAAAAGGTTTCGAGCGCGACAAACGAATGCCTAAATGTGTAGGCGTATTAAATGTAGTACAAGTGACCTATCAAATTTCACGCTCTGCGCCATATCTAATTGAAAGTTACATTGCTTGATATTAGAGAAACAAAATTTAAATGCTCGACCCTACCTCGACCTAAATTGAAATCAGACACATTGGATAGCTGCCTAATTATGTGGTTTGTTTACATGTATTTGTTGTATTTAGGTGTAAGTCTCGATACAATTTATGGAAGAAATTGATGAAAGCAATGGAAATAAAAACCATGGACGTAAACATCACACAATAAAAATACAATACTATTCACAACGTTTGCACGAGCGGAAAACAAGACTTCTATTGACAAAAAACGTTGCCAATAAAATTTTGTCTACATTATAAGATTATCAATACACCGTCATATCCCAAGTTAAATAAAAACCTACTTCGAACGTTCATAACTTCGCGCCAAATCATCGGAAGTACTTTTTTTTTTCGAAAGGAAAATGAATGAACTTTATCGCCTTGGTAGTGGATGGAATTCACGTAGTTACCTATTTTTATGCACCCGGTACAAGTTGTCAAAGTTTGACATTTTTTGACATCAAGAACTGTTTTCTAAGGAGACTGGCAGGAAGTAAAATGAACTTGGCGTGAGATTAATTTTCATGACCTTAAAGAGGAAACTTCAATCTTGTCAGAACTCAAATTGAACCGAGTTATGGCGGTCTACAAATTCGGAATTTTGGGTGCATTGTCAAGTGGTGCGTTTTTTTAATGCCCATTATATATATTTCCTATTTCAGAAACAATGTGTAATATTGAATCCCCGTCCTCATTGGTACTATTAATACTGATATATTCAAGCAGACACTCCAAAATTTTGAACTGATTCTTTTTTGATGCTATGGAAATACAAAGAAATGCAAATTCTATTAAATTTTAGGTTAAACATCTTTTAAACAATACTCTGCAAGATTCTTTAAAATATTTCTTTGTTAAAACTTGGAATTTTGTTTTTTAAAAATGTATGTACTATGTCACTATGTTCTCCATAGCTACTTAGTAGTACTAAATACTAAATGTGGTAAAATAAAAATTACGAGGAAATAAGAAGTGCATGAAGACAAACTGTAAAATATTTTTTGCACAATTGGTCTTTTTTATCAACTTGCCATGCCTGTTTCCAAGATTGTATGTTGATCTTACCCGTGTCCAGATAATTCATCGCCGGAAAATTCATCGCGGAAAGTTAATCGCAGGAAAATTCATCGCGGGGAAAATTCATCGCGAGGTAAATTAATCGCAGGAAAGTTCATCGCGGTAAAGTTCATCGCGGGGTAAATTCATCGCGAGGTAAATTCATCGCGGGCAAATTAATCGCGGGAAAGTTCATTGCGGGGAAAATTCATCGCGAGGTAAATTAATCGCGAGAAAGTTCATCGCGGGAATGTTCATCGCGGGGAAAATTCATCGCGGGGAAAATTCATCGCAAGGTAAATTAATCGCGAGAAAGTTCATCGCGGAGAAAATTCATCGCGAATATATTTATTGTAGTAATGTGGAATGGTATGTTGTGTTATGTTAATCCTTATTGATCACGAATTATTTTATAATATGAAATTTAATATTTTCCCTTACAAACTGCACTTGAAGAAAGTTCATAAAATTCTAACGTTTGCAGGTGTTCTTTGGCTTACAATTTCTATAATAGGATTAAAAAGTCATTTCCCTGGTTAGAATGCCACATAGAAAACACATAAAAAAAATTTATACGGTTCTATGGTAATCAATATGTGTATTGAAACACCTCTTTTACCATAAACTGCTGGAAATCCAGATATATATTTTATTGGTTTTTATCCGCATTTACGAATGTAAGTCTATCCGTTCGTATGAGATATAATGGTATACAGGTGGAACGGATTTTATACGATTCTATGGTAATCAATATGTGTATTGAAACACCTCTTTTACCATAAACTGCTGGAAATCCAGATATATATTTTATTGGTTTTTATCCGCATTTACGAATGTAAGTCTATCCGTTCGTATGAGATATAATGGTACACAGGTCGAACGGATTTTATACGATTCTATGGTAATCAATATGTGTATTGAAACACCTCTTTTACCATAAACTGCTGGAAATCCAGATATATTTTATAAACTTGAATACTACGGAATTAAAGGGGTAGCATTGAAATTATTTAAGTCTTATTTAGAAAATCGAGAGCAATGTGTTATTATTGAGGGTGTAGCTTCAGATAGTTCAACCATAGAGGTCGGTGTCCCGCAGGGTTCCGTTTTAGGCCCTTTTTTATTTCTCATTTATATTAATGATTTCAGTGACTTTGTTCGGCCTTGCGATAGTGTTCTTTTTGCTGATGATACATCCATAATTAGTCAAAACAGTAACTACGACGCTCTTCTAATGGATGTTGAAAACAATACTAAAAGGGCGGATGAGTGGTTTGCCGCAAATAATTTACTTTTAAATGCGGACAAGACGCAACAACTGATTGTTTCTAACTCGAATCTTTTGAACAAGGGAGAATCAGTTGTTATACTCGGTATTCATTTAGAACCTTCACTGAACGGTTCTTCTCATGTGAAGTCTATTAGTAAGAAGCTTTCAGGCTCATTGTTTTTGCTTCGAAGACTTAAACTAAGTATTGATATTTGTACTTTAAAATCTGTATATTTCGCCCTTTTTCACTCTGTCATATCGTTTGGGACTCTTCTGTGGGGAAACTCTTTGTATGCAATAGCAATTTTTCGTATGCAGAAGACAGCTGTTAGAATAATATTGGGTCTCAAGTTTAGAGAGCATTGTAAAG
The DNA here is from genome assembly GCA_947534325.1 of Agonum fuliginosum. Lineage (NCBI taxonomy): Eukaryota > Metazoa > Arthropoda > Insecta > Coleoptera > Carabidae > Agonum > Agonum fuliginosum. Next base: position 8,023,398 of record OX384046.1, read on the forward strand.
AAGCTTTCATTGAACTAAATATTTTAACTTTACCATCTATATTCATTTTGCATTCTCTACTTGAAATACATAAATCTAAATCTAATATTATCAAAAATGGTGACTGCCACTCCTACCATACTAGGTCTGCTAATCTCCTACGTAAACCTACATTTAGACTCCAAAAGTCAAAAACTCACACCTTAAATTTCGACCTATACAATGTTTTGCCTGAGGATGTTAAAGTTTTAGATTTAAAACAATTTAAAAAGACAATTAAATCTTATCTATTAAAGCAGGCTTTCTACTCCATTGACGATTACATTTGTTGTACAAAAATGTTGATATGAAACTCACTTCGTGAATTTTAATTTGTATTTTGTAATGTATTGTGCTGTACTGACTTGCTACAAACAAAATAATTCTTTGTAACGTGGTTAAAGAACAATAAATAAATAAATAAATATATTTTATTGGTTTTTATCCGCATTTACGAATGTAAGTCTATCCGTCCGTATGAGATATAATGGTACACAGGTCGAACGGATTTTATAGGAATCTATGGTACTTAATGTGTATTGGAATTCATTAATTCTACGGCTTTTTATATGATTTTATTTGCATTTACGGATTGGATTTTATTGGTTTCTATACGATTTTATTTGTATTTACATATTGGATTTTAGTGTTTTCTATGGGTTTCTATGTGATTTAAAACGTATTTGCAGTTAGGATTTTATTTGTTTTTATATGATTTTATTTGTATTTACAGATTGGATTATATTGGTTTCTATACGATTTTATTTGTATTTACGTATTGGTTTCTATGGGTTTCTATACGATTTAACTCGTATTTGCAGTTAGGTTTTTATTGGTTTCTATGGGTTTCTATATGATTTTATTTGTATTTACAGATTGGATTTTATTGGTTTCAATGGGTTTCTATATGATTTTATTTGTATTTACAGATTGGATTTTATTGGTTTCTATGGGTTTCTATATGATTTTATTTATATTTACAGATTGGATTTTATTGATTTCTATGGGTTTCTATATGATTTTATTTGTATTTACAGATTGGATTTTATTGGTTTCTACATGATTTTATTTGTATTTACAGATTGGATTTTATTGGTTTCTATGGGTTTCTATATGATTATATTTGTATTTACAGATTGGATTTTATTGGTTTCTATGAGTTTCCATATGATTTTATTTGTATTTACAGATTGGATTTTATTGGTTTCTATGGGTTTCTACATGATTTTATTTGTATTTACAGATTGGATTTTATTGGTTTCTATGGGTTTCTACATTATTTTATTTGTATTTAAAGATTGGATTTTATTGGTTTCTATGAGTTTCTATGGGTTTCTATATGATTTTATTTGTATTTCCAGATTGGATTTTATTGGTTTCTATGAGTTTCTACATGATTTTATTTGTATTTACAGATTGCATTTTATTGGTTTCTATGGGTTTCTATGATTTTATTTGTATTTACAGATTGGATATTATTGGTTTTTATGGGTTTCTATATGATTTTATTTGTATTTACAGATTTGATTTTATTGGTTTCTATGGGTTTCTATATGATTTTATTTGTATTTACAGATTGGATATTATTGGTTTCTATGGGTTTCTACATTATTTTATTTGTATTTAAAGATTGGATTTTATTGGTTTCTATGAGTTTCTATATGATTTTATATGTATTTACAGATTGGATTTTATTGGTTTCGATGAGTTTCTATGGGTTTCTATATGATTTTATTAGTTTTTTACAGATTGGATTTTATTGGTTTCTATGGATTTCTACATGATTTTATTAGTATTTACAGATTGGATTTTATTGGTTTCTATGGGTTTCTACATGATTTTATTTGTATTTACAGATTGGATTTTATTGGTTTCTATGGGTTTCTACATGATTTTATTAGTATTTACAGATTGGATTTTATTGGTTTCTATGGGTTTCTACATGATTTTATTTGTATTTACAGATTGGATTTTATTGGTTTCTATGGGTTTCTACATGATTTTATTTGTATTTACAGATTGGATTTTATTGGTTTCTATGGGTTTCTATATGATTTTATTAGTATTTACAGATTGGATTTTATTGGTTTCTATGGGTTTCTACATGATTTTATTTGTATTTACAGATTGGATATTATTGGTTTCTATGGGTTTCTATATGATTTTATTTGTATTTACAGATTGGATTTTATTGGTTTCTATATGATTTTATTTGTATTAACAGATTGGATTTTATTGGTTTCTATATGATTTAAATCGTATTTACAGTTAGGATTTTATTGGTTTTTATATGGTTTTATTGGTTTTATATGATTTTATTTGTATTTACAGATTTGATTTTATTGGTTTCTATATGAATTTATTTGTATTTATGTATTGGATTTTATTGGTTTTCTATGGGTTTCTATATGATTTAAATCGTATTTACAGTTAGGATTTTATTGGTTTTTATATGGTTTTATTGGTTTTATATGATTTTATTTGTATTTACAGATTTGATTTTATTGGTTTCTATATGAATTTATTTGTATTTACGTATTGGATTTTATTGGTTTTCTATGGGTTTCTATATGATTTAAATCGTATTTGCGGTTAGGATTTTATGGGTTTTTATATGATTTCAGTCTTACTTACAGTTTGGTTTTTATGGTTTTCTATGGGTTTATATGATTTAAGTCTTACTTACAGTTTGGTTTTTATGGTTTTCTATGAGTTTTCATTAGACTTGAATCGAATCTCCACGTAGCACAGCATTTATAGTTTGGATTTTATTGCACGTTTGGGTGTTGCGGAATCATGATTTCATTAGTAAAGTAAAGTATATTATATTATATCTATACAATCACAGTTCACATAAAATATAAAGTAAATATAAAGAAAAAAAATAAAAACAAAAAATAAAATAAAAAACAAAATAAAATCGTATTCTCTTCGCAAATCTGTAAATAAAAATTTAACAATTAATTTATTTTAATGTCGATTAATGTAAATATATTTACCATTTCCATTTACGTCCAGGCAATGGCCATTCAATCAATATTCTGTAAATAATTTGTTCATTTAATTAATACATACATTACTTTGTAGTCTATATAACTATAACTTGAGGAGCCCAAAATAATGTATTTTCCTTAATAAACTTTTGACAAAAACTCATTTAATCATTTTTTATATAGAAATTGGGGATACTAAAATGTTTCATAAGATTGTTGTTTAATATAACCAACCTCGTATCTCATAAGATTCCTTCACAGTTATAGAAATGAAAATAAAATTATCATAGTAAATGAAATACAAATTTTAAATATTTAACTAACAAATTGTCGAAATTTTTCAGAAATATATTCAGAATTTAACAAGCTGCTATTTTAACAACGTTATTGTTAACCAATATGAGATTTAACAATTCATTTATCAAACTGGTTATTATAGTTAAAATTATTGTAAATTCTAAGGTACAGTGGTATATTACATTATTATTTCGAAAATCACAATGATGATCAAAATAAAATAGTAATAGTATTAAACGACAGATGAATATAAAATGATTTACCGTTTCATCATCATCGGCATCATCATCACCGCCATGAACATCACCGCCATCAACATCTCCGCCATCAACATCTCCGCCATCAACATCTCCGCCATCAACATCTCCGCCATCAGCATCACCGCCATCAAAATCACCGCCATCAACATCGCCGCTATCAACATCACTGCCATCAAGTTCCCCATCAAAATTTTTTCTGCTCGTATTTGGGGATCCAACAAATGGTTCCATAGATGAACCAGGCAAAGTTTCGGACTCTGAGGCAACTGAATTGTTGCCTCGTGGCTTTCTGCACAGGTCCGTAATTTTTCGGGCGATGTATTGGGCCACTTTTGCCACCTCTATATCGGCCACAACCTCTGGTGTGCCTTTTTTTAGTAGGTAGTACCTAAAAGAATCTGGAAAATACGTGCAATATTAGGATAACGAAAATAATAGTTTTATTTATGTATAAATACACTACATACAGGGTACCAACCCTCTAAACATACATGACGCCATTATTTCGAATTTCACAGCTCTTAGATTAGGGCCGATTATTTCGTTTGTATGTGTAAAAAGCAGAGATGGGTAAATTACTTAAAAATGTGATTAATTATTTTTTTGGAATTATAGTCTTAATGTTAATTAATTTACAGTCGTCCAAGTTACATTACTTTAAATCAAAAAGTAACTATCGCAACGAAGGAAGAAAAACAACGAGAAAGAATGTAATTGTTCATGTAATTGCATTTTTATGACAAAAATATGATAATTACTAATTATATTTATTAATTGATTAATTAATCCCTAACTTTGAAATTACATAGTAAATGTAACAAAAAATTTAAATTGACAATTACATTTTGGAAGGTTTAGGGACGATTGTACAATCTCAGCTTAAACTACGCTAAACTATGGTTACGAAAAATTCCTTTTGTACTGTAGTATATAATTGATGTACAGTTTTAACCCTAGAGATTGGATGTTTAAACTTAGTTTAACTAAGCTTAAATCAAAAACAATGGTTACGAAAATTTCTGTTGTGCTATTGTATATCATTGATTTACAGTTTTATTAGAACGATTACCTGGGTAGTGGGTAAACTGAGTTTAACTAAGCTTGAGTTTATATTAAATCTTAAACTAAACTCGAATTGTACAACCGGCCCAAAAAATGAAAAACGTGGTACGCATGCAATAAATAATTGATGCATGAATAGTTCACCTAAGTTACTAACAATTTTATTGCACTTCAAATGATATGAACTGTTTTCTCAACGACAGCTTCTCTCTATACTAATTACTATTATCTATTGCATGAGCCCTACGTTTTTCATTGTGTGTGAAATTTTTCTATCGATTTTAAACAGGAAATATAAAATAAATTAATTTATTGATTGCAAGTTGTTCTGCCAGTAAAACAGTTTTTAAATGATGTCGGCAATTATTAAACGCCAAATTGTGATTAAAATCAATATGATTTAAATTAGTAAATATCCAGTTCTGAGTTATGTTTAAAATTTAAAGTCTGAAGCTTATCGGGAAGTTAGTTTAAATAAATTGCAAAATTTGTACCGAACAGACAGACAAGAAAGCGAGTTAATAAAAACGGGGTAATAAATGACAACTGACAAGTAGTGTTCAAATTTGAAAATGTTGAATGCAAAATTAAATTGCGCAAATACTTTGAAATAAAGACAGCATATATTTTTAACTAATACATTTTTATAAACTAATATTTTACCTTGAATAGCTCCCAGTTTTATGGGATCTAAAGCAGGTTTAGACTGTGTAGTTTTTAAACGGTTACATGGCCGCCCAGTCACCGAACTATTGGCCAGCTCTAAATGACCAAACACAGCGCAAGCCAAATTCTTTACGAATTGTTGCCTGGACCTACTGAGAGTAAAAATACTCTCATAAGTATTGGTGGGTATCCATATACCCCTTCCGACATGTGACTGTAAAAAAGTTTCATAATATACATTAAAAATAATACAAACATTAATCAATCTGTTATTAAAAACAAAAGGTTTCATGTTATCAGTTTTATTACCTCCCGCCTCAAATTCTATAATAAGTTTTAGAATACGAATAAAGTATTTTCGAGATGGTGTCTATGTGTGTGTGCGCGCGCGCGTGTGTGTGTGCGTGTGGGTGTGTGCGTGGGTGTGTGCGTGGGTGTGTGCGTCTGTGTGTATGTTAGGTTGTATGTAGCATTATTTCCGGCTTCTATAACTCAAAATGTTACAAACATTAGACAACCAAATTTTGTATATAACGTCGTAATACAAATCTTAAGAACCCAGTCATTTTTATTAAACAGTTTTTTTTAAATATAGCATCCCATATTTTTAAAATCACGTACAGAGGGTTTAGCAGCTAATCGAGTTACTTTAAATATTTTAAATATTATTAAAGATACAAATATAAAGTATAAAACAAAGTTGTAGTAGACCAAGAGGGACATCTGCCTATGAATGAATTTTTTATTATTAAAGCAGTGGTTCTAAAGTTATATGATTTCAAACGGAAGTATGCATAGATTTTGTATCATGATTTTTTTAAATAGTTTTTTACAAATTTCATTATGTTAATAATTGGTAGATGGTTCAATTTTAAAATAAAATGTCTCCCTTGATTCTCTGTAGTTTTTTTTTTGCATCTTTATTAATATTAAAATTAATTAACATACGTTATTTCCTTTCTTCATTCCCGGTTGCAGAATATCTTCCCTGATTGCCTCTGTCTCTGTCTCTCTTTTCTTGTTTTGTTTTAAATAATCTATAAACAGACATAATTAAATTATAACAGAGAAGCTGTAGCTATTCCTTACCCGAGTATCTAGGCAAGAAATGTAAGTAATTTTACCCATAAAATTATGGACTCAAAATATATTTGCTCGATTATTTGAATATCAAAATATTACAGGTTAAATGACAAAATTTTCAGTATCAACAGTGGGGTTCCAAGTAGATGATTTTATCACAAAATTTAATCATAGTTATATCCCGAGTGCAATGAAGTTAAGGTGAATAACAACCAAATCTAAATTCAAACCTAATTTGAAAATGAAAATTTTTATTGTAGTTTTTCGGTTTAAAAATAAACTGAATTACGAATTATGCAAATATAAATAGCAATAGAGTTCTATTATCTAAATAATTTAAAATGTTGACCATTTATTTATTATTTAAACACGAAAATTGTTAGTGAAAATTTTAATTAATATTTACTTGGAAACGGGATCAAACCTGGTAATGAAAATTATATGGTCATCTATACCCTCTTCCACGCTTATCAAAATTAAATAAAATAAAATGTGTAACAAAATCGGTTTTCGTTGCTTTTCTTAAAAACTTATAAATATAAAACGTATAATTTCGTTTTCAAAACGAACAAATAACTATAAATATTAACTTTATAGAATAATTTCTATCTCATAAATTCTGGTAATATAATGTAATAAAATAAAAAATAGTATTACTATATATATATATATATATATATATATATATATATATATATATATATATATAAATAAATTTAGTGTAATAGGTTAAAATTTGATATTTTGCGTATATCAAATCATTTTATTATATATATATATATATATATATATATATATATATATATATATATATATATATATATATATATATATATATATAATGTATATATATATATATATTATATATACATTAACTGTAATGTTTATAGATTGTATACCACAACTTATCTTTCACAAAAACTACATTATTTTGCAAAATAATTATTTTATAATTTTTATCATAAATTATTACGAATACAAAATCATCATTTTAACCGAATTTTGGCTATGTGGTGGTGTAGGTGTTTCCATGGTAACCTTTTAGATAAATAAATCTGCTTTGCGGAAATAACTTAAATTGTCTATGTAGACATAAATTTAGATGTACTGCAGGCTTAGTTAATTCTGATTTATATAATAAAATTATAAATAATTATAGCTAGATAATAAACATATGTTATAGCAAATTAAATGTATTTCTATATCACGTGTTTTTAATAACCCAAAAACTAAAAAGTCTGTTTTACATGCTGGAAAAATTTTACTATGGGTTGCTTCTGTTCAGTTTTGTTTTGGTTGCGTTCAAATTCGGTCGCCATACTATTCACCTTAATCGTTAAATTCGACATGTCTGGCTTATGAAATAAATTTTGCTTGTGTTTGAGTAAAGTCCGTCCCAAACTTCTTTGCCGTTACGTCATACCTGTAGTTCGTATCAATCAATTAGAAATTATGGCGGGAAAGTTATATTTTGATATCAAATATTTTTAAACTATATTATGTGAATATTTCGAATAATAATAAAGATAGAAAGAGTAAAACAATGTATTCTTTAGTTATTCTTGAAATTAAAATGATGACGTAACGGCAAAGAAGTTTGGGACGGACTATACATAATAATTCGAAAAAATCCCGATACCGCAGATCGAGGGATTTTATCTGAAATTATTATGTACGATAACACTTTTTTAAAAGCAATTTTTTTGAATAGACCAGACGTCAAATTTATCGATTCAAATCTTTAGTACGAGGGGCATATGTGAAGATTCATGAATTCATAGTAAAAACTTTCAATACAAAGCTCAAAATTTGTTTAAAAAGCTAGCTTCAATTTAATCGCGATTAAATAGCATGGTGCTATTTAATCACGTATTTAAATTGGAAAACAATGAAAAATAAGACAATTTGATCGGTCAAATTTATAATGAGTGCGAAATAATCGAAACTAAAATCTGTTCTTGGGTAAAATAAAGCAATCTGATTGGTTGAAAAAGGAGCATTATTACCTTCCATTTTATCTATCACTTTCTCCTGCAACCGTAAATTTTTGTTTCGTAGTTCTTCATTTTCCTTCTTTAAAGTTTTTATTTCCTCGTCCTTCTTTCGTAAGAGTTCCAGTGAGTTGGACGACGTTGATGGGCCAACAACAACTGTTGTTGGTGGGTCACTAGTAATTTTTGGTGAGCAGGCCAATTTTTCTTTTAAAATATTGCTCATTATCAACTTAGTACCAACATTTGGGCTTGGACCAATTTTCTTCGGCTAAAATATTTAATAAAATAAAATAATGTTGGAATTCTGTGCAAATTTATGTTATTACAGATTTATAAATATTTAAAGTACAAAAATGTTATATGTTAACTAGATTTCATTGCGATTTTGTGTAATATTGTCCCAGAATAATATAATTATTTGATCAATTATTAATATAAAACAACGTACCTTTTTATTTACATGTAATAGCGATGCTGACATTTCTTCAGAGTCAACTTCGCTGTCGCTTAATAAAAATTGTTTTGCCATGGTTCTTGGCCGCTTTTCGGCGACCATTTTCTTTAATTCAGCTAAACTTTCTGTAAATATTTATGTATATTAGTAATTGCTAACTCGGATTTTTATCCAATATTAATGAGATAAGGTGTCAAGACATTTTGCTTGTCTTTTCGGAAATTTTTGACTGTAATGGCGTAGAACGCTTATTCTTTATACTATAAATTATATGCGTTTGGTTTAGTTCTTTACTTTGCATATTTTTTGTTATTATTAGAGCAATAAAATATTGAAACCAGATCTCTGATAAAAATATATTTTGTTCCGTATTATATACTCTATCTACACATAAAAAAATAAAGCAATGCTGAAATTGTCATCAACCCCAAAAATGTTAATTTTTCATGAATTGAAATTTTGATGATTTTCTAACTCAAACTCAAAACCAGTGCCGTACTACCCAATATGCACGTGGGGCACGTGCTAGGAATCCCATCGTATTTTTAAAAGTAGGTATATGTACATCTTTATGCCTTTAGATTTTACTTATTATTTATAATTCATCAAAAATATTTTAGAATAATCTGAAAAATGGAACTTCCAGGGTCGGTTGCCATAACAATGTCGAACGTCGACAAAGATTGCAATAAACTTACTTTCTAAACATTAATTGGCCTATCGCCTTATTCCAAATTCAATCTCGAATTCAACACTTATTTTAACTCCGCATAGATACGAAAAATTTATAGCAACAGCTCCACATTTGTACTGCAATTTAGAAGAGCTTGATTTTACAATAAAATTGAAAATTATTTTTTTTATTTTAGTTTCTTGATAAAAATTTTAAGAAAAAACTCTAGGGGCAGGGAGGTGTTTGTCTTACCATTCGTTCACAACATCAATAGCTAAGAAACAAAAGTGTAATACTGTAAATTTCGAAGAAAGATATAGAAACTCAATAACACTTGAATATATTTAATACCTCAGGCCTCAGGTATACCCAACTGGTGTAACAAAGTTCTGTTGGATTCAATTAGGGTTTTGTTAGTATTGATTAGTTTATGTCAAAAAAACCGAGTTCTGTTGGACTCAATTAGGGTTTTGTTAATATTGATTAGTTTATTTTTAAAAAAACGGAGTTCTGTTGGACTCAATTAGGGTTTTGTTAGTATTGATTAGTTTATGTCAAAAAAACGGAGTTCTGTTGGACTCAATTAGGGTTTTGTTAGTATTGATTAGTTTATGTCAAAAAACGGAGTTCTGTTGGACTCAATTAGGGTTTTGTTAGTATTGATTAGTTTATTTTTAAAAAAACGGAGTTATGTTGAACTCAATTAGGGTTTTGTTAGTATTCATTAGTTTATTTTAAAAAAACGGAGTTCTGTTGGACTCAATTAGGGTTTTGTTAGTATTGATTAGTTTATTTTTAAAAAACGGAGATCTGTTGGACTCAATTAGGGTTTTGTTAGTATTGATTAGTTTGGGTACAAATGTGCAAATCGAAGTGTGAAAATTGGTATATGGGTAGCTGGACATTGTGGTGCGGGAACTTTTATACGCTGTGGTTTTTCGGACGTGTGGTTATGGTTTTTATACGCTGTGGTTTTCGGTGGTGTGGCATTTACTCTTCGAGTAAGTTAAGTTCAGAAAAATGTTAGGCAAAAATATTTTCTAGTTTTAAAAAATTCAAAAAATCTTGTTAAAAATACCTACTCTTCGAGTATGTTGGGGTTATGTTCAGAAAAATGTTAGGCAAGAATATTTTCTAGTTTTGAAAAATTCAAAAAACCTTGATAATACTCCTCGAGTATGATGTTAGACAAGAATATTTTCTAGTTTTAAAAAATTCAAAAAATCTTGTTAAAAATACTCTTCGAGTATGATGGGGTTAAGTTCAGAAAAATGTTAGGCAAGAATATTTTCAAAAAATGCAAATGCAAAAAATATTGTTAAAAATACTCTTACAGTATGATGGGGTTAAGTTCAGAAAAATGTTAGGCAGAAATATTTTCTAGTTTTAAAAAATTCAAAAAATATTGTAGAAAAACTGTCGTACCTACAATCCCTAAAACCATCGTGCTTTTCAAATGTGCACTTCTGCGCTTATGCAACTGTTGTTAATAACACGCAACATTGTGATTTATTTGTCTGCAAAGAAGAATTTACAGATCATGAATATGTCTGAAATTAATTTTTTGGCGATTAATTATCATCGCGATGAACTTTTACGTAATTAAGTTACCTCGCGATGAATTTATTTCGCGATGATCTTTCCCGCGATTAATTTACCTCGCGATGAATTTTCTCCGCGATGAACTTGTCCGCGATTAACTTTCCCGCGATTAATTTACCTCGCGATGAATTTTCCCCGCGATGAACTTTCCCGCGATGAACTTGCCCGCGATGAATTTACCTCGCGATGAATTTACCCCGCGATGAACTTTCCTGCGATTTATTTACCTCGCGATGAATTTTCCTGCGATTAACTTTCCGCGATGAACTTTCCGCGATGAATTTTCCCGCGATGAAATTTCCGGGAATCGATCTTACCGGTTGTTAGGCTAAACAAAACGGTAAGTAAATTAACTGATCGGTAAGTAAATTACTTACCGATCAGTTAATCTAGTAAATTTAATATTAATTACGAAGTAATTAATATTTGGGTGTGGATAAAAAAGACCAATAGTGCAAAAAATGATATAAGCATCACGAACGTTAAGGAATTACCGATGTCAGATAAAATTGTCTACCATCGGTAAACTATCCTTACCGTTCTTGATTTTTTTTATGTTACAGATGAACATTTTATTTCTTCGGCTTCGCCATACATTTTCTTTTGATACCAATAACTGTGTTTAAGAATCTCTTTGGTTGCCGTACAAAATTGATCTCTTCATAAATTTTTATACTGGTCTGCAGTTCTTCAGAAGAGGAAAATATTATCACCCACTTTCATTTTACACATGGCATACCTGTAGGAGGGTCAAATATAGGTTACGTTAACATGTTTTGTGCAACAAATTATAATTCCGTATACGGAACTTTAATTTCTGTTACTGCGGATCCGTATACGGATCTCTAAACACTTCCAATAAAAATGACGACGAAATAAGAAGTGCAAGAAGACAAACTGTAAAATATTTTTTGCACAATTGGTCTTTTTTGTCAATTTACCATGCCTGTTTCCAAGAAAGTATGTTGATCTTACTGGTTGCTAGGCTAAACAAAACGGTAATTAATTTACTTATCGTTCTAAACCGGTAACTAAATTTAATATTAATTACGAAGAAATTAATATTTGCGTATGGATAAAACAGACCAATAGTGCAAAAAATGATATAAGAATCACGAACGTTAAGGGATTATCGATGTCAGACAAAATTGGAGCATTCGCTTCGCTCAGTCTCCAACATTGTCTTCCATCGGTAAACTGTCCTTACCGTTCTTGATTCTTAATATACTGTTTTCAATTAAATTACGTGATTCCAAATAATCCTTCAAGAATGATTGGGTCAATCGGTGGAATGTTATAGTCTTATCATTATCAAAGTAGGTTACAAACGATAGATTTATAAGTAATACTATAGTGAAAATCACAAGTTTTGGCAGTATGGCAGAGATAGGCAATGTTATTCTTATGGAGATAAACTCGGCCTTGTTGCCAGTTTTACACTTACATTGTTTCATGGTACACCATTCAGTTTTCATGCTTTAACACATTTAGTTTGCAGTGTTAAATTTCATAATGAAATGTTAGTATAGGGTTGTAAATCTTATAGCGGTGGAGTGGTGCCGATGGGAAAAGAAGCCAGCAGTTATGAAACAGTTTGAAAATATTATAAGCTTGATTTCACATTACTTAAGAAATGATATAATAACTATACCTACTCCTGTAATCTTATTTCAAGACATATACTAATTACATTTCTTGTAATGTATTTGTAACTACCATCTAATGTAATCCCAACTAACATAGTGGCATAATATGTGAAGCATATTCAAAAATTTCCGAAGAAAAATGGACAATTTATGATAGGCACATTGTAAATGAAGAAAAAAGATTTTGGGAAGCTGATCAATTGCAAGATGATATCGAACCTTTTATTATTAATCTTAATGACACAAGTGACGACAGTGATACTGAAAGCGATGAAGATGTAACGCATGAGTTGTATGTTTGAGTACCGCTGTTACGCTAAGGCTACCTGGCTCGAAGTTTAAATGTAAACAGGTCCAGGACCTTACTTCAAATTTTCAATGTACTTAGTATGTGATATTTTTCTTTAAGTTTGTAATTCTATTTTATGCTCTGGTATGTATATATTGACAACATTTGTTCATTAATTGTTATGTCTTTTAAACAACATGTATATATTTGTATTACTCGCCATTTGTGATTTTGACTTGATGGCCGTCTTTGGCTGTGTTTATTTTATTGTTACATTGTTATCAATTTGTTATCGAAAAAATAAAATAAAATTGTATATTTATATTAATTTAATATTTTACTTAATTATGTATCCTTCATATTAAACGAGAAAAATTATCAGTAAAGAGGGTGAGAATAAATTGAAACACTGGAGAATTATTCTATAATTTATCGAATTCTCGAATTATATTTAATTAGATTATTTTTTGACTTACAAATTTAATTTAGAGGAACCAGAGTTTTTTCTCTAAGTAAAAGATTTTAAATTGGATGCATATCAATTGATTACTTATCAGCATAATTTATTAAAAGTACAAGTAAGCGAAAAACAAACAATCCGCCTCTGGATTCTCCATCTTTGTCTAACACGTTACTCTTATGGGATACATTTAGCAACACTGTATTGCTATCTCTGCCACACTGCCAAAACTTGTGATTTTCACTATAGCGCATGTTTTAATAGAGATTTTACTATCATCAGTTAGGTCTTCAAATTCAAATAACATATTGATGCTACTACTGGTGTTCATATTCTTATTTATAAGATAACTTCAGCAGCTTATGAAACGTTTGCGAGAAAATTATATTTCTTGTTTTGAGACCCTACACTCATATTTCAAGTTATGCTACTTAACTTTGAAATATCCTGTAGGTACTTAGTGTTATTTTATTTTACTTAGTCGTAATAAATTTAAGACAGAAGATAAGATGAGATAATATGGATGACGAAGTTTAAAAATTTTCCCGTATTTAATATTAAACCCCTCACAGCACTTTGTACTTAGATTTACTCCCTGCTGTGGCGAGGGATTATCTTATTATTTAGTGCCTGTACTGGTTCGTCAAATTAACTGTAAATCTCGGGCTTAACCAAGTTGCACCTGCGTATGAATGATTAAGGAAGATCCCACCGTTCTAGAGTTGGTAAAGTAGGCTTTTCACTTAGAAATTTTCAAAATTGCACTAATAATTTAGAATATTTCCCTCGAAAAATTTCAACCAATCAGATTACTGTACTTTTTAAATTTCAAGCCAAAATAATCAAGTATCAGTGAGTATGTGCACAAGTGCAGTGTACCCGAGAGTATTTGCACAAGTGCATTTTCGAGTATTTTTGACATCTGTCAACACAAGAAGCAAATCATCAAGAAATTAGTTATTTATTAAAATTACAGTCTGTACAATGTCAAATATAGGTATTTTTACTATCTACATTAATTTTTTATCAAAAAATTGGACAAAGTGTAAATGTCATTGATTTTATATTAAAAATATCAAATTTTCCTCGAGAAATATTCTTCTAATACGAGTATATACCACTCGTGCATGACAAATACATCAGAATATTTTCTCTCGTGCACAGTCATGCACTCGAAAATTTTACTCATGAAATATAATTTTTATTGTAACATGTTCTATTGTATTTTTAATTTGTTTGTTCTTAACATGACGTACTATAAATATATCAATGTAATATAGTCAATAAAACTAAACTATTAAACGAAAACGACTCTAATTTTTAAACGGATAAAAATATTTTATTATTATTATTATTAAACATTTTATACAAGCTAGGAAATTTAAGAATTTTTGTTATTAATTATGTTTGATCAACCGTAATTATTGAATTAGGTATTTGAGATAACAACTTTCAGTTGGGGGCGTTAGATTTTTCGAGCTTTTTCATGTATCACGCAATGTTTTTCTTAGAGAGAATTTCATGAAATTTGACAATTTCTTTTTTGGCTTCCTGAAGTGTAAACTAACCATCACACATTGTTGACTTGGATATAACTTCATAGTGGTTCGATAAAAATACCATAAATTTCTTTAACTTTTGGAGGTTATTAAAAAAGAGAGCCTACATAATCACTACTTTACATGCAATTTATTTTTCAATAGAGTCAGAAATAAAAAAAACAGGTTAATTTTAAATTTAACATTTGCTGGTGCCATCTGTAGTTGTTTCAATTTAAGTACAAATTTTAAAAAATGCATATCACTTAACCTTATATAAAATATGTATATTGGCCAAGAAATATCATACATAATGCGTGCGTAAGGTAATTGTACCTGCATCGCTCGGTTCTACTAAAAAAATAATTTCAACATTTATGATTTTGAATAAATATGCATAATTCAAATTTTATTGAAAAATAGTGTGCTAAAACTAGAAGTCAATATTTTGATTTTTACAGAGACGTCATCTGATCTGATACAACATAAAATTTTAAAGAAATTACTAAAATTGAATTATTGTGCGGTTTTTGGAAATAAGATTAAATTTTAACTAAACTAACAACTAAAAATGATTTCTATTCTAAATTCTAGTGTTTAGAAGAATAAGTTATACCATAAGTAAATTTTAAAAAATTGGTATCATTTTAATTGTTTTATTAAACGAGTGTTTTACCTTGTTGTAATCAACAACTTAGCATTGCTAGCGATTAAACAGATACTTCTTCAGTCAATTCTACCACATTTTATTGCAATCAACATTATAATGTTATAATCAACTGCAAATAAGATTTTACTTTAACATACGAAAAAAGCAGAAAAAATATTTAAAAAAATACATCTTCCCCAGGTCGGCATCGAACGTACGACCTTTTGTTCCGTTGGCCGGTGACATATCCACACGTATCCACATGGCTACGAATTGACATCTGTAATTGTACGAATGTAGCAATAAAAACTAAAGGTTAAAATTTTCTAATTATTTTCATTAATTTCTTGAAATTACATTATGAAACTGAAGTACCTAATGTGTATTAAATAAGACGTAGGAAAAAAAAATTCTTATTGTTTATAATCGTTTTTTTATATTTGCATTATTTAAATAATTAGTTAAGAAATAATTTTGTCTTTAAAAATCATGATTGATGGCTCTTAATAGAATTGAAACAAAAAATGTTTCTTTCATTAATAATTTCATTGTTTATTTAGTTAACAATTTGTTATAAACAATATTTGAGTGTCACAATATTTTTTTTCTAATACTACAAAAAATTACAAAAACAACCATATGCAACAAAGTGAAGAAAAAAAATTTTCTGTATTTTTAATTAATCCAATAAATTCAATTAATAAAAAATACAAACAAAAATTTTTCTTTACTTTGTTGCATACGGTTGTTTTTGTAATTTTTTGTAGTATTAGAAAAAAAATCTGACGTGGACACCACATGACTTCCTTGTACGCCTATGAAACTGTTCATACTTTTCTTAACTAAAACTAAAATACATACATACGTACGTACGTACGTACAGACGTCACGACGAAACTAGTCATAATGGATTCAGAAAAGGTCAAAACGGATATTTCCATCAAAATCTGAAAACCGAAATTTTTCGCGATTTCAATACTTCCTTATTAGGTACTCAGTACAAGGAAGTAAAAATATTGTGACACTCAAGTATTGTCCTGTGCAATATGGTATCATAGTTGTAGCCGGATAGTTTTTATATATAAAAAACTGTTTTTACATGTTAAATGCCAATGCCACACTTTCGCTGGGACACACGGTATATACACTGTGACGTCACTCGGGCCTTGTGGTGTCCAAAACTGTATCCTCTCTCGTCCTACTTACTGTGCTGTTCTCGGGCGCCTTCTGTAGTTCTGTTGGTGTAGGCACTGAAAAGAGGACCCCGGGATTGCTACAATGGTTAGGGTCAAGGAGTTGATAAATAAAATGCACCATAAACTTAATATGAGATTTATTTGGAAATAAATAATTAATGTGAACGAAATAATACGGTGCCAGGTGCGAAGTTATGGCTTGTGATGACCCAGGTCTTGTCAGACAGTTCAGACGGGTCGAGTAATCAATATAGCGGTTTTTCCGCGAACCGGTAATTTTACCGGTAATCGGTAAAATTTTAACAAGATATCGAACAGTCGCCAGGTAAGCCACGGCGGCTGTCCGAGGTAAAATGGACAAAAATCCGGATTCGAACCGGTAATCGGAGCGAGTTGCGGAAGGGTTAAATGTTCCCAGGAGATCAGAGAACCCGAATCGATGTCTAACTACAAACCGGTAAATTTTTACACAGCTGCTTGTAGGTCCAACCAGAAACCGTCTACGGGAAGGTTTCGGGGCGAATCGGTAATTTTGCTAAGCCGTCACAGAGTCTAAACTATATAAAGATTGAACCGGAAGTACAAATGCAAAAATGCGGCAGAATTTAAATTGGAAAAGGTCTGAATCGGTAAAACGGTAAATGGTAAAAACTGTTAACTATAAGTTGGCTGGAGGTGGTTGCTAAACTACCAAGTACCCACGGTTGTTAGCTAGCACCAGGATACGGTAATTGGTAGCGATTATCGGTTGCCAGGTAGACCACGGCGACCGCCTCTCACACCCAGGAAAGGTGGTGCGACAGAAGCAGAGAGTAGCCAGGTAAACCACGGCCACCACATTGCTGGAACAGTACGCTCGCACTCACCTCTGGAGCGGCAGGCTCAAGCGATGACAGATCACTTCACTAGGTGTCGACCAGGAGACCACGGTACGGACACTTAGAGCCGATCACTGACACTGAACTGTGATCTCCAGCAAGCCTCAATTTATACCTGAATATTAATTAGTTTGCCAATTATTCATCATCTCGAAAATACTTTATTTGTATTCTATCGAACCTTAAACGTGGTTTACTAAAAACTCACTTGAAAATTTTGACCCATCACAATATCTCCCTTATAGAATATGAGGTAAAAAGTATGTCCTTGTCATTGGAAATATATTCATTATAATCTGACATAATTTTGTAGTACAGGATAGTACTTGTTATTATGATACACATGTGAAAAATTTATTACACATTTGTATTCTAATTACATATTACAAACGAGAACTTATGCCTAGATAACAACATAATATAATATTATAAATGAATGGAGTCCAAGTATAATGTATTAGCATTGAACAATAATAATTACGTAATATTATGAAAATATAATTAAGATAATAATTAAGAAATATAATGTACTGATGTTTCTTCAGTTCTTGTCATCATCTGAAAAAGAAAACAAAATAAATTGATTCTTTAGTTAGTGATTGGCTCATGAAGTGACTCACTGAGCGTAGTGTTGAGTTATGTGGCCGAACAAGACGTACAGTTACAGTTACACCCGAAGCGGGGACAAAGTGTTGTCAGCAGCGGCTTGGACCACTGTCTCTTCGTCAAGTTATGTGGCGTTGTGCAGGTTGGAACATGCCAATCATCCCATAGTTCGCCGCTCACTACAGTGTCCATCAGTCCACACAGAGATATGTCACAATGCCACGGGTTATCAAACAGATATAAGTGTTTCAGGATACTTGGATTGTCCATGAACTTTACATCCAAAGAGATTAGTCTGTTGTTATGCAGATCTATTGATCTTAACTGAGGTACGTTAACAAAGCAGTGTTCATGTATTGTAGTAATTTCATTATTTTCTATATCAACTCTCGTCAAATATATCAAATTATTAAACAGATGTGTTCGAAGTAGTCTAATTTTATTTTTATTAAGGATTACTGTAGTTAAATATGGCGAAAATGTGAAGGAATCAGTGGGCAAGTCGGTAATTTTGTTATGACTCAAGTAAATATGTGTCGCGTATGTCATAAATCTAAAAGTTCCTTGTTCTATTTGGTCAATCTTATTGGCGACCATTTCAATTCTTTGCAACAGTCTGTAGGAAGTAAACTGGCTACCATTTAGCTTGGATATGGGACACCCTGAAACCAATGATCAATAGTAATATATCAAGAGATCATTATTTTGCTGGTAAAATTAATTTCAAAAGATTGTTGCTTGGTAACATTTCCGAAACAAATGACATGATCAGGCGAGGGATTTTATCATTCAATTTGTCGAGAAATGTTATCTATAAGCAACAATCTTAAGAAATAATTTTTCCTGCAAAATAATGAGACCGAGATATATTTTGTTAGACACCCCAAATAAACAGTTATAAAATATGAACTAATCAACTTACGCTGGAGTGTCCTAATATTTTTATTATTAAATATTTTTTAATGCCGGAGTAAGCAAAATTTGAAACTGCTGCAGACCGATTAGAACCATTATTCGTCGTTTTTCGTATTTATAAATCAAAACTATTTTGTTGTGCCGAAACTGTTGTTTATTTTGACATTTAATTTTTTTACTAACCTCTGAGTGTCAAAATGATAGTTTCTTTCATTTCACAAGTTTCATTTTTAATTGGTTCCAAAGTAAGGTTTTTGACATAACTGTATTTTTTGGCGTTATATTTGATATTTTATATATTTCACCGTAAGAAGTCACAAAATATTTATTTAACAATTTATTTTCAATTCAAATTTATTGATAAAATACAAAATTAATAAAATTATCATACATGGTAGTCATAGCAATGTAACGGGAAAATTGTCACTTGAACAATCCCTAGGAAATTTTTACAGTTTTTGCCGATATATTATGTACGTCATTGGTCAGAATTTTAAAAATTGAAGCAAATGATTGGTTTACTTAATATGTGGGAAATAGTCTTAAAAATAACACGGAATTACGAGGCATGTCCAGAAAGTAAGAATAGTGTCGAGCTCTCGCGCCGTGGGATTTTTTTTCAATAGTTGGCAACACTGAGTCTTAGTGGAGATTTCTCTGAACACAACCGGCACCGGCAACCTTCGTTAGCACCGAAACTCGCCTCGTAGTGTCCGTTTCTGTGAAATATGTCGATAAAAAATCCCGCCAAGTGCGAGGTGCGCGCTGTCAAAATTTTTGCACGGATCCAAACTGTTTATGGCGAGGGTGTTATGAACCAAACAAAAGTGTGTAAGTGTTGTCGTAAGTTTAAAAGAAGAACGAATATTCATGACGAGCAAAATTGAAGGTCTTCTCCTTTGCTCGTCATGGATATTCGTTCTTCCTTCATTAAACTTACGACAACACTTACACACGTTTTTTTGGTTCATAACACCTTCGCCATAAACAGTTTTGATCCGTGCAAAATAGGAACCTTATGACAGCGCACACCTCGCACTTGGCGGGATTTTTTATCGACATATTTCACAGAAACGGACACTACGAGGCCAGTTTCGGTGCTAACGAAGGTTGCCGGTGACCGTTGTGTTCAGAGAAATCCCCACTACCACTCAGTGTTACCAACTATTGAAAAAAAAATCACACGGCGCGAGAGCTCGCCACTACTCTTACTTTCTGGACATGCTCGTACATAACAATTGAAAATCAAGTGACCCTCTATATGCAGCACCTGAATGTCAGCAGGGAGGTCAGCAGGCACTGTAGTCAGACTGGGGTTGTACCAACTCTTAGCTACTTTTAAACCCGGCCAGTACGGATGATCACCATCGTTACACCAGCAAGGACCGCATGTATAGGCTGCCACGCTGGACATCGCAGTCAATGTAAAGAGAGTAAACAATGTTGTCTTCATGGTTGTTATCTTGAGTGTCTCACTACAGAACTATATTGTGGTCTACACTTGCTCTGGTATTTATACCGCGACACCGCCACATTTTTCCTCTGACACAATATTCAACTGAGACTGTTTGTTCACAAGAGACGCCATGGGATGTCACAGGTTATCGATGTTGCAATCCTTTATCACAGATATTTTTCTCTTCATACATTTCTAATAAAATTATCAAGTAATTTAAAATACTCCAGAAATAGTTGTAATTTGCACGAAAGAAAGTATTTTTTGTTTATCCACCATCCCTAATGGTCCGATCGAATTTAAACGTATCTTAAAATCTGACTCTGGTCAAAAGAGACCTGCATGCCAAATTTCATGAGAATCGGACTAACGGTCTAGATCAGTGATTTCCAAAGTGGTCCAGGTGGACTCCCAGGGGTCCACGAGAGGCTTGACGGGGGTCTACGTTGGCGTGAATAAATGGGGGTTCACAAGTTGAAAATGGGAGTCCACGAAAATGTATCTGGTTTCGATAGTACAGAACAAAATTATCGGCTTGGCTTTACCTAACAATGTAGGCAGATAATACACAACTCAAAAAAATTAAGGATGATTTTTGACAGGCTGTATTTCGGTGGAAAACGGTCGTATTGAGACTTTTCAAAAAGCATTTTGATGTTTTACGATTATAATTTTCAGATTTTTTGGCTAAATTTTTTTAGGAACTACGGTTCTAATGAAATCCTAACAGATAGCGCGAAAAAATAATACCTATTGCAATTTTTTGTATTTTTTTTTGGTCCACGGGTTTGATTTTTTTTAATTAGGTCGGCATATGGATCAGATAGCCTGTTTATTTAGCATTAATTTCTTTTTTTTAAACCTCCCTTAAAGTGTATTTTAAGAAGGTCAGCGATTGTAGCAGCAGAGGATCCACCGAAACCAGTAAAATTTTGAAAGTGGTCTACGAGAAAAAAAAGTTTGTTAACTTCTAGTCTAGATTTTGATGTTTAAGGCTACTGCATGGTAATGAAAATGATATTTTTATCTAAATGAACCTCATGTTAGGTCTAAAACACTGATAAAAACACAAATTTTATTTTTTTAAATATATGGTTTTTATTAAATTGAGAAAGAAATTTCGCTATGTCATTATTTTGTATAGGAGATATAATGGGGGCATTCTTCGTCACATCACATATTAAAAATTTTGTGATAATAAAAAATACGAGTCCAAAGTCGTAATTTCTTCTTCAAAAATATTTAAGAAAATAATCATGCAAGTAGCCCATTTACACGCGTTTTCCTGGTAACTTTCCTGTTACACTATGACTATATTTAACTCAGACTGTTTGTTCACAAGAGACGCAACGGGATGTCACAGGTTATGGATGTGGTAATACTTTATTACAGAAAAAACCGGTTAACAGCAATTATTAATTAAAGGAGATTTTTAACCAAAACCGAAACCGTTATATAAATTTACTAAATACCGGTAACCATTAACCAAAACAAATTTAAACCGGTTATTCAAACCGTTTCTAAAGAAATCGAAATAACTTTTTTATTAGTAAATAAAAAAATTGAAGTAAGAAATACTATTTAATTCGTAATAGGTATCTACATCATTCATGCTCCGACAGTTTAAATTTATAGTTTAACATTTTTTACCGGATGAATCTTTAACAAAATATGTGACGTGTTTCTTTTGGGAGCTCAAATGCGGAGATGTCAGGTTCGTTTATATTTCTAAAAACACCTTTATTTCACTTAAATAAAAATTTGTGTACAACAGATAACAATACTATATTGCGTCATGTTGATATAGGCATATTACATCCCGAAGATTTCTGAGCAAAAGCTGGGGGATGTAATATGCCGTTAGATTCCCGTCGGGCACAAGATATTTTTCCGCATCCATGACAAGCATGTATTAAATAAAAAGAGTTAATTTTGTAATGTAGAATACAATCCTATGAAAGTGTGTCGATTTCCTGTTCACAACTCAGAAACCAAAACCCTGGCAACAAGAATCATAACAAAAAATTAGATCCTATTATAAGCTCTCCAAATTTGTTTAGTAACTATGTGAAATTATTCTAAAATATAACTGTACATTTTTTTATAATGTACGTTGTAAATAAGTTTTCCTCTTATTCTCATTACAAATAAATACTACATTTATCTAAATTTTTAGAAATTTTTGACAATTAATCTTTTTACTCTTCAAAAAATACCACTTCCGGTGAAGATATTTGTACCAAAATCTAAATGAGCTCTTCCAATTAGTATACCAAATATGACATTATTGGGTAATTCGTATATGATATGAGTTATCCGATCTCCAGAAATCCGGACAAAAAAAAATAGAACAAAAAATATAATTTTTGTCCGAAGATAGAACATTTTCCCCCATATTAAGTATCAAGAACGATAAGGACAGTTTACCGATGGAAGACAACGTTTGGAGACTGAGCGAAGCGAAGGCTCCAATTTTGTCTGATATTAGTAATTCCTTAACGTTCGTGATGCTTATATCATTTTTTGCACTGTTGGTCTTTTTATCCATACGCAAATAATAATTTCTTCGTAATTAATATTAAATTTACTTACCGTTCAGTTTGAATTTACCTACTTACCGTTCAGTGAACGGTAAGTAAATTTGTTACCGTTTTGTTTAGCCTAGCAACCGATAGATCAACATACTGTCTAGATTGCAAAAATTGTCATAAATAAATAATGTACCAATTTTTTTGTGGGAAAACTATATCAAGTTTCAAAAAGTACTACATTCGTTTTGCACATTTCTACCAAAATCTTATCCGGTGTTAAGATCCTTAATAAAACCTTAGATATGAAAGGTTATTAAAGGTTTGATACTTTTTAAGTTATCGTGGACGAAAAATCGTCACATAATTCATACATACGTACGCACACACACACAGACATCATCGTGAAAATATTAAATTCGTATTCTAGAGACCCTGAAACGTGCTTATCCACCAAAAACTCATACTAGAAAATTTTGACCCATTACAATTTACTTCTCTTGGTAAAAATTTACTGATTTTGTTCATTTTTCTAAGCTTGAGGAATATATGACGGTAGAAAGGTTGTAAAAATAGTATAAACAAATATATCAAAAAATAAAATTTGTCAATGTCCATTTGGACCAATATAACGGGTGGGCCAGAAAGAAATACGAATTTGAAAAAATCATTAAAAAAAAAACTAAGTACAATTCACATACAAATTTTTATTTCTATAAAAATGTACATCTGGGAAATTCATTTCATAAAAATAACGTCATAACTCGCTGGCACGGGGAATAGCACATTGCACGGGGAATAGCTGCCATTTCTTCCCGGATATTGGTCTTCAACTGGTTAATCCCCACAAAAAAGTCTACTCCAATAACCCAGCCACGATTAACCAGTTGAAGACCAATATCCGGGAAGAAATGGCAGCTATTCCCCGTGCAATGTGCTATTCCCCGTGCCAGCGAGTTTGTACCAATTTGAGGTTTACAGCGCGATGGTGCACACCTGGATGACGTTATTTTTATTAAATGAATTTCCCAGATGTACATTTTTATAGAAATAAAAATTTGTATGTGAATTGTACTTAGTTTTTTTTTAATGATTTTTTCAAATTCGTATTTCTTTCTGGCCCACCCTGTACAATAGAAAGGTTAAGCCTAATAATCCTAATCATACGAATCTTATTGTCTTAACATTTAAAATTTTATGTAGTAGGTAATGCACTATAGTTTGGACAAAATTAATATACCTAGCTATAAAGAAATATAGAATTGAATTATTTTTTAGAAATCAGAAATAAACAAATAAAATTTTATTTGAAGATTAATGTTAACTTAACCTATTACTTGAGTTATCATTATCACTTATTATCAGTTATGCGGTAAACTTTTAATACGCACAAATAAAAAATATCGAGATAACATTCAGAGAAAATATGAAAATTATTGCAATATATGTAATATAAAATAAACAAAAACACTTATCTTGAGAATTTAATAACTTATTATCTATTTATAAATGATATATTTATGTACAAGACTAAATAATCATCTAATTACATACTTATATCAACGTTCTACCTACTTATAAATAATAAAATACATTTAAACGACGGATTTAATCTTAATTACAAGATATTACATATTCTACGACTTGTTAGATATGGAATCAGAAATGTTCCATGATAATCTTCCTTCTTAATTAATCGATGCAGTATTTGTAGCGGTGTTTCTTGTTTCTTGTTAACAATACATAAATCAGCGCCAGCTCCTTTAAATATTTGTACAATGTGTATTACATTTTTTTATTAGATTCTGAATCTAACCAAATAATGAGTCTATGTAGAGGTGGTGTCGCTATCACAATTCTGTTGGTTAACATTGAACTTGTACCGCTTTATGAGTAACTTTATCAGATCTTTGTGTGCCACTTCCACCGCAGTATGTAATATACTATCGCCAGATTTCTTTGTGATCTGAGTTTGTTTTTGACAGTTTAGTAAATGTAGTATCCTATCTACTAGGTTCATAGCACTAATATTATTTCGTCCAACATTATTCACAAATTTAAATGCAGCTGTGTTTCCTATCCTAGTTTATATCCAAACGTTTGTTTATTAAAAACTCAATTATTCTTAAATTACCCAAAGCTGCTGCTTTGTGTAACAATGTTTCATTTAGTCTATTAGTACAATGCACACCACAACCTTGTTGTAAAGCACAATCCAACAATTCTAGATCATCATTTTCTATAACGCTGGACAGCAATTCAAACGTACATTCTTTATCTTGAGATTTTAAATTAAATTTAGCACCATGATTAAAAAATATTTTAACTGTTGCATAAAGCCTTTCACTATTAAACTTGAAAAAATGAATATTGTTATTTTTAGAGAAAAGATAATCTATGGGCGTTCTATTCGTAGAATCTTTTTGATGAATGTCAATTTTGTGTTTTAAAATGAGCTACGTGCAACAATGTTTCATTGTTCTTGTTTGTTAAATTTTTGTTGAATTCAAATATTGTTAAAATAGCTTCCCAATTTAGATATTCAGAACAATGGACAGATTTAGCTAGTACGAATAAAGGAGTATCTCCAGCACTATTAGTTTTAGAACCACGTTTGATTAACAATTTTATTGATTCTATATTTCCTGTTTTGGCAACAATGTGCAATACTGTATCTCCATGAGCATTAGTATTATCCATATTGATACGAGTATATTGTAATAGAAACTCCAAAATTATTTGCTGATTATTTTTTGCTGGTATGTAAAAGCAAAGATATGTAAATTCTAATAAATTCTTAGTTAAATCTTTAAATATTTTATACAAACAAAGAACACATCCAAATCTTACAAGTTTTTCTAAAATATTTATTTGTTTAAATTTGGAATTCTGTGTTTTAAAAAATGTATGTACTATGTCACTGTATTTTTCACAGTAACTTAGTACTGGCCATGATATGTAGTATGGCGAGCGACAAAGTGTATAAAGCCAAGCAGGGAATTATTTATCTATATAATTAAGTGACTTCAAATAGTCCCTCAAGAATGATTGGGTCAATCTATGAAATTTTATTGAGTATTCATCACTATTCTTATAGGTTACAAACGAAAAATTTATAAGTAATCCTATAGCACGTTTAAATAGGTTTTTACTATCCTCAGTTACGTCCTTCATGGTGTCGTAAGTATCCCTATTGTTAAATTCAATTAATTCTTGAATTGTTGGTATTTGTAACAAGTCGTATACTAATGTACCGTCCGGATTAGCGAACGCACAGACAATTAATATATTCAGAGCCAACTCCTCATGGTTATCTTTCATGTCCTTAATCTTATTGATAGATACCGTCATGGCATTATAAATAGTCTTTTTGTAGCTATTAGGAACACTTTTAGGTATTTCTGTATGAAGCACATTAAACTGAGATTCTTTAACTTTTATAACATAATCTTTAAGCTGAAACTTAGTTCCTAAACATTTATTTTCTTCACGTACAAATCCACCCACAATTTGTAAACCTAACTGCACACAACTAACAGCATTCGCGAGTTCGTCGAACGATTCATTATGAAGTTCATTTTCAAAGTTTAATATTGTTTTAAAAAGTTTTACGGCTTTCTTAAGTGGTAATGAATCCAAATGTACAGGCACAACACCATCCCAGTTTCCGTCCACACTTGTAATAAGCGTTAAATGTTTTTTACTTTTTGGTTCATATTCAAATATGCTGCTTCTGCTCACAGCGTTATCAAATATGTACAGACATCGTGTATTTTTAAATTTCTTATAGTTTTTGCTGAGCTCATGCCATGAGTCTTTAAGTGTCTCTTCATCTCCTGCCTCGACCCAAAAAGTATGTTTGACTTTACGTTTACGTTCACAGTGTTTGGCGTATTGTTTGCTAATCTCGGTCTTCCCGAAACCAGGAAGACCGTGAATAACAATTCTACTTTCCTTGTTCGTAAAGAACAATGTATCAAGCTCTCGGATTTTATCTTGTCTGCCATGAAACGATTCTATGCATCGTGGTCGTGGTACTTTGAAGTCTATTTTTTTTAAGTGTGCTACTAGATTCTGATTGTTCACGATGATGTCTCGAAACCTGTTAGTGCCACCTTGAATTGCCACTCCAATCGTGGCGTCCTGAACTGTTAAATTATTTGATGCCATTGTAAAATACCTGTAAATATTGTTTTTTCGTAACATATTCAAATTCGTTTTAAAACATTAACTTACTTGAATAATTTAACCTGGTTGTAGCACAACACTAATAACTCTAGCACTTATCACTTTATTCTTTCACACAATTACAAGTAGAACTAAAAAAATTGTACTCCTTTTTATTTATTAGATAAGATTAAGACAATATATACATAGATAAGTGCTAATCTTTTATTATTGCTGAATCCATATTAAAATTATATTGATTTATTTCAATTACGTAATTTCGAACCAGATATTCGAACCACACAAAATTACGGTTCAGGTTCGGTTTGCGGTTCACTGTTTTATAAACGGTTCGGTTTTGTTCCGATTTTCATTTTTCTTTTTAGTTCCGGTTCAATGATTTATTAAATAGCAATTAATTAATTAAAATATTCATTCCAATTTTGGACTTAAAAGTGATCATTTTAAAAAAAAATCAAACAAAATTAGACTAAACTGAAGAAAATACTACATTTTTCCTTAAAATTTATTAGCGGTTTAACGAAAAAATGTTATATTTATAATTCCGAACCGGTTCCGGTTATGGATTAGTCAAAATATTTTTAACGGTTCAGGTTTGGTTTCGGGTTAGGATTTGCCATCTTTGAATTTTCCCAAAAGCGTACATACATCGATGGATCAAAAAATGGAGAAAAGTAAATAGTCCAAGCAAATTAGACTTTTTAAAAGAAATAATTAGGTATTTATAAATGTAAATTAATATTAATTTTATATTTATAAAGACACATATTCCCAATAGGGGTAGGAACAAAAACCCGAAAAGTTCCCATCCGACACGTGCGTATATATACAGGATGTAACAGCGAAACCAACCAACGCCTATATTTTCTTTATTATTATAGTTTAAAAAAATGTTAAATAGCAAAGTTGTAGCTGACCAAAGAGGACATCTGATTAAAGAATAAAATAATTTTTTAAACCAGTGGTTCTCAAGTTACAACACAAAGTTATATTTTTTCAAATAGAAATATACATATTTTTTAGGCCTATTCGGTAGAGTATTTTTTTCTGAATTCAACCATGTATTCGTTTTATATCCTTACATAATAAAAATATTGAGAAAAATTGAATTGAAATTTAAATAATTTTTTAATATTAATGTTCAGTAATCTATGGATAAAAAACAAGTGATAAATTTAAAAAATAAATAAAAATACCATACAAGCTTGCGATATTTATGCCACGAGATATCCAAAAAAACCACGTCCATATCTAATTTATCACTTGTATATGTAAGGATATAAAACGAATACATGGTTAAATTCAGAAAAAATACTCTATGGGATAAGCCTAAAAAATATGTATATTCCCATTTGAAAAAATATAACTTTGTGTTTTAACTTGGGAACCACTGGTTTAAAAAATTATTTTATTCTTTAATCAGATGTCCCCCTTTGCTACTTAAAATTTTTTTGTAACTATAATCTATAATAATAAAGAAAATATAGGCGTTGGTTGGTTTCGCTGTTACACCCTGTGTAGCATACTCTTTTTGGGTTTAAATGTAATTTTTTTCAGTTTTCTCTAAATATCTCAAAAACTATATGTTTTAGCAGAACATTTACTGAACAAAATTATAGAGCATAAAATTCTCTTTAGAAAAGGTTCTTAGTAATGTACATGTCAGTGGCACAGTTTTAGAGAAAATCGTGAAAATGTATATTGAACATTCAATCATTTAAAGTCGAAATTTTGTTTCCTTACAAAAATGACTGTAACTTCTAAATGGATCAAAATATCAAGTTTCGATTACATTCTACGAACATTTCTCTATAAGTTTCGATTTTTAAAATTTTTGGGGCCAAAAAGGGAGTAAGAGAAACAGAAATACCCGAAAAGATAATGAATGCAAACAGAGCAAGAAGAACAAGAATAAATAAATTTAAAGAACGAGACATTTTTTAAGAGAACAAAGATAATAATACAGATGTATGTAGATGTAAGGCAGTAAGACAAATGGAGGTAACATGGTACATGATGAGGGTTGACTTGAAAAAGAGATGTAATTGGAGACTGAAAAAAACAGGATACGGAAAATGTAAAGTCAAAACAAATGAAGGAAATATGGAAACAAATATAATTAAAAAATTAAAACTTTGCAAGAAGTGGCGCTATCCCTAAGAGGTGTATTAACTTTTATTATTATTATTAGTACCAACTTGATAATAGTGCATTCCTCAGTAATAATGGAATAATACCGAATGTCACAAATCCAATACGTAATAAACTTATATCCTCAATTTTAATAAAAACATTACTTTCATATGCTTGTAGAAACCGTATTTGCGTAAATAAATTTGAAAGAAATATTGTTGGTACACCTTTTTACCTCCCGCCTTATATTCTATAAGGGAGGTATTGTGATGGGTCAAAATTTTCGAGTGTGGGATTTCAAGAGATAAACACGATTTAGGATCCATAGAATACGAATAAAGTATTTTCGAGATGATGTCTGTGTGTGTGTGTGTATGTATGTGTGTGTGTGTATGTGTGTGTATGTACGTTTGGTTGTATGGAACATTTTTTTCGTTTTCTATAACTCAAAAAGTTACAAAAATTTAATTCTCAGATGTTATTATTCATTCGTTTTTTAAAGATGTATACTTGCTGCATGCTGCGTAATTAGAACAAACTTTTTTTGGCAACCATTTTGTTGTTCAGACAACATGCGATACAAAATATTAAAAGTAATTTTGTGTAATTATTGTTTCATAGTTACAGTCAAATTCATGTATAATAAATATCCGGCCGAATTAATTATGTCGTACATAATGGACTATATTATCAATTGAAAAAAAAAGTCACATACATTAAATAGATAGGTATATAAATGGTTGAAAAATATCCTAAAGTCAACTCAGTGGTACTAAATTATTCTGTAAAACACGTTTTCAAAAATAAAAATTATGCAACATTTCGTTTTCAGGGGTAATACCATAAGAGATGATAATTTTTTGAGAATTGTTTTGTCGTTTCCACGGCAACTTATTTCTAACAATTTCACGACACAAAACATCATCTATCAATTTCCCGAAACGAAGTTGAGGGGAATTGTCAGATGATGTTTTGTGGAGTGAAATTGCAATAAGTTGCCGTGGAATAGACAAAAATTCTCTCTAAAAATTATTATCTCGAATGGTATTTAGGAAGAATATTTTTCTTCTTAAAAATACTACCAAAACGACTCATTTTGCTAAACATTTTTGACGTTTCATGTGACAAATTTATTTATTTTTTGTAACTAACGTAACAAAATAAAACCTAATCTACAAAATTATGTTGTCAGATACATCATTTTACATTTTCAATTCTATTGGTTGCATTACGTCATTTGACGTCATCATTACGCAATATGATTGGTTAAACCATCTGTCAAAAAATATTCATTGCTATTTGTTTGGTGATTTTAGGGAACGTTGCAGTAAGTAATAAATTTTCTAAATATGTACTACATAAATAAAGTCAAACACTACAAAATAATACATTTCTTTTGATAAGCATTACACCTAATTCCTAGAACTGTATTTATAATTTATTTCCTACACCTATAGTTATCGATAGTACTTTCATTTCATCTCTACTATCGATATATCGATATCGATTTATCGATAGTTTTCTCCTTTCCCCATCTCTAGTTTTCGACCTAACATTAGGTATACATAGAAATACAAATCTTATTTTCACTACCTGGATGCAAGTAGCCCATTCTAAACAATATCGTACCGAATTGACGTAAGGTTCGTACAAATTTTAAGGAAAAATATTTTTGAATAAATACAGGTACCAGGTACCTATTAAATACAGCGTTCGTATTTATTCATGAAATATATATATATATATATATATATATATATATATATATATATATATATATATATATATATATATATACTAGCGGACCCGGCGCGCGTTGCTACGCCTCCAACTCGAATTTAAAGGAATCTCGTTATAAGAATTCTAAGTTATTACCATACCATACATGGTGACAATTCTAACTACGCCCATGATACCATACCAAATTTAAACTCAATCGGTTACCGCCATTTTGTTTAAAGATGGTGGACTAATATTTTAGTATGCTCATGTAATGTCATAAGTTAGATCATAAGTTATAACCATTACAAATTTGAACCCAATCGGTGCAGTATCATACCAAATTTGAACCCAATCGGTTACCGACATTTTGTTTAAAGATGGCGGACTGATATTTTAGTATGCTCATGTCATAAGTTAGAACATAAGTTATAGCCATTACAAATTTGAATCCAATCGGTGTAGTACTATACCAAATTTAAACCTAATCGGTTACCGCCATTTTGTTTAACCATGGCGGACTGATATTTTAGTATGCTCATGTCATAAGTTAGATCATAAGTTATAACCATTACAAATTTGAACCCAATCGGTGCAGTACATTTTGCTAGCCACCATTTTGTTTCAAGATGGCGGAGTGACATTTTAGTCCGGTCATGTTATAAGTTAGATCTTAAGCTATTACCATACCAAATTTGAACTCAATCGGTGTTGTAAACTTTGAATTAAATTGTTATAAACAACAATGCAATTTGACATCGTTATAAACATCAAATAAATTTAAAAAAAACTATTTCAAAAACAAATTTGTTCGATGATATATTTGACCCTGGATTTGCAATGGTAATAAGTAGATGTAATGTAGGTAATTTTATAGAGAAGTAAGGGTGGGCCAAATGAAACCAGAAGAGCAAGAAGACTACGAACTACTAGTCAAACAACTGGATATGCGGTATGGCAACGCACATTTAAAACAAGTGTACCAGACGCAATTGAATAACAAATATCAGGAATCGAAGGAAACACTTCAAGAATTCGAAGCTGACATATCTCGCTTGGTTCACCTCGCATTCCCTGATGCTCCAGAAAGCGTGATACAGACCTTGGCTATTCAACAATTTGTCAACGGAATCCGAGACAGCGAAATCCAGCAATCGTTAAGAATAGCTCACACAAAAACTATCAGTGATGCACTGTCAATTGCATTAGAGCATGAAGCTGCTAAACAAGCTGCGCGTAACCAATCAAGAGTGCGGAACATTGACGCTGAGAGAACCGGGCACACGGAAGATTTAGACGAGAGAGTGCGACGCATCTTCAAAGAAATGCTTCCAGAAAGAAGAAAACTACGTTGCTGGAATTGCGGTGAGCTCGGTCACCCGCAACGACTTTGCAGTAAATTACGGAAGGCCGAACCGAAGAAAGAAGACGGCGAGTCGGGAAACTAAAGCGGGTTGATGCGAAGGGGCAATCGTCGACCCGTAATCCAGTAGCCCCACATTCCATCGGTTATGTCGCATCCCTTCATCATCAAGCTAACGGCATCTATGTGGATGGTTGTATTGACGGAAGGCCACTTAAAATGTTGCTAGATACGGGTGCGACGAAGACAATTATCAGACCCGACGTGGCAAATAGAACTGGCAAGACACATCTACAACCAACCAAGTGGCGATTACGCACAGCAACTGGAGAACAAGCTACCGCATCTGGAGAGCTGAATTTGAACCTCAGTATCGTGAATACCTCCTTTGAACATCGTGTGCTGGTAGCTGACGTAGAAGATGAACTCATTCTTGGTATGGACATCATGAAGAAGCACGGTTTCAAGCTGGATCTCAAGAGTGGCGTGATGGTGGTCAATGAAGAAGAACTCGTATTGCATCCACGGGACGATGAAGCCGTACGTGTGGTAATAGCCGAAGATGTCACCCTTCCAGAGCGAAGCGAGGTTATCGTAGAAGGAAGACTAGAGGGTAGTTTCTGCGAGGGGAACATTGTCATGCTGGAGCCCAAGAATGATGATACCAGAACTGGGCCTGGAGTTGTGATTGGAAAATCACTAATAAAAGCAAAGAAGATAGTACCGGTTCGAGTAATGAACATTAATTTTTATCCCGTTGTTATTAAAAGTGGGGCAAAAGTAGGGGAATGTTCACCAGTATCCTCGATAATTCGAACCGTTACGGCCAAGAAATCGACGTGCAATAAAATCCCGGACACATTAGTCAATCAAATGTCATCATTCCAAGGGTTGACCGCCAACCAGAAAACCAAGGCGAAACATTTAATCGGGAAATATCAGGACGTATTTGAGTATAACAAGAACTCCAAGGGAAGAACCAACGTGGTCCGCCATAAAATAGACACCGGAGACGCAAGACCCATCCGCCAACCAGCAAGAAGATTACCACTGGCAAAGCGAGAAGAAGCAGAGCGAATAGTTGAGGACATGAAGTTGGAAGGTGTGATTGAGCCTTCAAGTAGTCCATGGGCTTCACCAGTGGTGTTAGTGAAGAAGAAGGATGGATCTACACGATTTTGCGTTGATTATCGTCAACTTAACAACGTGACAAAGAAAGACAGCTACCCGCTACCCCGAATAGACGATACATTGGACACTTTGGCTGGATCGAAGATTTTCTCCACGTTGGATTTAAAAAGCGGTTACTGGCAAGTCGATTTGGAGCCAAAGGATAAAGAGAAGACAGCCTTCACCATTGGCACGGGACTTTGGCAATTTACTGTTATGCCATTTGGGCTCTGCAATGCCCCTGCAACTTTCGAACGACTCATGGAAACCGTTTTAGCTGGACTATCATGGAAAACCTGTTTGGTTTACCTCGACGATATTATTGTAGTCGGGAAAACGTTTGAGGACCACATGATGAATTTAGAAGAGGTTTTCCAAAGATTAAGAAAGGCCAATCTGAAGCTCAGCCCGAAGAAATGTCACCTATTCCAGGAAGAAGTTCATTACTTGGGACACATTGTTTCTGGTAGAGGCATTGCAGTAGACTCCGAGAAAATAAAAGCTGTTGAAGACTGGCCAGTACCCAGAGACAAACATGAACTTAGAAGTTTTCTTGGTTTGTGCACCTATTATCGACGATACGTACCAGGATTTGCCAATATTGCGAAACCGTTGACGAAGCTTACTGAAGAAGGCCGAAGATTCATCTGGGAAACGGACTGTCAAGCCGCATTTAAACAACTGAAACTTTTCTTGACAAGCGCCCCTGTTTTAAGTTACCCGTTACCACAAGGAGAGTTCATTCTAGACACAGATGCCAGCAACGTTGGAATTGGCGGTGTTCTTTCCCAGATACAAGACGGACATGAGAAGGTTATTGCCTACTTCAGCAAGACTTTGTCAAAACCAGAAAGGAATTATTGTGTAACAAGGAAGGAATTATTAGCAGTCGTAAAGTCAATCGAACATTTCTACAAGTACTTGTACGGTAGAAGATTCCTCATTAGAACCGACCACGCTGCTCTAAAATGGCTACTTCAATTTAAGAATCCTGAAGGTCAAGTAGCCAGATGGATTGAACGACTGCAGGAATATGACTTTGTGATTGAACATAGAGCAGGAACGAGCCATCGTAATGCAGATGCATTGTCGAGAAGACCATGCCAGGAGAAATGTAAACACTGTAGCCGAGTAGAAGAAAAACATTCCATCATCGCGAGGACAACAGTAGTTGACGATAGATGGCATCCAGACGAACTGCGCCAAGATCAAGAGAATGACCCGGATTTGAAAATCATCCTGGATTGGAAGAGCACTGAAGAAAAGCCAGCATGGGAAAATGTTGCACCACATTCCCGGAAAGTAAAATCGTATTGGGCACAATGGGACTCTATTGTGGTTGAAGAGGGTGTCCTGAAACGTGTGATGGAGAACACCGAAGGTACTGAGACGAAAACTCAGCTGATTGTTCCTCGGAGCCGAGTACCAGAAGTGTTGAAGGAAATCCACGATGGAACTGGAGGAGGATATTTTGGAGTCAACAGAACCGTGGAAAGATTGCGTCAACGATTTTACTGGGTGAATTGTAAGGAAGATGTTAAAGAGTGGTGCAAGAAATGTGTGGCTTGCGCTGGAAGTAACGGGCCACATAAGCGACGAAGAGCTCCAATGCGTCAATACAATGTTGGTAGTCCGTTTGAACGCATTGCGATTGATGTGGCCGGACCGTTTCCAGAATCCGATGAGGGGAACAAATACATAGTAGTCGTTATGGATTACTTCACCAAGTGGGTTGAAGCTTACCCATTACCTAACCAGGAAGCCGTTACTGTCGCTGAAGTTCTGGTAAAAGAGTGTATTTGCCGATTTGGAGTACCTCGCGAACTACACTCCGACCAAGGAAGAAATTTTGAGTCTGCCCTTTTCCAAAACATCTGTAAAATAATGGGAATCAACAAAACCAGAACAACTGCACTACATCCGCAGTCCGACGGCATGGTTGAACGAATGAACAGAACTATCAACCGATATCTATCAAAGGTTGTCTCTAACCATCAAAGAGACTGGGACCGACATCTGCATCTGTTCCTGATGGCTTATCGTTCATCCGTACACGAGACGACAGGACAGACACCTGCTAACATCTTATTCGGACGTGAGTTACGGTTGCCATGTGACCTGGTATTCGGCAGCAAACCCGGAGAAGATCTGGCTGGGGAGGATTATGTAACCAACTTGCGAAGAAGAATGGATGACATTCATGAACAAGTCCGTACAAGTATTCAGGTTGCCAGCGACAGGATGAAGGATCATTATGACATCAGGGCTGACGAAGGTGGTTACCAACCTGGAGATCTGGTGTGGTTGTATAACCCGCAGAGGCGTCGCGGATTATCGCCGAAGCTGCAGAAGAATTGGGAAGGCCCTTATGAAATAATCAAGAGAATAAACGACATAATCTACCGGATAAGAAAAACGCCTAATGGGAAGCCGCGAGTAGTTCATTTTAACCGTCTAGCACCTTTCGCCGGCGATAACCAAGAAGACCGTCGTGGAGCTACGGTTCGCAGAATTGAAGTCCAGGAACCAACCTTTGAAGATTTCATGGAAACTTATTCCACTGGGCGTAAAGTTCGGTATGGCGTTACCCGAGAGGAACACCGAGACCTGTTCACGGTATCGTTAGACTATTCCCTTGGTCATTGCATAGCTGAAGACACGAAAATGTCCCGCGGAATCGCTACCGTCTTCAAGAAGAAGTTTGGACGACTACAAGAACTGGCCAACCAACGTCCATCCGTCGGAAAAACAGTACGACTCAGGGATAATGACGTGGAACACAAACGATACATCTACTACTTAGTGACGAAGGAAAAATCGAAGAATAAGAGGAAAAGTTATTTGCAACTTACGTTATAAAAAATTGTCTTTATCTGGTAGCATTAAAGAACTGCAGTAAAATTTAAAAAATAAATTTATCAAATAAAACGTTGATATCTTGTAATCCATGATCGGTTGATTTTTGTTTCTGCGTAAAAAATATTGACAGGTGACAAGTTGGCATACTAGCGCTACATAAGTTCTAAGTAAGATATTAAATGTAGTAATTGAACGGAGGATGGCTTCAGCACAGAAGAGTTTTCCTGTGAATGAATCTTTTTATTCAGATGATGCAAATTTCTGTGTTTGAATATTTTAGATTTTTATTTGTATATTTTAAATGGGCACCGGATTGTACGTATACATTTCTGTTTAAAGTCTAGATATGGCGGAAGGTTGTGTGATGGCCACGTCAGATTTTTTAAATCAGTAAACATAGGGATAATAATTAACATACTAAAATAAATATGAAATATAAATTAAAGAAATGATAACTTATTTATTTATGTTTTCTACACTTAAGAACTAGGTAGACACTTAAAAAAAATGTGTACACTACAATGGTGACAGAATGAATATAGAACAATTAAAAAATCGAATTAGTGCTGCTGCCCAAAATATTACACCCCAGCAAATAACTAATGCTATAAATTCTATAATTTATTTTAATGCTATATAATTCGTTTAGGATATTGATTAGAAGTTAATGGTTCCAATTTTGAGCATTTGATTAGTTTTAAAAAATCCTCATTAGTTTAATGTATCTACCTAGTTCTTATGTGTAGAAAACATAAATAAATAATTTATCATTTCTTTAATTTATATTTCATATTTATTTTAGTATATTAATTTTATATATATATATATATATATATATATATATATATATATATATATATATATATATATATATATATATATATATATATATATATATATATATATATATATATATACAGGGTGAGTCATCGAAATGCCCGTCGTCGATATCTCCTTTGTCGTGAAAAATACAGCACAAATTTATTAACAGAATTTTTCGTCTACTCAAGGAGCATAACTGAAAATTATTTTTACATATACAGAGTGTTGCATAACGACTTGGCAGTAATTGTTCGTCTTTTTTTAAATGAAACACCCTATATATTTTTATATATTTTAAATTGTATTTTACTTACCTATACGACCATAAAATTTCATTTTAGTTTTCCGCGGCGTTGCCAAGTTATTCAATTTTTTCTCTAAAAAATGCCGAATACACGTATTGTTTTATAAAGGCGTACTGCAGTTATTTTAATAGTAAAAATTATGAATTTTTTTTTCTGTACAACTGAAACTATACTCTTTGTACTGACATAACTTTTTTTAAATATTATTATACAGGGTGTTCAGAATAGAGAATCAAATTTACTCAATTTCAAATGGCTATAACTCGTAATTTTCAAATGGAACACCCTATATTTTATTATTCTCTTGTGTGTATTTTTGCATCTTCTTATGTTATAAAAGGTGTCCTATGCCTAAAAACATTAATTTAATTAATTTCGAAATTATTTGGGCTTTTTTTGAGAAAAAATTTAATAACATCGCAACGCCGCGGAAAACTAAAATGAAATTTATATGATCGTATAGGTAAATAAAATACAATTCAAAATATATAAAAATATATAGGCTGTTTCATTTAAAAAACGACGAACAATTATTGCCAAGTCATTATGCAACAGCCTGTATATGTGAAAATAATTTTAAGTTATGCTCCTTGAGTAGACGAAAAATTTTGTTAATAAATTTATGCTGAATTTTTAACGACAAGGGACATATCGACGACGGGCATTTCGATGACTCACCCTGTATATATAGTCGATGGTAACCCTTTTACCGTTAAGTGTAGGGTTTTCTTGTCTTTATTCGCACACAAACTTTTTCCACTGTAATCTGTAATAGTCATAATAATAGTCATTGGTTCCAGCTTGCTCTACGTCATATAGTAGCATACAATTTTGTCAAAATAAAAAATACGTGTCTCAAGTTCTGATCCCTTTAAAAATATTTAATAAAAAAAGATCATGCAAGTGGCCCATTTAAGCAGTATGAGCCCCAGCGACATAAATGATATAATGATAAGTTATAATCGTGACTGGTACAGGAAAGCTTCAGCAAGGCCGAAACGTCGACGTATTATAAAATAAAATAAAGAATTTTGACTGAAAATCCAGCGATCCTGTTTTTTATTCATCATAACTGATATAGGAAGCTGGATTTTTTGAGGAGTATTATTTGATACCAAAGAGTCTAAATTATACAAAACTAGTCATTTGCGACATTATTATTTATTAGACAAAAAATTGTCGCTGTATAAACCCAAAAACAGCATTAATTGTGTGAAAAAATTTATTATCGAAGAGGATGCCGAACAAAGCGTGGCCTAGTGGATCGCTGGCGAAATTTTTCTTAGAAAGGGGCGTGGTGTACTTTTTTAACAAAATTTGAACAAAAAACAACTGAAAGAACAAATCAGATAGGTATAGAATTGATACAAAACCAAGGTATTTTTTAATGTTAAAAAAAAACTTATATAAAATACGATCATAATAATAATCAAAACACATGAAAGAAACAAATAAACATACAGTTGAGGTTATCTTAATTAACTATAGAGAAATCCAGAATGACGTCATAGACAGGGAGCAACCTACTATTCCAACCTCACTTTTGCATATTTTTAATTAAATTTTGAACAGTTTCTGGCAAAACGTAATATAAATAATATTTTCATGACATAAAATACCTATAAAACTGAATATAAAATTGTATTATATTGACAGTTTTCTTTAAAGTTAATATAAAACACCAGTTTGACAGCTGCCACATGACAAATTAATTTGTTATTGATTCATCTATTGCTACAAATAAACAAAGAACATTTTGTGTGAATAAACAATAATAAATGTGAAATTGGCACCACCATTTTCAACAGTACCTAGGTATAAAATAGTGAAATATTGTATTTTACTTTTCATCAAGAGATATCCCTAATTTTATTAATTTAATATAATTATTTGTTTCTCGTATTTAGGCAAATACCAAAAAGTTATCAATTTAAGAATCAGAATTTCGAAAA
The DNA here is from genome assembly GCA_947534325.1 of Agonum fuliginosum. Taxonomy (NCBI): domain Eukaryota; kingdom Metazoa; phylum Arthropoda; class Insecta; order Coleoptera; family Carabidae; genus Agonum; species Agonum fuliginosum. The sequence goes on from OX384046.1 coordinate 8,063,172, forward strand.
AGAGGACAATAATTGTATTAATAATATAAAAAGATAACGGAACCGGCCTTCTAGTCTAAAATGGACATCTTGTAAACCTTACTAAATTGAAATTTATGTTTACAGGAATTGTTTGCTTTGGACTTAAAGCTGGACACTCACGTTGAAACATTGAAACACAACAGGCCGACTAGAAGCGTCAAACTAGATACTCATGTGGAGAACTTGAAAGCAAATGTAGACTCTCATGTTGAAACTCTGAAACCGAACAATCACACTGGAAACTTGAAGTTAGACACTCACATAGAAACATTAAAACAGAATGAGCACACAAAGGACTTGAACTTGAAACTAGACGCTCACGTTGAAACGTTGAAGCAAAATAGGCAGACAGGAAACATGAAGCTAGACAATTATGCGAACAATTTGAAAGCAAGTCTGGGACACCATGAACGCCACGCTGCCGCCGCTTGTCCCACCACCACAGCCGCCACAACTAAAGCCGGTTAATTAATTTTAATTGAACTTACTTATAACTTAATAACGATTGAGAAAAGTTTCTGTGTCTAAAAACAGCAAACTTCTCAGCACGAGTCATCACATATGACACAAACTGAGACAGCTGTGGCGACACGAGGGCAACCCCACCGTAGTACATCACTACCAAAAATAATAATAATTGTCTCAGTCCTCCACAGATGGCGCTAGTAGTTTCTCGGTGTCTCTCCGGGCGCAATACCAACGCGTAGGTTAGGTGATAACCTACCCTGAGGTCGAGCGTTCTGACACCAGGAACTGAGCAGAGTCACACTGACGAGACCTAAATGGTCAAAACAGCTGTCTGTGACATTGCTCTGTCTGGTGGGTTCTGAGATGAACTGTGAAGTGCGTTACCAATTATTATTATTCTTGGTAGTGATGTACTACGGTGGGGTTGCCCTCGTGTCGCCACAGCTGTCTCAGTTTGTGTCATATGTGATGACTCGTGCTGAGAAGTTTGCTGTTTTAAGACACAGAAACTTTTCTCATTCTTATTTAGCTGCTTGTCTTTAAAGCGTAAAAATATCTACGCATCTCACAGTTCATCTCAGTCCTCCACAGATGGCGCTAGTAGTTTCTCGGTGTCTCTCCGGGCGCAATACCAACGCGTAGGTGATAACCTACCCTGAGGTCGAGCTTTCTGACACCAGGAACTGAGCTGAGTCACACTGACGAGACCTAAATGGTAGAAACAGCTGTCTGTGACATTGCTCTGTCTGGTGGGTTCTGAGATGAACTGTAAAGTACGTTACCAATTATTAATAATGATTGTTCAGAATATTAATACAGTAATAAAGATTACACCAATTATTTGAAATTACATTTAAACAATGTAGCAGCAAAGGCTTCAGGATCCTTGTAAAAAGTTCTTCGCGAACCTTGGCGAATACATTGTTTGTTCTTCAGTTTCATTATATTTAATTATTGTGCTTAACCAACAATGCCTTTGAGCTATTGTTTAAGATTATTTAAAATAAGAATCCTGAAGCATTTTCTGCTGCGTTTATTATCAATTTTGGGATGCCAACTGTTTTTATTCAAATTAGTGTAACGTTTTGTTTTTTTTAGGTTAAGTGTAAAAATTAGAATTTTTATAACAAGTTTATTATACGAGAAATAACAAATACAAGTCAATAATTATTATAAAATAAACGCTCACTATGAATCAAACTTAAAATACTAATTACACAATAATATTATAATCCGACGGCTTGATCAAATTTAGATAAAAGGATGGTTGGGGGAGGGGGGCAGATGGCGAGGTGAAGTCTTTAATTGTATAATTCCACTTACCTTAAACTCACAACTACGTCACAACACTCTGGTAGCACTCTTCACCAAGGATTAAATATGATGATGGGGATTATTATTAGTATACCGATAAAGTTAATCAAATGTAAAAGATGATATATTTAATAATAACTAAGAATAACATATATGATAATACAAATTTAATAAGGACGAACTTGAGGGTTGAAACGCACACACGAGGCTGACTTTCCCAATCCAAGCCACTTGCCATCCTCTGGCTTTGACCACCCGCATCCACATCTGGAAGCCATCAGCTTAGGGTGGTCAAAGCCCGTTACCAAGGGCTTGGCATGTACTTTAATTTTAAAGCCAAGGCGCACAAGGGTAAGAACCTGCCGTACTTCTAGGAGTGCAATAAAATATACAAAAGTGTCAATCATGATTTACACATCCTACTAGAAGTCCGAGAACTCCATTACCCTGGTGGGTCATGTGCTTGCCAAATGTGCACGCTTGCAGCTAACAAAGACTATTGTTACATAATCCTCGCCTTAAGACATAAATATATTACGCGACCGTATTATATTTATTCCTAAGTTCCTACACTATAAAGTTTTAAGTACTAGATCTAAAATATGAAAATAGATGTTGAACTTATAACTACTTACAGCCTACTAAGTAATAATTTTACTATAAAACAAAATTATAGCGAATCTGATAAATATGCTAACAAAAAAAAATATTTATTTATTATAATTTTCTTTTTTTAAATTATAAAAATTCTACTATTTACTTATATTAAATGTAATTGTTGATTTGTTTATATTTTTTTAATGACGCTGAGGTTTCGCCAATGATTTTGTGTCAAAGGGTATGGGCGTGATTAAAAGTTTTTGGTGGTTCCATTGTCACTAGCACTAGTACTAACACTTACACAGTTATTGTTTATAATTGGATATATTTCCTTCACGATACACACTGATTCAAGGGGCACATCAGGTTCTGGTTGGGTTTTCTTGTGGTGGAGATGGTGCAAATATTTATTACCCAGAGCATGCCACAGACTTGTCCAAAGAAACACTCGTGGCCGTCGCTGTTTTGGTGGCTTTCTTTAGAGCGAAGTAATTTAGTACTACATTCCCAATGTAGCTTACGACGCCAAAGATGGTGTAGATTAGGGCTACTACCGAGAAGTAGTGCCCATACGAGAAACAAAGCCCCAAACTTTTTCGGCTGACGATACGGCCATTTGCGTAAATTCGAGCTCGCTGAAGACGTTGGGCATATGGTACCCCTGGTGATCTGTGGTTCGCCCAATCACACGGCGTGTCACGATGCTCATGATAGCTTCTTTTTCAGTCGGGAATAGAAGAGCCTTTTGAAACCGCTCCATTTCTTGCTGAGTGTACACGCCGTGCACACTAACTGGCGATATTTTTGCCATATGCAACACGTGCTCCTCTTCGTTTGCGTCCAGCTCGATTGGGTTAGGTCTGGCATGATGGACTTCGGGGTCTAGTTCCAACCAGTTATGCTCCAGGTGAAACATTGCAGTTTACCTGTGTGCCGTGGTCCTTGATTATGTGTGTAATCGCGGTCGTGAACTTTGATTCGTTTTTATAGACTATAGGTAATTCTGGATAGCAGAATTCTGACCGCCTAAATTCTACTATCTTGGCGCTGCATCTAGCGATGTAGAGGACTTCTCCCATTACTCGGCCAACGTGACCTGGGGCATCACGTACAAGGCCGCTAACCACGTCCGGCGATTCCAAGGCTAAAGCAAGGCGGTTTTGCAGTCTTTTACCTCAAACGGAAACGTTTCAGGATCGAATCATATATTAATTCTCCCATATGCCGCTTAACTGCAATCTCCAGGAAAAGAAGTTTGCTCAACACTTGCGCCATGATATGTGTTTTGCACTAGCTTTGTTGATTTCTTGTAATAAAACCCCCAAGGAAGTGTCGAAAACAACCAACAGCCGGTTTTGCTCCGTTCTCCAGACTTGTTGTTGGCAGATGGCCTCTTGTTTCATTAACTTTAGTGCACAGTATCGTAGGCCTCCACAATAACATAGTGCTGTAGGTTGGTGGAATCGTCCGGTTTAAGCGTCAATACCGTTGCTAGCCCCTCATAGAGTACGTCAATGCTGGTTGCTGTGCATTGTTCATACGCCTTCGATTCCCAGGTCACTTCACATGCGAGGTCGTCAAAACAGTATCCATTGCTATATGTACACACCGTGCCAGTGCGGAGATTTACACGGTTCTCCTCTATGTCTGCAATAGCGCTGTAATCGTGTAGTCTAATTGTGATCGCTGCGCTTATTAATACATCTTTCATAGATATTTCATTCACCATATATTTTACCCCTTGACACTTGCCGGCGGCGGTAATACCGTCGTAGCGGAAACGTCAGTCGTCCCGTTTTAAATCAGGTTCGCTATAATTCGGGCTCCCAGTCCTGATAGATCGAGGCGGCGAAATCTGTGGGCATCACGACAATTATTAGCTTTTGTGTAATACACGAACTTACCCAGTCCACCCGCTACGACACTAGCGTGCGAATACATGCCACAGTGCGTGATTAATTGCTGCACTGTGATTATGCAGGTGTACACGTGCACCTCGTTGTAGCGTCGTTCCTGGAGTAGCTGGATTTTTGTTGTTGTCGTCTCCGAGGCATTCCTGGGGTCAAGGCATGGTTTTACATGCAATAATTCCGTATCCCGGTCCTTGCAATCGTATGCCAATAGATCGGCATACGTAAAGTTCGCCATCGCCAAGAACAAGAGTGCGTGAGAACGGACTTCATCTGAAACAACCCTATCTTTCCGTATCCACGGAAGCTTCGGCGCAGGGCCGCGACTACGCGTGAGATAGTTACTATTATTTTGTTGTTGTGTCAGTTCACCTGAACTTGTAGGTGTTGGGTTCTGAGTTGGAGCTAACTCGGGATTTGGCGGTGTGGCAGGTGCAATCAGGGTTGGGAGGCGGGGTGCTAGTAAGTCGGTCACGGTATTGGCCCACGATTGGGCTGTTTGATGAGAAACGCTGAGTGTTCTTGGGCCTCCGGTTATAGAATTCTTGGCTGCTTAAGGCATTGAAACAATGTCTGTTGGCATAATTTGCATGAGTGGCTCTTCCTCGGATTCTAATTTGGACGAATCTTCCGCTTCAACCGGTTTATAATGATGCATATGACAATGTTTGAGCCGATTGACGTGTACTTTTTTACTTTTGCTATTTCCACAAATTTCTTTTATAGTGGCATTAACATCTTTAATTTCTAATATACGGTACGGACCTTTCCATTTTTTTGTTAATTTTGAGCAAAGATCTGGTTTTATTGCCGGTTCATATAAGTATACCTAAATTAAATTTGTGTGGGCTACTTTTTTATTAAACTGGTTATGGATTGTCACAGTGGACTTTTTCATAAATTCTATGGCATTTTGATGAGCTATTTTCAATCTCTGCATAAATTCAGCGGTGTAATTTGTGTCGTAATCATATCGTATACGCGATGGCTTAAACATTTCGTCATATGGAAACTCAGATTCTAGGACAATGTCCCCCCGGATAATATTTCCCTCCGGACAATATCCCCCTGGACAATATCCCCCTAAGACAATATCTCCCTAGGACAATATCCCCCCGGACAATATTCCCCTGTCAACATCCCCCTACGCAAAATGAGTTTTAATTATTCTAAACTTTAGCCCAAAACCCTTCTTGAGTCCAACAGAACTCCGTTTTTTGACATAAACTAATTAATACTAACAAAACCCTAATAGGCCAAGCTGTATAGCATTTTTGCTTGACATAAAGACTAGTAGCAAACCGAGTGTGCGATGATATAAAAGATAATAAGCAGATGTATAGGTATGTGTTCTTCACTCGAGTTTCCGGTCCATTTGTTAATTATTAACAATTTATTGCAAAAAAAACGCGATTTTTGTCTATTTTTGCTTGTAACTTTGAAACTAATGGAGCAATCGGAATGCCGCAATGAAATGATTTGTAGAGAATTAAAATATCTACAAAATGAGAGGTCGAACGTCTCAATCGGATAATTAGGTCCTGAAAATTTTAGGAAAATTAGGCATTTTTTCGAAAATTCATAGCTTCGTCATTTTTTGAGCTGGAGCGCTAAAATTTTGAGAGAAAGTAGGGATTATAATGTTCTTTATATGTGCCAAATGTAGGTGCTGTCGGATTATTAGTTTTCGCGAAATCGCGATTCAAAGTTTGCAGTGCGCTTTTTTCCGGCAGGCCTGTATGCGTTACCGTAAGTCCGATAATAATTTCCAAAAAAGTTTTGAAAAGTTGACATCGTGCACTACAAAACGTATATTTCAGTTTTTCGATCAGATGCCTGGAAGCATGCTAAAAACACTCGTAAAGTTCGCGAAACACGCCGCGCGCGCGCTCGCAGTCGAGTGGTGGGGAAGGAGCAGCGGCGTATCTATAGTAACAGGCGCGCTCGGCCGTTTTTTCAGGACCTAATTATCCGATTGAGATGTTCGACCTCTCATTTTGTAGATATTTTAATTCTCTACAAATCATTTCATTGGGGCATTCCGATTGCTCCATTAGTTTCAAAGTTACAAGCAAAAATAGACAAAAATCGCGTTTTTTTTGCAATAAATTGTTAATAACTAACAAATGGACCGGAAACTCGAGTGAAGAACACATACCTATACATCTGCTTATTATCTTTTATATCATCGCACACTCGGTTTGCTACTAGTCACGAGAACGCTGCTTTAAATCCCTATAGCTTTGCCTATAATTGAGTCCAACAGAACTCCGTTTTTTTATCATAAACTAATCTATGCTAACAAAACCCTTCTTGAGTCCAACAGAACTCCGTTTTTTTTAACATAAACTAATAGTTATTAAAATGTGTAATACATTTAAACAACAGTGTTTTAGGTTTTTATTTCTAAAAAAAACTCTATGTCCGATCCAACATGCCCTGCGGGCAGCTTGTGGGGCTGCCACGAGCCATTGCTCGGGGGCAAGGTCCAACTGGGATAGTAAAGACGGCATAAACAATACATTACAACACTAATAAAAAAATCTACTGCATTGTTTCAGTACCGCTGCCTTGAGCAGATCACGTGAGAATCTGGGCAAGGCGGCCATGATTTTTACGTGACATCATTTGCAAAATTAGTAAAACACATTTTGCGTAGGAGGATGTTGGCAAGGGGATATTGTCCGGGGGGATATTGTCCTAGGGGGGATATTGTCCAGGGGGATATTGTCCAGGGGGATATTGTCCGGGGGAATATTGTCCTGATACCGGAAAGTCAATGTTTCTACCGAAGAGCAAGAAGAACGGGCTTTCGTTGGTAGATGAATGCGGCATTGAGCAGTAAGCAGACCGCGAATGGGAGCCACTCATCCCAATCAGTGTGTTTTTGATTGATATAATGTGAAATAATATCTTTCAATTACCTATGCGTCCGCTCAAGCATTCCATTTGTTTGGGGTCTGTAAGCAGTTGTTTTCATGTGATCGCATTGCAATACTTTACAGACCTCTTTGAAGAGACAAGACACGAAATTTGTACCTAAATCTGTTAGTATTTGCCGCGGCACACCGTGTTTAAGCACGGTGCCTTTAACAAAGTGCTTCGCTGTCGTAGCCGCTGTTTCATCTTTCATTGGAAACGCGTCCAGGTACCATTTGTTCATAATTACTCGAGCAACCAGAACCCCGTGTATCCTCAGATCAAGCGGTTCTAAAACATATGTACCTGCCAGTACTGAGCTTGCTACTTTACCTATGCAACGTACAACGCTACGTGGAAGACTCTTTAATTGCTCCGTTAATTTGACACAAGCATTGTGTTCGCTTAATTTCGCGTTTAAGGTATTTTGGCTAATAAATTTATTTCCATTTTCCGTGAAATCATCGCATCTCTTACATGTCGATATAACTCTATTCGTTATAATCTCTTCGCTTAAACTATCCGATTCCATTTCAAAATGTTCATTAGCCTGGGTCAATATTGTGTTTGATTCGAGAGTTATTTTTGTTACAGGTTCTTTGGTTTGAATTTTCATCATTTGATTTTTAAAATTAACAGTTGATACTTTCTTTGCTAAATTTTTTGATTTAGAATTGTTGATGTTTTCAAAGGGAAAAATTTCATTATGTATAGTTAAATTTTGCTCGGCAAAATTTAATATAATTTTATGATTGTCTAAAAAATCAATACCGATTAATCCCTCGGTTGTAAAAAACAAGTTATCGGAGCAAATGAAAAAATTGTGGTTTACAACAAAATTTAAAACTGCTAAATTTATACTTAACGCTTAAACATTTTAGTAAATTACCAGAAACATCGGACAATTGTTCATGCGTTTCTCTTATTTTTAATTTAAATTTCTCTCTGCCTGTTGTCTGACCGCTCTAATCAGCGTAAGTTTGTTTAATAAAACGCGATAGCACAAGCTCGCAATGTTCAGCTAATGGAAGCGCTTCATCTAAAGTATCAAATTGCTTATTGCGGTTTATTTCGTTTGCAAGGCGAGTATAGATACCATTTAAAAATTCGGACATTATAAGGTTGTCTCGTTTGAATTGGATTCTACTAGCTTGCTCGCCATGTATAGCGCAACTGGGGTAAACTTTTTCCGCTTCCCTCTCGAGTCGCAATGCAAATTCGCGCAACGTTTCATCCTTCTGTCTAGTAAGACGTTTAAAGCTGCTTTCATCGCCCGTTAGTGTCGGCCGTTTACCGAACATTGTAGATAGCCAATTGTTCATTTCTAACATACTTCTCGGTTTTTTTTTGTGAATTGGTAGGGAACAATAGCAGGTTCGTGCATTACTGCCTAATTTTACAATTACTTCTTTTAAGATTTGTTGGTCCATAACAACCTGTTAATAAGTCAACATGGGCCATAAAAATGTCTAAATCCGGTCCGCCTGAATAATTGGAGAGATTGTTTATGGCGTTAACGAAATTTGGATCTGCAATTCACTTTCTTTCTCTCTCTCTTATTGGAGATAACTAGGACCGTATGACGACATAGTGGCAGGTAATGTAGTAGGTGGTGCGATGTTGAATGTTACTTGTGGCATATTAAATAGGTTATTCTCTGATAAGTTTGGTGGGTACATTGAGGACGTAGAGGGGTGCATAAGTGAATAGGGGTAAGGGTACGGATATTTTTGTGCCCATTCATTTAGAATGTACGGGTTAAAGTGCTTATTCGGATTATATTGTGGAAACACTATAGGGACAGGTATCGGACTAGCAAGAGTTGATAAGTAAGTTGTGGTCGAGGCTGACGCAACCACTGTGACTTGTGTAGTAATATTGTGATGTTTACGTTTGTAATTGCAGCGGTAACAGGTGTATCGTTTGTAGGAGTAAGGTCTGTCGTGGTTGCCATTTTTTCTAAATTAATTTTTTTTTTCAATATTATATATTATGCTTCCTCATTTTCACCATGTTTTTGCAGCACTTTAGCTATACTATTTCTTGTGATCAGAGTAGAAAGATGATCCTCACCCAAGACTTCTTTTCTTTTTTCCAACACCTCTTTATACTTGTCTAGCGCTTCATCATACTTTCCTTGTTTATAAAGTACATCAGCTATACCATTTCTTGTGGTCAGAGTAGAAGGATGATCCTCACCCAGGACTTCTTTTCTTTTTTCCAGAACCTCTTTATACTTGTCTAGCGCTTCACCATTCTTTCCTTGTTTATAAAGTACATCAGCTATACTATGCCTTGTAGATAGTGTGGAGGGATTATCCTGAGGTAAGACCTTTTCTCTTTTCTCTAGCACTTCTTTAAATATTTCCAACGCTTCTTCATACTTACCTTGGTTAGAAAGTACTTTGGCCATCCCATGCAGTGTATATAAAGTAGAAGGATGATCACTACCCAACTTTTCTTTTCTTTTTTCTAGTACTATCTTGTAAAACTCTAATGCCTTATCGTACTTTCCTTGCTTATTAAATACTACAGCTATATTATTCATTGTTGCTAGACTATCAGAGTTACCAGGACCGAATTTTTCTTTTCTTGCTTCCAGCACTTTCTCATAAGTTTTTAATGCCTCTTCATATTCTCCCTGATTAGAAAGTGCCCTACCTAGGCCATGCTGGGTATATAAAATAGAATATCGGTCAGGATTCGGGATCTGTGCATGTCCGTCTAGCACGTCCTTATAAGCTTTTATTGCCTCTCTGTATCTTCCTAGGTTATCAAGTGCTCTAGCCTTTTCATGCATAGCAGATAAAGTATCACGATCTAAATTTCCTGCTTTTTTTTCTATTACCTTGTTGCAGATTTCTAATGCATCGCCGTATTTTCCTTGGTTGTTAAGTACTACAGCTATACTGTGCATCGTAGATAAAGTATTATGATGATCCTCTCCTAAGACTTCTTTTCTTTTTTTCAGCAACTCTTTATACTTGTCTAACGCCTTATCATACTTCCCCTGTTTATAAAGTACATCAGCTATACTATTCTCTGTAGAGAAAGTAGCAGGATGATCCTCACCTACGACTTCTTTTCTTTTTTTCAACACCTCTTCATATTTGTTTAGCGCCTCACCATACTTCCCTTGTTTATAAAGTACATCAGCTATACTATTCTCTGTAGATAAAATATCAGAGTCATTACGACCAAGTATATCTTTTAATAACTTTAACATTTCCATTCCAAATAAGTAAGCTTCTTCATACCTTACATCATCATTCAAACCACTGATAATTTGGCTTGGTAATATACTAAATTCCTTTACTAGCTCCTTATATTCCTTTACTCGTACATTACTAAAATCAGATTTAACATAATTCCAAATAGATACAGAATGATCTACGGTACTTAAATTTATGTTATCTTTAAGTAGTTTCAAAGCTTCCCTTAATACCTCCCCTTCTTTATGTATGTCTTTTAATTTTATTATTCTTACTTTTTGTACTAAACTGTGGATAATTGCTACTCCCTCTTTTAAACTAATCATTGAATATTGGTCAAGTAACTCAACAGCACCCCACAGCTCATTCTCGTTAGATATCAACTTCGAAAAAACCTTTTCTATCTTAATTTGATTAGGAATAAGATAAGCCATGATATCCAAAATACCTATAGCTTGCTCCCCATATTCTAGATCTTTTATTTTATTAATTGTAATGTCCCAAGTGGTTAAAACTGTTTTAGTATAACGATCCTCATTTTTATAATAACCTTTATTAAGTAATTCCTTTACATGTGCGTGATACGTTTCGAAATAGTCACTTATCTTAAATCCCTTACCCTTTCTTTTGTTTAATATTTTATTTTCTTGTATAATATACACAACTGCCTCTTTCAAGGCCAATGGAAAATATTGCAATTCTTTTGTCAACTCCTTGATGCTTTTCTTTTGTGAATCATCTTTTATTTCTAGGAAATCTTTAACAAATTTTTCAGCTTCTTCTGGTTTAAACTCCTTTAACGGTATTTCTTTTACTTCTCTTCCTTCTCCTGCTTCCCACTGCCAGTTACGAGAAGTAATTAAAATATAAGGCTTTTCATAATTAGGATGTAAAGAGAATGGCAAAAACTCTTTAATATCCTCATACTTCTCAACGTTATCAAAAATGAAAAGACTTTTTACAAAACTAAAGGACTTATATACATCTTGAACAATAGACTTAGCATCTCTTTCTCGTATATTTCCACTTACTTCTACTGTAGTAGGAATTCTCAACTCATAAGCTAACTCTTTAAAAGATTGTCTTAAACTTTCTTGGTTTTCAGAATCTATCCATATGACATTACCGTCATAATCTTCATTATAACTCGTAGCATACTTTCTAGCCAACTCACTTTTGCCTACTCCTCCTAACCCCCTGATAAAAACCATTCCCTGCTTGATATAATTAGCTATTTCATTTAATTTCTCTTCCCTTCCGGTAAATGACATCACTGGTTCTCTTACATTGAACCAAATTGGTACTTTCTTCTGTACACTGATCTGTGGTACAATTTTGGTAAACTGGTTGATAGCCTGTCGGGTTTTTTCATGTTCCTTCTTATTGTCATGGTCTATTTTTTGACGCTCCTGGCTAGCATCTTGAAAGCCTTCTTCATTTTCTTTTCTTCCTTCTTCGACAGAGTGTGCTATTTCCTGACGTTGCTGACTAGCTTCTTGATGATGTCTTACTACTTCATTAAAGATTTTCTTAATCTCATTTTCATTATCTTTTATATAATTTGATAACTCACTAAAATTCTTATCTATATAACTTTCTAATTCGTTGATATTTTCTCCAGCATTTCGATTCACTTGCTCTATTTCTTCTCGGAAGTTTTCTACTAACCTTGCCTCCATTGACTTTGGATCTTGGTTATTAATATCAGATAACAATATACTCTTTAAATTTTCCCTATCATCTGGCTTCAAAATATACTTATACTCTTCTCTAGTCGGTTTTCCTTCCTGATATTCCACATTTAACTTCCTCGCTAACCCTACTCGATCTTCTGACTCCCATTCAAAAAGAAGGCGATAACCATACTTATCACTCTTTTCACCTTTTCTCATATAATATTTATCAGAAGTACCATCTTTCTTTAATGTTACTAATCCTGCTTTATCAAACAATTCTGCAGTATTCCATGAATTTGAATTTTTACCCTCTAAAGTATGTCCTGGCTTAATAATATGAGGAGTACCAGTAGATGTGTGTTTATATTTTTTCGACTCTCCAAAAATGATACCCTTAGTAATTGAGGAAGTAGAAAATTCTTCTTCAATATTCTTTCTGAAATAGTTTATTGCCCTGTTTACTGCATCATGAGCCAATTTTTTCATTGCCCTTTCCCAACTTTTATCAGCTGTTACTTGAGAAAATTGGCTCTCAAATCTTTGAAAAATCTCTATAGCAGACTTTACTAATGTCTCTGTTACTCCACTTGGATCTTCCCTAAATTTATACAGTTGATGTATTAATTTCTTGAGCTCATCCCTGTTATGCTTAATACCAAAGCTGGATATTACTTTTTGAAGAATATTAATTCCCACCACAGATGTTTTTACTCCTGCTGTTTCTATCCCTTCTGTTCCGTCTTTTCCTGCTTCAATTACTTCATTAATAAAGCTAGCCCATTTACCTGATTTTGCTTCTTGGACTTCTAGTCTTTCATAGTACTCTGATAAGTACCTTTTATAAATGTTAAAAAAAAATTTCACAAATTCTTTTAACTTATCATTTATGTCTTTTTCTTGTTTTGAAAATGTTTCTACTTGACTAGAAGGCTGTGCAAGACTCTTCTCCAAAATGTCAACTTTTCCTTGCTCATTAGGTGCATCATGCTTTTTAGCAATATCTAATGGAACCTTATCATCTTTATTTTTAACACTAACCTCTGATTGATTATTTAGTAGCAATTGTACAGGTACTTCATTACCTCTCAAGGTAGCAACATGTAAGGGTATGTTACCTTCATTATTTTGAAGATTGTCGTTTGTTTTCCATCTCGGCTTCGGTAACTCTTCAACTATCTCATTTTTGTCCCTTTCAACAGCAGAGTGTAAAGGGGTATTATCTTTAATATTTTTATCGATAATGTTAACCTTTACTGCCGCATCATTAATATTATTGGCCATTTTTAATTTATCTGAAAAAAGTATAAAATACAGCAACAATTACCGTACATACCAGTTTACAGCAGTAAAAATTTATTTTAAAATGTTATAAAAATACGGTTATATTGCTTACCTCGCTTCAAAAAAGAAATAGTTTAAAATAAGTTTTTGTAATTAATTAGATTCCAATTATGAACTGTTCAGTGAATATTAAGTAATATTTTATTACAGGAAAAAATAATGTTTTTCAAATAAGATATTTCTTTTATAAAGTAGTAAAACATTGCTTACTCAAATCAGAAATTTATCAAGTATCAAATAAAATTGACTTTTATCAATGTTTTGATAACACTTAATTACAAGGAAAAAATCTGATGTGGCCAGCACTCAACCTCCCGCACTGTAATAATATGTGAATTTGGTTTTAATACGCCAACCCAACAACGCTTTACGCGACGCCACTTGGCGAGAAGCGTAAGCTCTCGGTGGTATATTATGACAGGTAATACGTTTAACAGCACAAAAATTTACTTTGATTATAAGTTTTAGTACCGTAACAGTGGAAAAATGAGTTAACCCAATATCGAAAAACGTTTTCAAACCATGCTTGGGAAGTTTAGCGTAAAAAGTTATGGATTGTAGTTTGTAGTGTACGATGAGTTCCGCAAGTGCATAATTAAATTGCGGAAAGTATCTATATAAAATGGTGTAGATTTAATGACCGTATTTATTAAAAGTGTTAAAGTGTAATTTTCTATAAAATGTTTGAAATACGTTTGAATAAGATGATTAGTAATGACAATGACAGTATACCTACCTAGTCAATTTTGTAAATAGATTCTCGTAAGAAAACTGCAATACATTTTACACAATCTCAAATAAAAACAACAGTCGAAACTTTATGGAACCAAATTTTAAAAATCCGATGTGGCCAACACATGACCTCTCGCCATACTCTACTATTTTACTAAGTGTGTATGAAGGTGCTTACTTACAAATAATATACCATTGTAGAAGGGAAATCGGGAATTGTAGTTTTTATAATATTATTAAAGTTTATTATGACCTTATAAATAATAAATGACATTTCATATTTTCCATTTCAATATGTCAAAATGTCAAAAATTTATATGACATTAACACTCAAATATTTTATTTTTTGTTTTCATAGGTAGCCAGATAAAATCAAAATTGTAACATATTTGTAGAATTTTAAGGTGATTCGAGCGTTGTAACAAATCTATAAACTTTTAATGAAACATGAAAAAATCAGTTTTTGACACTGTTTTCCATGTACATTTCAAATTTCAATCGATTTGACCATCTCTATCCAGAGATATTCACATTTAAATATGACATTTTTAACATGGTGGGTATAGGAAAAATGATACTTTGCTGATTATATTACATTAAATTCTTGACTCAAACCCATAAACTTTGTTTAAAATACTATTGAATTTAATGTGTGGTTATATATGAATACGTATGCGAAGTATTATCAAAATTGACCGCCTAGTAAACTCAGAAATATATATTTCATGTTACGAATTTCAAAAAAATAACGAAGTTAAATGTAGATCTTGCACCGTTGCACTCTGCGATAAATTTGAAATACAAAAACTTTGACAAATTAGGTTTTAATGTGGATGCGTTCGTATTTGATTTCATATTAAATAATATAATTATAATAATTTAAGAGTAAACCGTCCAGTATAATTGTAAATTTTGTTCTAATTTAAAGATTTTGACACTTTCTACAGTAAAGTGACAGCTAACATTTGATGCTATGTTGTCAGTTGTCAGACGTAGAATATTATGTTTTAAATTTTATATTAGATCATATATTACTTACAAAAGCTACAGTATATTAATGTGTACATCGATTATTCATCTATTTAATAATGTTTACAATATATTTAAAGCTTAAATGTTATAATATAATCTTTTTGCTTATATATTTTATGTTTCAAAGTTGGTATGACAGTCAAATCAGCAACTTTTAATTGACATAGTATATATTATTTACTTTATTTACAATTAAATATTATATAAAATAGTACTATATGTTGCCATAATTCTTCAGAATGGATGTTTGAAACATATAATTGTAATTTTTAAAAGTTACAATACAAAGATACATTTAAAACATGTTTTGACTAGCCTGAACCGCTCGAATCACCTTAACTTCTTATAATTGGAAAATGGTGCTAGATACAAACAACTTTTTGAATACAAATTGTTTATAGTATCATTATTATTAAAAAAATGTCCTATTAAGGGTATTTTCGAGTTATGAAATAAAGTGCTTGGCACAGCTTTGCGAGTTTGCTTTTCATATCCATATTTATGAACTTATTGATTTGAAAAAAAATTCATCTTGTTAACAAAGGTTTAAAAATTGGCGCTACAGCGTAATTTTGTAATATTATTTATTTATAAACTCGAAAAAATAGTCATTTTTACCGCGTTGTAAAATATGAATAAATATAAATTTCTAAAACTATCGTTCTGTAGCGCCAAAATTAAGACTTTTATATTCCAAAAGTTTAAGAAATAATTACACAATTTTTAGTATTACACTAAAAATCCGACTTCTCGTGAATCTCTAAAAACGTCGAATTACCGCATAGGGAAGTGGCGCCGACACGCGGTAAACATGGAAATCTAAACACTCCACCCCGCTCCACGCTTTGTTTGTTTCGCTAGCTAGCTGGAATACTCAGATTCAACTTTCAACGTTCAGATATTCATCAGCATGTTTACCTGCGAATTTTTAAAAATTTGAATTTCCCTGCTAACTCGTAGGATTACTTTATGTCTTGCCTATGGCACACCGGTCGAGGAGCATCAAGGAATTCCTCGATGAAACGATAGAACGCACCCCGTCCTCGACGAAAAATAGGGGCGCCGCTATTTTCATCAAGTTGTTCCTCAATGAAACGAATGTGTCTCATTTCAGAAGTATCTTTTGTATCTGATTTCTCGCAAAACCTTGATGTATTTGTCACCGATTAAATAGAAATCCATCGCGGAGTTCCTCGATGCTTCTCGACCGGTGTGCCATAGGCATTAGAAAATATCTAATAAGAACATTTTTTGTTAATATGATCATATTCATTCATCTTAAAATTTTCGAAATGAACAAATTTTTCTGAAATATTATACCTTATACTTATACCTACTGCAATAATTGAAGTGTACCAAATTTTGGTAACAGTACCTATACTAATTTAGTCCATGGGCCAGCAAAGATGTTGGTATAATTTGGGGGTACTAAGTTTCCTTTTAACCATAGTTATATATGAGTATAAGGATCACTAAAATCTATGATTGCTATCCTCAAGTGGTAGCTAATAGAAATGGCGGCCAATACAAGATGGCCGGCGTTGCTTTTAAAAAACGGCTATATCTATGGAAGTAATGGTCCGATTTCAACAAACTTTTGATCGTATCATTTTTAAAGTACATTAAATTTGCAACAATTTAAGCCCAACCGCAGCTCTGTACACTATGTTCCAAATGTTCTGCCCCAGCCTTAGAAAATCCCCCAGTGATCCGCAACCATTGTAGCACCATTCGTCAAAATATTCGAAATACGGCCTTCTTAGGTTGTAGAAAAAGACAGCATGCGAAAGATAGAAGCAGTTCTCGGTGAATCATTACTAAGTCAGGTAAAGGAAAAGTGTAGAACGTTTGCTTTGAGCTTTACTTTAGAAACATATTTTCCTTAGTTGTATTCATCACTGCATTACATTACATAAATTGCATTATTTATGAAATGACAGTAATAATGTTTCAGTAAATTAAATGAGAATAAAACATATCAAACTGTTTTATTGAAATGCGTGTTGCAAGATTGTATGCATTAGGCATAAATTAAAAGTTTTTTTAAAAGAAACTATGAATTATTGTCCTAAAAGTTACAATTATTATCAAGCTTCGTTACTGTCATGTTTCCCGTTCCTGCCTAAATTATTGCACTTACGTATAAACATCTATGTGTTAAAAATGTATCCGTGAAAATTACTACTTTACAATCATTGTTTTCTAAAATATCTACATAAACAATGTAATTATTTATATTAGTCTTTGTTTAAATAGGTATATAAAAGCAACTAATGTTATGATCGATTTGCGACGTTTCCGAAACGTCGTATAAATAAATATAAATATACAGAACAAAACCCAAACAAATAATTTATAAATAAAGACAGTGAGAGTAACAATTTTAAATTTTGTATAAAACACTAGAATTTCGTGAGGATCTCATGAATAAACTATAAAAGTTATCATTGAGTTTAAAGACAAAATGAGTAGAACATAGATGTAAAAAGGGCGGAAAAACAATAAAACTATAATTTTATCAACAGAATGGCCATAAATTATATCTAAACTTGTACAATTTTCGCCGAATTTCGCGTAATTATTAAAGCCAAACTAATTACATTAATTAAAGATTTTGAAGATTCCGCACTTTTAGTATGCTTCCTTAGTCTACATACAAAAATTCAACATCATACGTATAACAGTATTAGATTGAGATACTCACAAAAATTACTCGTTTTTCAATGCGTATTATTGCCATGCAATAGGCTCTTAAAACACAAAACAATAAATTCAAATAATTTCAATTGTGGCATTATGGTAAACATGTGTGTTAGACCCGTGGGCCGCCATGCCACGCCGCCGCCGCCGGTATATATTTCACGCCGACGGCAATATTTTTTACGGTGCGCCGCCATCAATATTCTAAATTAACAAAAAATTTCGACATTGTTAATAGGAATTTTAATAGTTCATATTAAAAAAAAAATTGTATCATACATATGTGGATGGCATCTAATAAGATATTTTCCATTAACTTTGCTACACATGTAGATATTACGAAGTTAGATACAAGTAAATTTTGATGTGAATACGCCGGCGTACACCGGCGCGCTGCCTAAAGAAAAGCCACTTAAAAATTAAGCGTTTATTTTTAACAATTCGCCGCCGCCACTATTAACCTCAACGCTGCACAAGTCAAATTGTATGTTAATTAATGTAGGTACTGATTAAACATTTAAAGATTTACTGTGTATCGGGTTATGAAATAAAAAATCGTGTGGTGATCATTTTTTATAATCTTGTAATTTTGCGCGGGAATTATTGCTAAAAATGATATTACTTGGATTTTTTTCTATGTAACTGTTTATCGTACTTATTGTTATTATGTATTTAATGTAAACTAAATTAAAATATTGAAAATGAAATTAATAATCATAAAAATAATTAACAATTATAGGTAATTCTGCATATTTTTGTATTTTTATTTCCATTTTTTAATTTAATTTTATTAATTCAATATACTTACTTAGCAACCCCGTACAAAAATCATTCGTCAAAATGTTATCCATGTTATGCTGCAATTAGATTTTTTTACTTTCAATTTATTCGGTCAGTTTAAGGATAGGATCGCCTTCATTTTTAAATTTTATCTTTTGTCAGTACCAATAATTATCTTATGTATTTAATATAAAATTTGGCAATAAGTTAATTTTTTAGTTTTAAGGTATTGTGCCATTTTTAAGATACAAATTTTTATAAAATTGTTTATTGAAAAGAATTTTTTCATTTCATAATAACGCAATTTTTGTTTAGAAATGTAATGAAGTGAAGAAAACAAAACTATGGAAATTGTATTTCTAAACCGAAACAGAGCTCAAAGCAATTATTGTTCTACACTTTTGCTCTACCTGGCGTAATCCGCAATGATTCACCGAGAACTGCTTCTATCTTTCGCATGCTGTCTTTTTCTACAACCTAAGAAAGCCGTATTTCGAATATTTTGACGAATGGTGCTACAATGGTTGCGGATCACTGGGGGATTTTCTAAGGCTGGGGCAGAACATTTGGAACATAGTGTACGTCCACAAGTTTCCGAGATATGGCACTTTTTTCAAAAAAATGAAAGTTGAGAAATTTTAGCTTTTTTCGTAATTTTTGTGTTTAATTAACTGTAATTTCTGAATGAAACAAAATATTGTCTTCCGGTTTCTTTCATTAAATTTTACGAACATTTCCCTATAAAATATAATATTTTAGAAACTTTTGAAAGCGTTTATTAAGCCAAAATATCAATTTTTTTCGTGAGAAGTTTTCAAATATTTTGTATTTATTGTGTTTAATGAGCTGTAACTTCTGAACGGATAAAGTTATCGACTTCCGGTTTCTTTCATTATATTCTACGAACATTTCTCAATAAGATGCAGTATTTTAATATCTTTTTTGTGTATTCATTAAGTCAAAATATCAAATGATTTTCCGAGAGAAAATTGAGAAATTTTTAATTTTTTTATATTTATTGTGTTCAATGAGCTATAATTTTTGAACGGATAAACTTATCGACTTTCGGTTTCTTTAAACCAAAATATCAATTTTTTTCTAGAGAAAATTGAGAAGTATTAATTTTTTTGGTGTTTATTATAAAAACATTTGATATTTTGGCGTAATGAACACCCTAAAAAGTTTCTAAAATACTGTATTTTGTAGAGAAATTTAATAAAAGAAATCGGAAGTCGATAAGTTTATCCGTTCAAAAGTTATAGCGCTTTGAACACAATAAATATTAAAAATTTAAAAATTTCTCTATTTTCTCTCGGAAAAACATTTGATATTTTGGCTTAATGAATACCCAAAAAAGATTTTTAAATACTGTATCTTATTGAGAAATATTCGTAGAATTTAATGCAAGAAACCGGAAGTCGATAACTTTATCCGTTCAGAAGTTACAGCTCATTAAACACAATAAATACAAAATATTTGAATACTTCTCACGAAAAAAATTGATATTTTGGCTTAATAAACGCCTTCAAAAGTTTATAAAATAACATAAGCAGCATGGGAAAAAGAAAAGAAAACTTTAATTGATAGAATCGGAAGTTTAGAAAACAAATGGGAAGTAGAAGAAAAGCGAAAGAAGAAAAATAATTTGGTAATAAAGGGATTAAGTCCAGCACATAGATCGGAACAGGAAGTAAAAAAATTATTTTCGGAGCAGCTGGAAACCCAAGCAGACATTAGTAACATATACTTACGAAATAAAGGAAAAGAAAATGAAATTGTAGTTGTGGAAATGGCAAACTGTGAGCAAAAACAAAAAATCATGACAACAAAAAACAAACTACAAGGAACAAACATAAATATCGAAAACGACTTAACATGGGAAGAAAGAAAAATTCAATGGGAAATAAGGAGTATCGCCAGAGAAATGAAGGCGACTGGGAAAAAAGCTAAAGTTGGATATCAGAAACTGACATGTGATGGGGAAGTATACGTATGGGAAAAAAACGAAAGGGGAGTTGTATTGAAAGAGGGAGGAAAAACACCAAAAAACGATTAAAAAACAAGAATTTAGAAGACCGGAATACGGAGACGAACAAGCAAACAAAACGGACTATACGACTGGGAACATGGAATATTAGAAGCATAAATGGAAAGGAAATAGAATTAGTAGATGAATTCGAAAAAGCGGGATTAGAATTACTAGCCATCACCGAAACGAAAAAGAAAAGCAAAGGAATTACAAAATTAAAGAATAATCACATACTAATTTATAGCGGAGTGGAAAACAGGGAGAGAGCTAGAGCGGGAGTAGGATGCATAATAAACAAAAAGCTGGAGCAGTCAATAAAAAACTGGAAATGCGTAAACGAAAGACTACTAATAATTCAAGTAGAAGACAAAACCAACTTAACAGCAAATATAATGATAGTATACGCAATAAATGAGTATGAAAGCAAAGAAAAAAAGATGAATTCTGGGACAAAATGCAAACGGAATATGAAAAATTAGAAGAACCTATATATGTTATTGGAGATTTTAACGCTAGAGTAGGAAATAAAAACAAGAGCTTTGAAGAAATAATGGGAACACATGGAGAACCGACTATAAATAACAATGGTAAGAGACTCATAGATTTTTGCATCATAAATGGCTTAATAATATTAAACACCTTCTTCGAGCATAAAGAAGTTCACAAATACACTAGGGAAGAAAGAAGCAGAGAAGAAATGTCAATAATAGACTATTTTTTAACGAATACGTCACAAAGAAAGAAAGTGAAAGATGTAAGAGTGAAACGGGGTAGCGAAATAGGAAGCGATCACTACCTGGTAATTGCGGTAGTAAAAATACCAGGAAATGTGATAAAACAAAGCCAAGGAATTACCAATAACAAAAAGCAGACAGTAAAATTTAGAATAGAAAAATTAAAAGATGCCCAGACAAAGGAAAAATACCAAAATTGTATCAATGAACTAATAAAACATACTCATAAGCCGGACCTAAACAATATAGAAGAAATGTGGAATACTTTCAAACAAATATTAAGAGAAGCAACAAAAAGATCATGTGGAATCGTCAAAAATTCGCATAAGAAAAGACAAACACACTGGTGGAATCAGGAAATAAAAGAAGAAGTCAAGAAAAAAAAACAAAAATGGAAAAAATATATCAGTACCAAAAGGGTAGAAGACTATGAAGAGTATAAAAGACAAAGAAAATTAACAAAAACTACTAAAAAAATCAAAAGAGAGAACATGGGAAGAATTCGGAAACAAAATGGAAGAAAACTTTAAGGAGAATCAAAAATTATTCTTCAGAACACTCAAGAATTGCAAAGAAAATAATACAACATTAAAACAGTTAGCAAACAAACAAGGAGACATAATAAAAGAAGACAAAGAAATAATGAAAAGATGGAAAGAACATTTTGAAGAATTATTGGAAGAAACCTATTATACCAATGAAACCGAAGAAGAAGAAAGTACAGAAATGGAAAACATAAGAACAGGAAAGAAAGATGATATCAGAAGAAGAATTGAAAGCAGTAATAAAAAAATTAAGAAACGGAAAAGCACCAGGACATGACGGAATAAGAGCGGAGCAGTTGAAATACATGGGAGAGGAAGGAGAACAGATATTGTTAATAATGCTAAATAAAATATGGGAAACAAGACAAATACCAAAAGATTGGGAAAAGGCAGTGATATTCCCGATACACAAGAAAGGAGACAATAGAATATGCAGTAATTACAGGGGAATATCATTATTATGTACAACCGCAAAAATTTATGAAGCAATATTAGAAAATAAACTGAGGAAATCTATAGAGACAAAGATGGAGAAAGCACAAAGCGGATTTAGAAAAGGGCACTCAACGCAAGATCATATTTTCACCATAAAAAAGCTAACAGAAAAGACATTAAGAGAAGATAGTAAACTATACATAGCATTTCTAGACCTGGAGAAAGCTTTTGACAGGGTGCCGAGGAATAAGATGTGGGAAATATTAAAAATAAGAAATATTGATAAACAGCTAACGGAAGCAATAAAAAGTATATACAAGAGGACAGCCAACTACGTTAGGACAGGAAATGAAGTATCGAAGGAATTCACCACTACACAGGGATTAAGGCAAGGCGGAGCATTAAGCCCATTACTGTTCATAATATACCTAGACAACATAATAAAGAACATAAAAGACAAAACTAGAAAAATAGAAGTAGGACACTATAATTTAACAAGGATCATGATAGCTGAGTGCGCATTTGCAGAAGACCTTGCAATAGTGGCAAAAAACGAAGAAGATTTACAACACAACATTAACGTGTGGAACGAGGAATTAAAAAAGCACAATATGACTATAAATATAGATAAAACAAAAATTATGGTGATAGCCAAAGAAGATGTAACTACGGAGATAAAAATTAATCAAAGAGAAATTGAACAAGTTGAAACATTCACATATTTAGGACACACACTGAACAACAAAGGTAGTTTAGAGCATGAAATAAATAACAGAATATTGACAGCAAACAAAAGTTACCACGCAATGAACAAAATAATACTAAACAATAAACAAGTAAAGAAAAAGACCAAAATGACACTATTTAAAGTAATATACAGGCCAATACTGTTATACGGGAGTGAGACTTGGACGACGAACCAGAGAACAAAGAGTAAAATACAAGCTGCGGAAATGAGATACCTGAGGAAAGTGGAAGGGGTAACAAGACTAGATAGAATAAGAAACGAAGAGATACGAACAAGGCTCCAAATAGAGAACATACATACTACCATGGAGAAAAAACAACTTGCTTGGTATGGACACCTTGTAAGAATGCCAGACGACAGTCAAACTAAAATGGTATGGAAGGCAAGGACGACAAAAAAAAGAGCAGAGGAAGACCACAGAAGACATGGGAAAATAGCATAGAAGAAATACTTAAAAAGAATAATATTAACGGTCATGAAGCAAGAAAAATAGCAACGAACAGAACAAAATGGAAAGATTTAATAAAGAACATAGGCTTATAAAGACTTTCATTTTTTTGAAAAAAGTGCTAATTTTAGAAGTGCCATATCTCGGAAACTATTGGACGTACAAAGCTGCGATTGGGCTTAAATTGTTGCAAATTTAATGTACTTTAAAAATGATACGATCGAAAGTTTGTTGAAAACGGACCATTACTTCCATAGATATAGCCGTTATTTAAAAGCAACTTCGGCCATCTTGTATTGGCCGCCATTTCTATTAGCTACCACTTGAGGATGGCAATCATGGTTTAATGATCCTTATACTCATATATAACTATGGTTAAAAGAAAACTTAGTACCCCCAAATTATACCGAAATCTTGAATTTGGCTAGCTGGCTCATGGACTAACTGTATGTATTGTCTTTTTCGATTTTCCGGACTTGTTTTGAATCATGGAAAGTCTAAAAAACTATCAAAATTCGTAGTTTACCAATAACTCTTTTGTCGATTGGAATTTTTTTCCATAAAAATTACACATTACTTATCTACTATAGTATCCCAACAGCGGTACATCGCTATGTTTTCAAGAAACGTCCCTCATTTTAAATTTAAAAAATAATAAAATTTTGTATTTTCATTTTTTTCGAAAATTTTGACAAATTAAAATTTACCGCTGTTAAGCATAATACAGGATGGGGCAAAACAACTTCCCTAGTTTCAATATAGAATTGTGAAGCGAGCAGAGGTCGTAAAAAAGGATGGGAATGGCGTGTATGGCGGCCGGTAGATATGCCGTTTGCGTTACAAAAGGTTTCAGTCGTAGACATAATGTGGACGAACGAGCAACGCGCTTTTGCCGTGGAAGCATACATACGCGAAAACGTGTCTGTAATCGCCGCCCAGCGCGCGTTCCGTATTCGATTCCAAATTCGAGAAGTTCGAGGTTGTTCACCTCTCTTCCTGACAACAGATCCTGTTTCCCGAAAGTTTTATACCCACAATGTATTCGATTTTCGGTCCGGAACTGCTTGACGACGGAGAATTTTGACCGAAAATATACTTCATATCGAAATGATTTATAAAGTTTCTATTATTGTTCAAAAATACAGTATGCATTATACATCATTATAGTGGCGTAAACAGTAGACCGACGAGCGACATAACCATTCCTTGAACGATTGAATACTAAACATCGTCTAGCTCGCAGTTATAGTGGGGCAAAGTTAGGCCAGCCCACTAGTTACCTCGCCCTTTACACCTACAAGACCTACGGTCTTCCAGTGAAAATGCCTTAATGCATAAATTTTGAGGATATTCCAGAAAAACTCTTCAGATCTTCAAGAAACTACCACTTCCGGTTGCATGACCAACACCAAAATCTAATCTAGAGTATCAGAATATTATGTACAAAATTTCAAATTTTTTTATTCAGTAGTATTTGAGTTATCGTACCTCCAACATCCATTCATCCACCCATCCATCCATTCACACACACACACACAGATATAATCGCGAAATTATCAAAATCGTATTCTAGGGACCTCAAAACGTGCTTATTCATTGAAAACTAACTATCGAAATTTTAGCATGATTACAATACCATTCTTACAGATATGAGTGGCGGGAGGTAAAAACGAAAAATCGATCCATTCAAGGACAATCAAAGAATTGTGACACAGACTGTAGAATATTTGGGCTTTTTTCTCCAGAAAAGTATGTTTAGGACTTGTTGATTCTATGTCACAACGAATAGGGTGGTTGCACTTTTTTTTATTACTGTAGATTGAAGATTTTGCTTAATTATTAATAATTATTTTTTTATTTTTTTTCAGTCGCTACAGGCGGCGCTGATTTAGAGCATTTCGTCGTCACAGTCTGTTTTAAGTCACGTGGTTTATTTGAATATACCGGGTGTAACATCATACATGTATACATAGGCGATTCGCATTGCATTTCACATTTACGCAGATTCCTGCTCCCTATTTCCACTTAGGAAAATGGTAAAGGTGTCAATCGAAATGTAAAATTATTTCACACGAGATGCAATTTATAATTTCGTTTTAAATTTCTTTTAAAGAACAATATTAAGAACTTTAAATTCGATATTTTCAAATCGAATCTTACATTGCTATGGTTACTTGGTACAACATATTTTCAAATTTTGACGGAGGTGTCAGATTTATTTTGTGTTTAGTTCTATTTCCTAATAAAGATATGATTAGCATGTAGATTCACCTTTACAATTATTCAAAAGTAAATTTACCAGTACTATTTTGCACCGCAACACTTGTCGTAGATTCAAATCGCCGAACATACGTTTGTACTGTTTTGACGCTCGGAATTGGCCTATTAAGAAATTGCACAGCGAATAAATCGCGAACTCTGCGTAAACTATTTCCATTATAAAACGTTTTTATGATAAAAACTCTCTCATCGTTTGAATACATTTTTTGATTAAACACAAAACAAATCTGACACCTCCGTCAAAATTTGAAAATATGTTGTACCAAGTAAACATAGAAATGTAAGATTCGATTTGAAAATATCGAATTTAAAATTTCTAATATTGTTCTTTAATAGATATTTATATACCAAGTGAGATACATGAATGTTTATTCAAAAGAAGAAAGTTTAGCCCCCGAGCCCGAAGGGCGAGTGAGATAATTTCTGCTAGTGAATAAACATTCGTATCTCACGTGGTTTATACAAATTTTATTCAATTTTGACGAAATTATTTCAAATATATGAATTATAAATTTATTTTGACATAACAAAAAAATACTAATCAAAGTAGTCGTTAGGGGCAAGTTGTCATTGTTTTCATGCATTTTTGACGTAATAATAACAGTTTAAAACGTCAGAGTGATTTAAAAATGTGTTGAGTGATTTAAAAAAAATTTCATTCACTTGTGAATAAATAAATTATAAATATTTAAAGTTGTTGCTATGGAGTTAATAAAAGCAGTTTAAAACGTCAAAATTGAATAAAAGAAATTTAGAACGAAATTACAAATTGCGTCTGGTGTGAAATAATTTTACCTTTCGATTGACACCTTTACCATTTTCCTACGTGGAAATGGGGAACAGGAATCTGCGTAAATGTGAAATGCTATGCTAATCGCCTATATATACATGTATGGTGTTACACCCGGTATATGCATTTTTGAACAATAAATAATTCTTTATTTATTTTAAGAAATATTGTTTAAATATGGATTATTACTTATATATACCATTATTTCGTAAATACAAAAATCTTTCAACCACCCTATTGAAACAGTTTTAAAAATTAAGGTGGAGTTACACAGGGGTAAAGTCATTCATAGTAATTAGAGCGAACAACATATAATAAAATATTTAACAGCGGTATACTTTTACTATCTAAGTTATATTTAAAGTTTAATTTACTTAAAATATATTAAAAATATATTTTAAGTTCATGTAACTTTAAATATAAATTAGAGAATAAAGTACGATATACAGCTGGTAAATAATTTTACTTGTTACTCACATGTTAACGCTGTTTTACAAAGCCTTCTATTGCCTTTGAAAATAGATCTTAACAAGTCACTATAACTACTCGCTTGTAAAATTTTTTTACTTGTTAGTTCTGCGCATATGTTTTTCTTTACAAGCGTGCTCAGTAATAAACAATTCAATAAACAATGTACGTTGGCACAGCAATCATACTTCCAAGGCTTATGAGATATTATTTAAGAGAAAACAGTTGTGTGTAACTGACAGGGTGTTGTAAAGTCATATATCCCTTATATTATTGTAATATGTACTAACAATATTTTATAATTATTTACTTATTAATTTTCTTACTAATCATAGTATTGTATTTTATTCTGAGTATCGTAAATAACAGGATATTGCATTCTGCTTAGATAAATGATAAGATAAGATGATAAATGACATCCTGTTATTCAGATATTAAAAGTGCATAGTATTTAAAATATAAATTCCTTCTAGAATGTTCCATGAACAAACGGCTTCTAGTCACGTCTTGTTTTCGTCTTTAAAATAGCTAAATAAGCACTTTGTGACAGAGCTGGTCGTTCCTGAGACAAACGAGAAGTCAGTCATAGAATATCTTTCAAACTAATAAGTCGATCTACATCTCTCAGACTTACAAGTCGCTTTTAATATTTTCTTCGTTACAAGTCATAAGTCGTTAAACTTGTCTTAAATAAATATATTCGACTCTCCTGTATGTAATATATGTACCATAGTAGTTAAGATTAATAAACCCGGGTTACCGCATATCAGAGTTTCACTTAAATATCACAAAGAACTCCGCATTACATAATTTACAGATATTTCGTCGCCTCCTGACAATTCCGCTCGGCCAAGGTAAGGTGATCGAATGTAAATTACAACATAAATTTTGGCGTCAGGTGTTGCGGTTCAACTGTGCGTATAAATTTGGTGTCAAAGTGTCGTGATATAACACACCTAAACTTGGTGTCGGTTCAAACTTTACATCACCGCCAGCTGAAGTGAATCTTACAGATACTACTCATCTGTAAGATAAGTGAACTCGTGAACTCAAAGTATTCGCGGACAGTCGCGCTGCGCTATACTTCAATAAAAACCCGAACTCTAACTACGTACCAGATTAACTACAGTCGCAAGTTAATCTTGATTATTACATCAGGATAAAAATCCATCAATCTTCAACCATCAATCTTCGACCATCGATCTTTTGACCATCATTTCAATCTTCAAGAATCTTCAAGTTCCTGTATTCCCAGAACGAGTTTCAACGTTTGTTCCTGAACTTCAAGTCCCAGGACATCTTTAATCCAATCTTAAAAATTTCCCCAAGTGCCAGTGCAGTGAAACGTTAAATCAAAGTGAAATATTATGTAAGTACTCCATTTTTATGTCAATCTTACAAGTCTTTGGTTCAGATTTTGAGGAGTTAGTAAATCTTAATAATATTGAAAATCATAACATGGCTTTTTCGATTGACACAGCCCTAAAAATGATACCCGAATTTAACGGGAATAGGGATAAATTACATCGAATCATTACTTGTTGTGATATAGTTAATACCACTTGCACAACTAATATTCATACTGCACAATTCCTTAATTGCATTAAATGTAAATTAACGGGTCAAGCTTATAATGTTATTAAATATCGTGATTTCCTAAATTGGGATGATTTAAAACAAGAATTAAGAAATCAATATTTAGAAAAACGCACTATTGCACAATTACAACGAGAATTATTATCTTGTAAACAACTACCTACAGAAAATATTAGATCTTTTTCAAATCGAATTGAGCGATTAACTTCTGATTTAACAGATGCTTGTATTGCTAGTGAAGGCCAAGATGCCACACAAACTATTCAAAATCTTAATAGCAAATCATGTTTAAAATCTTTTGTAGAAGGTTTATTAGAACCTGTAAAAATAATAATAAAAGCAAGTAGATTTGAAAATTTCAATAATGCTGTCACAGCAGCTTTAGAAGAAGAAAGAATTCTAAATCAAGATAAGAAAACAGAACAGAAAGATAAGAAATTAATTAGATGCTTCAAATGCAATAAGCTAGGTCATTCTGCCAATAAATGTTTTTCTAAAATATCTCAGAATTCTAATAATACTACTGAATCTCTTCCAAATTTCCCAAAGAAGGAAGGAAATTTAAACGTAAATAGAGTAGAAATCATATGTGCATACTGCAAAAAGCCTGGTCATCATATAAATAATTGTTTCAAAAGAAACAAGCCTCAAGGCAGTAATCATGATTATAGGAATTTTAATCCTAATTTTAAAAATCAACCAAACTCTTATCAAAATAATCAACGTTCTAAATTTAACAATTCAAATAGAACAAGTAATTTTTCAAATAATACACATGTTCCAAAAAACGAGTCCAGCCCTGGCGTAAGCAGCGGTATTGCGTTAGCGAATCAAATCTCCAAGTAGATAACCGCAAACATAATATGATAATTCAAATAATTCCTATAAAATTAATAATCCTACTCGACGAATTTTTACTTATAATAAATCGCTAATTGAATCTGATAAACCAGATAGCGTTCATGTTGACTTATTATCTACGAAAATCAATATTACTAATTTTCTGGTTGATAGTGGTGCGGATATAAGCGCAATTAAATTAAGTAGTTTAAAAGGCGAACAACTTATTGATACGAATAAGAAAGCTATTTTAAAAGGTATTATAGATGGTCAAACCTCAACAATAGGTACTACTTTAATTTGTTTTAATCTTAGTGGTCAAATGCTGAAGCATTTCTTTCATGTCGTTCCCGATTCTTTCCCCATTAAAAATGATGGTATACTTGGGAAAGACTTTCTTTCTAAATATAAAGTTAATATTGATTACGGGAATCGTTTATTTAATTTTTATTACAAGTGTAATCTTGTTTCTTGGAATCTTACGCCAACTCTTATGAATAATAATTATTCAGTCTTATCACCTCGTAGTGAATCTTTTATTAAAATTTATACGTCTTATAATACCGAGTGTATTTGTTTATCGAAAGAAATCGATAACGGCGTCTTTGTTGGCAATTGTATTACAAAACCAATTAATGGTTATTGTCTTATTAATATTATTAACAGTACAGAAGAGACTGTTACTATAGATCATTCAAATATAATTTTTGATAATCTTAATGATTATAATATTTTAAATATTGAAACTTCGCAAACATATAAACGAATTGATCGTATAATTTCACAATTGCGATTAGGTCATTTAAATTCTGAAGAAAATGAATCCATTTCTGAAATTTGTAAAAACATTAATGATATTTTCTACGTAAAAGAATTTGATACGTTAACTCATACCGATTCAATTACTCATAAAATTCCAGTTAATTCAAATACTGAACCTATTTTTGTTAAACCCTATAGACTTCCAGAAAGTCAAAAACAAGTAGTTAATAATCAGATCAATCAAATGTTAAATGAAAATATTATTCAAAACAGTAAAAGTCCTTGGAATGCACCTCTGTTGGTTGTTCCTAAAAAGTTAGATGCATCTGGAAAACAAAAATGGCGCGTAGTCGTTGACTTTAGAAAACTAAGGCCCGGTTGTACAATTCGAGTTTAGTGTTAGCTTAAACATAAACTCAAGCTTAGTTAAACCGAGTTTCCCCAGCCAATTTCCAATGTTAAAATAAAACAGTTAACCAATGTGATGCAACAATACAACAGAAAAACTTGGTAAACATGGTTTTCACATAAACGTAGTTTAAGCTGAGATTGAACAACCGGCCCTTAATGATGTAACTATTAATGATCCTTTTCCATTACCTAATATTACTGAAATTTTAGATCAATTAGGTTGCTCAAAATTCTTTACCACTCTTGATTTAACTAGTGGATTTCATCAAATACTTATGAACCCAGAAGATAAACAAAAAACTGCTTTCAGTACCGGACTAGGTCATTTTGAATTCAATCGTATGCCATTTGGGCTTAAAGGTTCACCTGCCACGTTTCAACGTTTAATGAATTATGTTTTAACTGGATTACAAGGAATTAAATGCCTTGTATATCTCGATGATATTGTTATTTATGCTAAAGATTTAGCAGATCATAATAAAAAATTAATTGAAGTATTTGAAAGACTTCGCGAACATAACTTAAAATTGCAGCCAGATAAATGTGAATTTCTGAGAAAGGAAATTATGTATTTAGGTCATATTGTTTCTGAAGAAGGTATTAAACCAGATCCGCAAAAAGTTAGTGTAGTACAAAATTTTAAAATTCCTGAATGTCTAAAGGAATTAAGATCACTCTTAGGATTAATTGGTTACTATCGTAAGTTTATACCGAACTTTTCCAAAATTGCTAAACCTTTGACCTCTTTAACACAAAAGGGTAAATATTATACATGGTCAGCCCTTTGTGAAGAATCTTTCAACAAATTAAAGCAAGCCATATTGTCTCCACCTATCTTACAATTTCCTGATTTTAATAAAAAAATTATCTTGACAACCGATGCAAGTCAATTTCGGTTCGGTCCTGTCCCAAGGAGAGATATCAAATTCTCTGCCGATTGCTTACGCAAGCAAATGCTTTAATAAAAGCGAATTAAATTATTGCACTATAGAAAAGGAATTTCTTGCCATTGTATGGGCTTTAAAATTTTTTAGACCTTACCTTTATGGAAGGAAATTTACTATCGTTACTGATCATAAACCCCTTGTAGGAATTAAAAATGTATCTGGTATCGGATCTAAATTAATTCGTTGGAGATTAAAATTAGACGAATATGATTATGAAATAATTCATCGATCAGGAAAATCTATTTCTCATGCAGACGCTTTAAGTCGCATACAATTTATTTCTGCCATTACTGATGATTATGAAGCCTCCTATCATCAATATTTAAATGATATTGAAACAAAATTAATTTTTAATCCTAATGTTATCGAAATTGAAGATGACTTATTTAATGCACCCAGTGATTACAATTTAGCTCATTGTGTAAGTACCGATCTTTATATGAATGCAGGTATAGCTAAACAATTTAAAGAAAATTTTAATAATGTAGAAAACTTGAAGGAACAAAATTCTGAACTTTATAAAATTTTATATTTGAAAGAAAACTCGAGATTTATTTTATATTTAATAACAAAAGAACATCATTATGATAAACCAGATGACAAGGATATTTTTTACACTTTATTAAATTTAAAAGCCTTTTGTTTACAAAATGAAATAACAAAACTTGCAATTCCTAAAATAGGTTGCGGGTTAGATTTACTTAAATGGGAAAATATTAGAACTGTTGACGATACGTAATAACCACTCCGGAATAATGTTTAATAGTTAATAGGAATATAATTAATGCTTAGCTTGCGTAAGATCTTCTTTATATATTATGGTAACTGTGTCGAGAGGGCATTCGGGTAGTAAAGTTCATGTAGAACAGTGATAAGTATAATATTGTATATCGGTGAATAATAAAAGGGTTAAAAGGAGACTTGTGTGTATGTGTGATTTTACCCGCTAACATCAGAAGTGGGATTACTATGCCGCCATCAAAACGAAAAAAAAGATACTCACGAAAGCGAAAGGGTCGAAGCTCAAGCAGTAGCTCCAGTTCAAGCAGAAGCTCAAATGGGAGCTCAAGCAGAAACTCAAGTGAGTCAAAAAAACCTGTGAAGAGACGACGTCATCATAGTCGACCCACCGACACGTCCCTTTATTTTGTCCATCAAACAGGTAACGATAACCCGGAAGTGGGAACTAGCACGATGGCTAGGACCAATATGGTAAATATTATTCCTGATTTTAACCCTATAACTGATTGCATAAACGAGTGGTTAAATTTAATAGACAATCACGCAACAGTAGGTAATTGGAGTGATAATTTTACAAGAACATGTGCTTTTAGTAAATTGAAGGGTACAGCCAATAAATGGTACGATACATTTACGAGAAATCATGCTGAGTGGGTTAACTGGTCATGGAACAGGTGGAAAGTAATTTTGCGAGACACTTTTAAGAGTCATAGAAATTTATACGGGTTATTCATGGATGTTGCCAATCACAAACCAGCATTAGGAGAATCACTTTATGATTATCATTTTAATCATTTAGCAAAAATTGAAAAACTTAAGGCGCTACGCTTGTGATCACGAACCATCTACGGTTTTGTAAGTGTAAGCGGCGAGGTAGCAAGAAGGCTGGCATTGCCCCTACTCCCGACGTTTTAAATCAGCCAATCAGAAGAGAGTAGTAAAATAAATATACATTCGTTGATAGAAATTTAAAATTTCATAATATTCTAAACATATATCTTGCATTATATCATAACCTTTTCGCAGAACCGAATTGAAATGAAAAATAAATGCAGATTTATTTATATAGCACAATACTGTTTGATTAAAAATATGAAATTAAGTAGATACCTACTTAAAAAAATAGAGAAAATAAATAATTTATTTAATGATGCAAATTCAATGTACCTACCTAATGTAAAATGAAGCATGCTGTAAAATCATCTATACGGTTCAGAATTTTTGTACATTATGCAGTGAGTCAAATATAAAGAAAGGTTCAAAATTATTTTAAGTGAAATAATAACGTCTTCAAATTAATTAGTATAAAAACTATGATTATTATTTCAACGAAAACGAAATCCACACACTTACTAATTTCGAATTTCTCAGTATTACTGAATCGTGATTTGGGGGAGATAATGTTCATCGAACAATTTAAACAACAACAACAACAACAACAACAATGTGTATGAATATGAAACGAAACAACACACAACAATAATAATTATTATAATACAATAATATTTATTTATAAATTCCACGTAATATTAAAATTACATAATTACAGGTTTATTTCTAATAGCTAAATTACGCCGGTTACGGCTGTCTATTATTTCCGGTAAGAGAAATTGGAAATTAAAATCTTGTAATTTCGGTACCATAGTTTGATACCAAAAATGGTCATCACGATGAATCTGTAAAGAATAATATCTACTATCGGAGTAATAAGTATATAGTCACTCGGATGTAAAGTTAAATAACTTGTTTAAAAATAATCCAAAAAATTTAAATAAAACCTTATACTAAAGTATGCACATTTCTACGTTATTGTATAAAATTTCAAAATTTTAAATGTATATGTGTAGAAATAACAAAAATTTATAGCAAAAATGAGCTATGATTTTGACACATTTTTAGAAACTGTTAACTTTAATGACGTCTACTGTCAATATACATCATGCAAAAAAAAATCACATTTTGGATAAATAAGCTTAGTTAAGTTATTTGCTACTGTATTTTTTTTTAAATACTTATATTTTGTTTATAATAATAAAATAAGTGAACATGTAATATCTTTGTTACTGGTAATCTTATAAGATTCAAATTCAGGTTACCGATGCCTTATATAATTATAAAAAGTGATACCTCAGGAATCATAAATTTCAGAAAAAAAATTATTAAAATTCAAGTAATAATTTGTAAATAAAAATTGTAAACAAATTTTTTTTATAATTATATAAGGCATCGCTGACCTGAATTTGAATCTTATAAGATTACCAGTAAGAAAGATATTACATGTTCACTTATTTTATTATTATAAACAAAACATAAATATTTAAATAATTTATAGTAGCAAATAACTTAACTAGGCTTATAACTATACTATACCAAAATTTGATTTTTTTTGCATGATGTATATTGACAGTAGACGTCATTAGTTAACAGTTTCTAAAAATGTTTCAAAATCATAGCTCATTTTTGCTATAAATTTTTGTTACTTCTACACATATACATTTAAAAATTTGAATTTCTATACAATAACGTAGAAATGTGCATAATTTAGTATAAAGTTTTATTTAAATTTTTTTGATTATTTTTAAACAAGTTATTCAACTTTACGTCCGAGTGACTATACTTATTACTCCGATAGTAGAATGAAATATTTTATAATAGGTAAGTATTTATTTACTTTGCTACCTACTTTGTCTACTAGTATTCCTTTTGGCGTCCAGAATATGAAATAACAAAAATTTCTTCTTGAAATGTGCAATTGTCCTTGCACTTGATAATAGTAACTGTGGTTCTTTTTTAATTTAAATCGGTCATTTTCGAAATATCCAAAATTTTAGAAATTAATTGCACCTG
Organism: Agonum fuliginosum; assembly: GCA_947534325.1. Classification (NCBI taxonomy): domain Eukaryota; kingdom Metazoa; phylum Arthropoda; class Insecta; order Coleoptera; family Carabidae; genus Agonum; species Agonum fuliginosum. The sequence goes on from OX384046.1 coordinate 8,098,498, forward strand.
AGTTTCTACCTGAGTTTCTGGAATATCTGGTAAAAAATCACATGAAACTTCATCGATTTCCTTCTGTGAAATACTTCGTAACAGTGATGAAGGTGCAATATACACATTTTTACAAATAATTATTGTAGTAGCACCTTTTCTCAAACGCAGGTTACGTACCTTCGAGAGTCTAGGTTTTTAAATTTCATCTTTGCTACCTTTTGCCATGTTGCACAAAACACTTAAAATTTCACTCAATGAGTATTGAGAAATGTCACATTCAGGAATTTAAAACACACTGACGTATATATCGCCATAAGAAACAAGTCACTTATGTACAAGTTGTACTAAATGGTGACCGGACAGAACAGAAAATAAAAAAAGAACAGCGAAAATAGAGAACAATGAAAATACAGATTTAAAATAATTATATTATATAATTATATACCTAAATTATGTATAATAAATTATAATTTATTTTATTTTTTTTTATTCAATTAAAAACAATTTTAATATCAACATTAAAAAGAAAATTTTGTAAAATGTTAAATTTCCTGGCTAAAAACTAAATTCGAACGACAACAAATAAGCTTCACCCTCCTGCGTGCCGTATAATACCCCTCTTACCCTGCCAAGAGTACAACAGTGGGCTGTGCCCGGCCGGGCCCACGTGAGCCGAACGCCAAGGCGATGCCGTGGTGCCATCTGTGGAGAGTATTTTTTTGCATTTTAATATTCAAGATTATTACCTTATTAATGCACACAATTAAATTTTTATTGGTGTTATCGATTCCTTGCGTAATTCTGAAGAGTGCCACAAGACGATTTTTTTTGAAAAATATGAAAGAAGTAAGTTAAGAAACATTTAAAAATTGACGAAATCGATTGATTTCACTAATTAATTACCAGCAGACTATTAGGTATTTCAAAAATATCGTCATGTAGCACCCTAGAGCCACTCTTTACTAACGTACATGTCAAATATGAGTTTATAAATTTCAAAAACAAAGTCACAATCTTGAATATTGTAGCATCCTTTTTTGCTTTGATTTTTATAGCAAGTGTATAGCCTTAAAGCTAATTTCTCTGATGAAGACAAAGTTTCACTAATAATAGGTGGTATAAGTGATGAAACTATAACATCAGCTGTCGAAGCTGCCAATATAAGTGAACCAAATCAGTTAGCTAGTTATTTAAGAAATAAAACGCACAATCCAAACAATAAATTAAAACCCAACATTTCAAAAGACAATAAACCTCAGTTTAATAACGAATTTAAAATGCCCGTACACAGATCCAGTTCACTGCAATGTCATTGTTGTGGAAAACTTGGTCACAAGAAGACAGACTGCAGACATAAATCCAAGATTTGTAATTTCTGCAAAAAAATGGGGCACCTTGAATTAACTTGTCGAGATAAAAAGGCTAAACAATGTATAAAAACTGAGACTAAGAGTGAAGCTCATAAAGATGTAAAACTTATTTCACATAACTCGAAAAATAAATTTTATAAACAAATCGCTATAAATGGCAATAATGTCAATGCATTCATTGACTTTGGGAGCGATTGTTCGATAATTGAAAGATCCTTAGCTGAACGTTTAAAAATACCAATTAATAAACTAAACAAGAAAGTATCACTGTCGGGATTCTTGGGTATAGGCACCGATGTTCATGATTTTGGTGTAGTTGATATTTCGGTCGATAACGTAACTCTTCAATGTACAGTGTATATTATAGACTTAGCGATAGAGGACACTCAAATACTGATAGGTCGCAATTTTACTGAAAATTTAAACATTATTTACTATAGAATTGATAACAATCTAAAATTTGATTATAAAAGCCAAATAATATCAATTATAAATGAATTAAACATTAACTTAGGTGAACTGTCTCAATCAGACACTGCACTTTTAAATAATTTAATATCTGAATTTAAAGATGTGATAGCAGGTAAAAATTTCAAATCAATAGGTAAAACGCATAGTATCACGATGAGCATTGAGTTAACAACTACGAAACCAGTGTCATTTAGACCATATCGCTTAGCAGAACAACAACAAAAATCCGTTAGAGAAATTATCAAGAATTTGTTGGACGCTGAAATTGTTAGAGAAAGCCATTCGCCATATGCAAGCCCAATACTACTAGTCGATAAGAAAAATAACGAAAAGCGATTGTGTGTAGACTATAGGGCATTAAATAAAATTACAATTAAAAACAAATACCCTCTTCCCCTCATTGAGGATCAAATCGATAGACTTAGGGACTGTAAATATTATACTAGCTTAGATTTGGCTAGTAGCTACCATCAAGTCCCCATGAGTGACGAATCAATTAATAAAACAGCATTTATCACCCCTGACGGTCACTATGAGTTCGTACGTATGCCGTTCGGGTTAACAAACGCGCCCGCGGTATTTCAGGAAATGATTAACTGTATTCTAGGCCAATTAAGATTTACTAAAGTTGTAGTTTACTTAGATGACATATTAATACCGTCTAAAACCATAGGGGAGGGATTAGAAACTTTACGAGAAGTCATGATCATTCTCAAAACACATGGATTAACCCTCAACCTATCAAAATGCTTTTTCCTAAAAACAAAAATTACATTTCTAGGATATGACATAACACATAATAGTATTCAACCAAGTGCAACAAAAGTAGAAGCAGTAGAAAAATTCCCGGACCCCAAAAATTTACATCAATTGCGACAATTGTTAGGATTGACAGGGTATTTTCGCAAATTTATTCAAAATTATGCGGAATTAGTTCAACCTCTCACTAACTTATTAAAAAAAGATATTCGGTGGTCGTGGGACGAGCAACATCGTCAGATTGTAACTAAATTAAAAAGTATATTGATATCAAAACCAGTGTTAACTATATTTAACCCAGATTTGGAAACAATAGTTTATACAGATGCAAGTAGGGATGGTTTAGGTGGCATATTAGTACAAGTAACCAAACAAGGAGAAAAACCAATCGCATACTTTAGTAGGCAAACCAATGATGTGGAAAGAAATTACCACTCATTTGAGCTAGAATTACTAGCAATAATCAAAACGTTACAAAAATTCAGACATTATTTGTTGGGTACAACATTCAAAATAATAACGGATTGCAACGCGGTTAAAAGCGCAATAAGTAAACAAAATATATTGCCAAAAATTGCAAGATGGGTATTTGAATTACAAGAATTTAACTTTGAAATTAGTCACAGGAATGGCAATCAGATGAAACACGTCGACGCATTAAGTCGAAATCCTATAGTCACAGAGGCAAACAATGAAAACGCAAGTAAAATTATGCTTATTAAAGAGAACGACTGGATTGCTTCGGTTCAAGGTAAAGACCCTGAAATAACGAAAATTAAAGATATTCTTTTGTCAGGAGAGGCCGATGCGAATAAAGACATATTTAAAAACTACGATCTACGTGCCGGCAGAGTATTTAGGATTACAAATTATGGTAGACGCTGGGTGGTACCTAACGAGTGTCGCTGGCAAGTAATTAAAGCAAACCATGACGATATTGGCCACTTTGCCCTCGACAAAACACTTGCAAGGTTGAAAGAAAGATATTGGTTCCCACGGATGAGACATTTTGTAAAGAAATATATCAAGTCATGCCTAAATTGTCTATATCATAAAGTTCCTGGCGGGAAGAAACCCGGATTCCTGCACTCAATTCCTAAATATTCGCGTCCGTTTCATACGCTACATCTAGACCATTTGGGTCCATTTGTTAAAAGTAAAAGCGGTAATTGTTACATACTAGTCATTATTGATGCATTCACCAAATTTACGTTTGTTAAAGCTGTAGCGAGTACCAAAACTAAACACGTTTTAACGGAATTGTTAGAAATAGTTGCTATTTTTGGTAACCCAAAAAGAATTATTGCAGACGCAGGAAAAGCGTTCACCTCCCAAAAATTTAAAGATTTTTGCACAGAAAAGGGGATCAGACTTTACATAAATGCTGTAGGAATGCCCCGTGGTAACGGTCAGGTAGAAAGAGCAAACCGTGTAGTGATAGATGCAATAGCAACAATGGGTGCCAAACTAGATTCAGATGAATGGGACATACATGTAGTAACGGTTCAACAAGGTATTAATAGTACAATCCATAGAACACTAAACTGCACCCCTGCAGAAGTAATGTTTGGATATCCTTTAGCAACTGATGGAGATCGGCTAACGGCCGAAGGAGACGAAGAAATACCTATCGACGTTACTAAAATCAGACAACAAATTGAGCAAAGACTAGAAGCAAACAGGGTGCGACAAAATGAGCAATTTAACAGGAAAAGAGCACCAGGTCCCCTGTACAAAGTAGGTGATGAAGTATTGGCAAAAATATCAAGCCATGGTGCGGGTGATGGGTCTAGCAGAAAACTGCTAGAAAAATATAAAGGCCCGTTTGAAGTTGTCGAAATATTAAGGAATGACAGATACAAAATAAGAGACACTAAGTTTTCAGATAGAAGCCAGATACCGTATGAAGGAGTGGTATGTGTAGAACACTTGAAATCATTTACAACTGAACGTAAGTAAATTTTTATGACCAGATGTTGAACAGGTTTAAGTATAGAGGTAATGTAAAGTTGAATGCATAAAGTAAGTTGATGAACCTGATGATTGTGAACTCGAATGGGGCTCTCAAGTGAGAGAACATTACGAGTTATGTATGGGTTATGGTAAGCCCAAGAATGGAATTAGATTCCAACTTGGGGGTGTTCAGCGAAGCTAGATTGAGTTAGACTCAGTTAGCGAACACCTAATCCAAACACAGTCTCGGTATCGGAACTGATCACTCTGATACGCGAGGACTTGTGTAATGTCACATAGACTGCACGTGTGATCTAGGCCAGGTCAGCTCGTGTGTGTACTATGCAATGCACTGTGATAATGCATAAGTAATTAAAGTAAATGAGTATTTAACTAATTACTAATTATTCTGTACTAGGGTCCTAATTCCAAGGAGAAACGGTAAAACGATGCTACAGGGTGAAAATGAAGAATATGCGTCCGGGGACGAACGCACGTCAGTATGGCCGGATGTTGACGATACGTAATAACCACTCCGGAATAATGTTTAATAGTTAATAGGAATATAATTAATGCTTAGCTTGCGTAAGATCTTCTTTATATATTATGGTAACTGTGTCGAGAGGGCATTCGGGTAGTAAAGTTCATGTAGAACAGTGATAAGTATAATATTGTATATCGGTGAATAATAAAAGGGTTAAAAGGAGACTTGTGTGTATGTGTGATTTTACCCGCTAACAGAACAATGATAAGATATATCTTTAAAGATACAAATATTTTAATTTCCGTATATGTACTTGAAAATTTTAATAAATTAGGTAAAGAAAAAATCGATAAAATAATATTTGAATATCATAATACACCCCTTGGAGGACATCAAGGAGTAAATCGTACCTTTAATCGAATTAAAATGAAATATACTTGGCCTAACATGTATAAAGATATTAAAAGATATATAAAAACTTGTAAACAATGTCAATGTAACAAATCAGGAAAGAAAACTAAAGTACCAATGGTTATTACTACAACCTCTAGAAAACCTTTTGAAAAAGTATTTCTCGATATAGTTGGTCCATTGCCAACATCCTTAAATGGAAATAAATATATACTTACATTTCAAGATGATCTTACCAAATTCTCGCATGCTATTCCAATTCCAAATCAAGAAGCCACTACTATTGCAGAAAATCTAGTAACTCATATAATTTGTCAGCATGGTACGCCTGATAAAATCTTAACTGATCAAGGATCAAATTTCTTAAGTTCAATATTTAAAGATGTATGCAAATTACTTAAAATAACTAAGTTACAAACTACTGCTTATCATCCAGAATCTAATGGTCAAATTGAAAGAAGTCATAAAACTTTAAATGAATATCTTCGATCTTATGTTGATAAATCTCAAACTGATTGGGATACTTGGATACCTTTTTCTATGTTTTGTTATAATACTACCCCTCATACATCTACCCAATATACTCCTTTTGAATTATTATATGGTTACAAAGCTGAATTACCGTCTTCTTTACGAAAGGAACCTGAAAAATTATATAATTATGATGATTACTCGAAAGAATTAAAGGCTAGATTGCAATATTCACATAAAATTGCTTATGATCGTTTAGTGGATAAGAAGCAGAAGAGTAAAGAACAATTTGATAGAAATTCTAATCCTATTAATTTTAAAATTGGCGATCTAGTGTTATTAAGAAACGAAGCACAGCCTAAAGGCAAATCTAAAAAATTATTATCTTCTTTTAATGGTCCTTATGAAATCTTGGAAATAGATGGAGTAAATTCCACTATATTATGTAATAATAAACGTATTAAGGTTCATAACAACAGGTTACGACCTTATAATAAATAAATCAATGATGATATGATACGATAATTTCAACCGACAAGTTCCTCTTTTGTTTAATTTAATTTGGGGAGTAGGTGTTTTACTTTATACCCCATTCGATTGTCCTTCCAAATTAAGTAAACCCTACTTAGCCCGAGGAACTTCCTTGGAGTCAAATTACTCTTTCACATCCTGGAGATGTTAAACTCTGTTAATTTTATTAACGTTTTAAAAGCTTCAACGATTACTAATCGTTTCGTGTATTTTTATTTGTACACATTCTTTTTGTATCATATTACATGATAATCCTTACTCATTTATTGATGTTAAATAAACATTTTTTTTAAATTTCGTATTTATTTTTTGATTAATATTCGAATATATTGTCCATTCTTATTAATTTTCTTGAACAATCCACCTTTGGAAACCCCCACCAATTCAATCTTGGACAATCCACTTTTTGTGCAACTTGCTGCATACGTTGCAAAATTTTGCCTAATTATAATTATATCTAAATTTATTAAGTAATAATAATCTCAATTTAAGTGTTTTAATTCCACACCTGTTGGGTCACGAAATCAAATATTTTGTTCGCACCCACTTCTTTTGGGCAACTTGCTCCATGGTAGCAGGTTTTGCCGAATTATGGCACCTCTCTTGGGTCTAAGTGCCATACTATTTATCTTAATCTGTCATTTTTATACTATTTTTTTTTGGATAATACATTCTTTGGTACGCCTTGCTATTGATATTGCAGGTGCTACAGACGTTATGAGTCAATTAAAAAAAAATTCAAAATTTTACGACGTGAATATTTATTCAATAAACATTCTTTTAATTGAAAATCTTTTGTTGTTAAAAATTATTTTATGAAGATATACATCCAGAGACAGATAATTATTGTTGAATTACATAAATTATATAATACTTTTAAAAATAAATCTATTGAAGCCAATGAATTAGAGGAATGTTTTACAATTCCTAAATGAATTCGATAATATTTATAAAAATTTAGAATCATCTAACCGAATCTTAACACCCTTGTTTCATCAACATTTTATTACTAAACGCGGACTATTTGATGCCGTAGGAAAATTATCCAAAACTTTATTTGGAACTCTAGATGATGACGACGCTCAAAATTATGATAAGAAAATATCAAGGTTAGAAGATAACGATAAAGATACGTTAAACTTGATTCATGAACAAACAATTATCATGAAATCTCTTGTTACCAAATCAAACTCTTCATTTATCAAATTAGGAAACTCTATTACAAATATTAATTCAAAATTTGAACAACTATCCTCATATATGAAAAATTTAGGATTAGTTCTTAATAATTCTCAAAGAAGAGAACACTTATTCGCAAAATTAAACGAATTAATTGCTCTTATTACTATCACGATAGATCAATTTTCATTAACTCAATTGAAATTGACCGAAATTGTTTTTAATGCACAACAAGGAATCCTACATCCTATGTTGTTAGACCCAGTCATGTTAATAAAGGAATTGAATAATGTGCAAAGTCAATTAAACGACGGAATCACTTTTCCAGTCCCTCTTACAATTGAAAATATTCATCATTATTACAAACTAATTAATATAATTATCTATTCTTATAATAATAGATTGAGTTTTGTTCTGAATATACCATTAGTATCTCATGTAATTTATGATGTAATTAAACTAAATAGCCTACCAATCAGGTGTGACGGTTTAAAAAATACATTTATTAAATTTAAAATAAAGTAAGTTGCTATACCGATTCTAGAACTAAATTCTACTTTGATCAATAGGGTGCAGCAGCTACGAGAGACGTTCTAGCGCTTAGCGAGGAAGTTACTGGCACGCGGTGCGAGAGAGACTTGGTTTCGAGGCATCAGCGTGGACGGACGCAGTGAGGCAGTGTCGAGTAATTTGGCTGATTTTGGTTGGAGAAAAGTTCGTTTTGGCTTCTAGTAATATTTTCCTTAGGAGAGTTTAATCTCACGTAAGTGTTCTTACATTTAAATTCAGTAAAGTAACAAAATTCAATATTTGAGAAAATTTAAACCGTCACTGAGACTCATACATTGCATTAGAATTTAAATTTTACATCATAGTTATTTTCATCCAAAATAAATTACTATTTCACAGAAAGTTTCTTTTATAATTCTTAAAATTTTGAGTGCTCTTGCTCTGCGGAGCACATTGCTCACGCAGCCTCGCTGTGACTCGTCCACGCACCTGCTTAGTTGGAAAGGCTTATGTTAATTTAATTTCTTTGAAACTACTCGAAATCTTTTTGAAACCAAGTCCAGTTTTTTTCTAAATTATATTTTTGCTTTTAGTTTAGAAAGAAAATTTTTTTTATGAGTGAATGTGTTCATTTTTCATTTCATTTTATCTCGCGAGCATTCATGCAGATCAAAGGTATCATCTTCTCTAAACATTATTAGATCTAGGCTCTACTTATAAATTAAAAATTTGTTTGAATAAAGTTATATAAATTTTGTTTGAAATAATTTAGTTGGCTAGACGCCACTTAGTAATTTTCGTTTCTGCGATATTCAAGTAGAACCTAGTAATAATAATAGTAAATTTTCTGTACTTTGAAACTTTTCATGATCTAATTTTTCATCATATCATTATCTTTACTTGCACGTGGTCCCTATTCCAAAAAATTAAGTAATATAAAAAAAAAAAATAACCTCATCCAAGATCTTGCATTTGCGTAATTATTTGAGTTTTCAAGCTTGATAATTTATTACAGTTTTGTTCAATTTAATTCAATTTGTTTTTAAATTTTGGTTATTACAGACACTGTTACACACTCACACATATTATAATTTTAAATTCTGCTTAACTTTGTTATTGTTGTTGTTTAACGACTAGTATAGTTTACTGTCTCAGAAGAAGTAGATTCAATTCTTAAATTGTAACGATTTTTGTATAATATTCCATTTAATTTAAATTAGTTCAAGTGTAACTAGGGCATTATTAGCTCAGCTGTAGTGCTGACTAGAGAGACTTTTAACGCTTCGGCCTACGTCAGGACGGCGACCAGCAATTAACCTAGTGCTGTCCGAGGCATACTTGTGGAATACAACCAATCAACTTCGCCCTGTCAAATTCAACCAACTGACGGGGGGCTGCAGAGGCACAGTATCTAGTGGCGACGGCCACACGACTGCTAGCACTAGCAGCCCGGAAGTGGTGTCAACCAGCCAGCATAGTCAACAGCGGTTGGAGTGGTGACATCAGAGGTTGTTTCTTGGTTCACACAGCTCGTGGAGTATCCGTAGAAGCATCGTCTTCAAGTCGTTAAAAAGTCGCTCGTCGTACTTCAAGTTGAGGGAAGTTATTTAGCTAGTAATTTGGATTAAATTTGATCTGAGACAGTAAAATATTTTTGGGATTTATTAAGCTTTTATCTCTCAAGTCCTTTTTTTACACAAAATTTATATTTGCTTTGTATTGTAATTGTGACCACTCTCAACACTGGCAATCATTAAAGTTATTAAAGTTTTGAAATTATTATTATTAAATCTTAAATCTCAACTAACAGTGCAACCCTTAACCTGTCCAGTTCTGGCTTCCGGCCATCCTGTTTCACTTTCAAGCCAGTGGCGCCCTTATTCTTCAACTTCTGCCTCACTGACCTATGGCCCAGCTCTCCGCAACATCGAGCTAGTCGAGCATTTGTGCGACCAACTCGGGTAGGTCACACAAATTTTGGCGCCCGGAACGTGAGGCCGAAGCTTGTTCTATTTTCTTTCTCGATTCTTTTTTTCATTTCACATCTCATATTCATTCATAATCAGTACAATTTATTTAATCTTTTGGAACTTTGTGTCCAGTTCTAGACTGGTATCAGCAAAAATTGTTCAGTTTAGTAATATAGAATATTATTGTAAACAAATTTTATTATGGATTTAAATTTCCTATTGCGAGATGAAATAGTATACGAATTGAAAATTCGTGATGCACCCGTCTACACACTTGCTACTCCAATTTTAATTCTGAGGCGAAAACTTGCCAATATATTAAAAGACGAAGAGGAAGATGAGGAAATTGTACCGGCAGTTCCTTTGGATAGCCTACAAGAGGTAGATATATGTAATAACAAAACTGTTGAACTTTCAGAGAAAATACAAGCATTAAGAATTCCAATTAAAACGTCAGACAAGAGGTATGTTGAGACGAAACTGTCACATTTGCTACGCCGTATTGACCGTGTGAGCACAATAGACGAAGCAGTAATTAATTCCAAAAACAATTTAATAACTCAATTGCAAGAACTAGAGGTGACATTTGATGAAAAATGTTGGATGACTTCGCCAGAGGACGCACAAAAAAAGGAAGTAAAAACCAACAATGATTCCAGTAGTTCATCAAAAAGGAAACAAATGCCAGTATGTAACTGGGGGCTCAGCTTCAGCGGCGATAAAGGCACCATGAGTGTGAATGCTTTTATAGAAAGAGTCGAGGAATACTGCAGTGCGAGAAATGTACCGAGGGAACAGCTAATTTTTTCAGCAATAGATTTACTTACAGGCCCAGCACTTACGTGGTACCGAGCAATTCGGCAGAAAATTTCAACATGGGATGAGCTGATCGTATTATTGAAAGAAGAGTATCAAGGCTTCGACTACATCAGTAGACTGGAAGAGGAAATTAAATCTCATTATTTCGCTAATATGATCAATTTGTTTGAGAGATTGTCGAAATCCAGGCCAGGTAAGGAAGCAGAAAAATTGGAAACGTTAAGAACTTATATTTTACCAGAATACATAATTGGTTTAGGACTAACGGAAATCAAGAACGTGGAGGAATTACTGAAGCATTGTAAGAAGTTGGAAAACAACAGGCTGATAGCTCAGCGTAGGACAAACCCAAGCCGAAAGACTTACCCACTAGAACCAGATCTGGCACAGCAATCAACAAGCCGACAGACATATCAGAGGAAAAATAATTACTATCAGAACGACCACAATGTGGCAGCGGCAGAAATTACAAACCGTAATTCCAGAATTACCTGCTGGAATTGTAGCAGGACAGGGCACACATTTAATGACTGTACTCAACCTAGAATCAAGTTTTGTTTTAGCTGTGGATTTAAGGAAGTCACTAAACCAACCTGTCCTAGATGTCAATCAAAAAACGGAGTAAGGCGCACCGTAACTACGGCCGACGGTGCCAAGGAAGACCAATGAAGGCCGACTTCTTAGAGTGGACTAAGTGGCTAAATGTTATACATTCATTTTGCAAAACTTCGATTATCGCAACGCTATCGGACGCACCCAAAAAGGATGATAGGCCGTTTATAAATGTAAGAATTGGTAATAAAAATGTTGTAGCTTTACTAGATACGGGCGCTAATGTTACTATCCTCGGAAAAAACGCTTTATCGCTGATTGAGAAACTAAATATGGAAGTAGAACCACCACCAGGTAAATTTGTGAGGACAGCCGATGGTAAGGATCAACCACTACTCGGCACTGTAAAGGTAAATATTACTTTTCAAAATAAAACTAAGTCAATAACCGCCTGGGTTGTACCCAGTATACGTCATGCATTAATTTTGGGAGTAGACTTTTGTGAAAATTTTAAAATTAAATTGGATTTTAGCAGACTGGAATGGCATGTGGAAGCCGCTGCACTAAATGCAATAAATTCGATTAAGAGTGTAGCAGAATTAACCGAGAACCAACGTAACTCACTAAATGATGTCATCAAAGCATACGAAGCCCTAAGTCAAGAACAATTAGGATGCACCACATATATTAAACACAAAATCGATACCGGAGATGCGACCGCCATAAAACAAAAGTACCATCCGCTGTCACCATATATGCAGGAACACATGAATAAAGAACTTCAGAGGATGATCGACTTAGGAGTTGTGCAACCGTCAAAAAGCGATTGGTCGTCACCAGTACTACTTGTGAAGAAAACATCTGGTGAGTACCGCCTTTGTTTTGATGGACGTAAGCTTAATGCAGTTACTAAGAAAGACGCCTACCCAATACCGATGGTGAACGATATACTTAACAAATTACGCGATTCGAATTTCCTATCATCCATAGATCTTAAGAGCGCCTTTTGGCAAATCCCTTTAGAGGAATCTTCCCGAGAAAAAACCGCGTTCACCATTCCAGGTAAAGGGCTGTATGAATTCACTAGGATGCCTTTTGGGCTTTGTAACGCAGCGCAAACTCAACAAAGACTGATGAATAAAGTTTTAGGAGAAAATTTAGAGCCACGCGTGTTTGTATATCTAGATGATATCATTATTGCTACAGATACATTTGAGAACCATTTAACCACCTTGTATGAAGTTCTAGATCGGCTTAAGAAGGCTGGATTAACCATAAATAAAGAAAAATGCGAATTTTGTCGGGCTAATCTGAATTTTTTAGGATACACTGTGGACAAAGATGGCTTAAGAACTAGTTCAGAAAAAGTGCAAGCTATTCAAGAGTTTTCCAGGCCTACCACGGTAACTCAGATGAAGAGATTTATTGGATTGGCATCCTGGTACAGAAGATTCGTCCCAAACTTTGCAAATGTGGCAGCGCCGCTCAACCAACTAACGCACGGCAAGAAAAAACTAACAAACTATTATGGAATCAGCAAGCTGAAGCAGCATTTAAACGGTTGAAAGTTTTACTGACAACTGCTCCAGTTTTAGCATCACCAGATTACACCAAACAATTTACAATTCAAACTGATGCCTCAAATTACGGTTTAGGAGCTGTACTCACCCAAGGCGAAGGAGAAGAAGAACATGCAATAGCGTATATCAGCCGTACTTTAACAAAACGGGAAAGAAATTATTCCGCAACTGAACTGGAATGCCTAGCTGTAATCTTTGCAATCGAAAAATTCAGGCCATACATAGAAGGCGCTAAATTTAAGGTGATTACAGACCACTATTCGCTCCTTTGGTTGATGAGAATGGAAGACCCATCAGGAAGATTAGCCAGATGGGCTGTGCGGTTACAGCAGTTTGATTTTGAGTTAGTACATCGGAAGGGCGCACATAATGTGGTCCCCGATGCACTGTCACGCGCGCCCATGGAGACAGCCTGCGTTACGATAGAAGAGGATGATCTAGATGATTGGTGTAAGTCAATGATCGAAAATGTTGATAAAGAACCAGAAAAATATCCGGATTGGAGAGTAGAGCAGGGAATTCTTTATAAATTGATTGTAAATGAGAATACAGCCCCTAACCTATCTCACTGGAAAATAGTAGTGCCGAAGAAGAAGAGAAAAGAAATATTTGAGAAATATCACGTAGAACCGCTGGCAGCCCACTTTGGGAATTTTAAAACGCTAAAAAGGATCCAAGAATTATATTACTGGCCAAAGATGCGCTACGACATCAGTTCTAGGGTAAGAAAATGTCAGATTTGTTTAGCTCAGAAAGTTCCTCAACTACAGATGCCCGGCCTCATGGGTAAACAGAAAGCGGTAAAGTTCCCATGGCAGCTTGTATCATTGGATTTAATTGGCCCACTCCCTAGGTCAACCAAAGGTAACACTTGTATATTGGTAATCACGGATTGGTTCACGAAATTTAGCCTCAGCTATGCCCTTCGTGAAGCCACGGTACCGAAAATTTGTCAGATAATAGAAGATAATGTATTTTTAATATTTGGGGTGCCACAAATTGTATTATGCGATAATGGGACCCAGTTTAAAAGCAATGCTTTTAAGAATCTTCTTACTAAGTACGAAATTGAGAAAGTTTGGTATACTGCTAAATATCATCCGCAGGTTAACCCCGTGGAACGTTCAAACAGAGTACTGAAGACAGCCATTAGGTCATACGTAGGAAAAAATCACCGTCATTGGGATCAAGAGCTCACGAGAGTCAACCAAGCATATCGGACGGCCATCCACGAAGTTACCGGATACTCGCCAGCATTTTTGAACTTTGGGCGTCACGTTCCAACTTCCGGCAAATTTTACGGCGACATGGACCGCGAGCTAGCTGTTGGCTCAAGATACGAGTATGCCGATCAATTTCAAGAGTTCAGGGACCTTTATAAAGAAGTTGAGGCAAGAATCAACAACGCGTACCAGAAGAACAAAAAATATTACAATCTACGACGCAGACACTTAGAATTCCACGTCGGCGACAGAGTGTGGAAGAAAAACTACACCTTGTCTAATGCAGCAGCTGGTTATTCAGCTCAATTGGCACCTAAATTCATCAAATGTAAGGTAATTGGCAAAAAATCTAATTTAGTATATCAGTTAGCAGATGAGTTGAACAAAGATCTTGGATTCTGGCATGTAAAAGACCTGAAGGAGGCTGCTGATGATGCTAGTGAAGCCGAAGAGCCGGATGATGAAAGTGAGGATGATTAAAGGCCTTAAAATTTTGTTGGAGAAGGAGGTGGTGTGACGGTTTAAAAAATACATTTATTAAATTTAAAATAAAGTAAGTTGCTATACCGACTCTAGAACTAAATTCTACTTTGATCAATAGGGTGCAGCAGCTACGAGAGACGTTCTAGCGCTTAGCGAGGAAGTTACTGGCACGCGGTGCGAGAGAGACTTGGTTTCGAGGCATCAGCGTGGACGGACGCAGTGAGGCAGTGTCGAGTAATTTGGCTGATTTTGGTTGGAGAAAAGTTCGTTTTGGCTTCTAGTAATATTTTCCTTAGGAGAGTTTAATCTCACGTAAGTGTTCTTACATTTAAATTCAGTAAAGTAACAAAATTCAATATTTGAGAAAATTTAAACCGTCACTGAGACTCATACATTGCATTAGAATTTAAATTTTACATCATAGTTATTTTCATCCAAAATAAATTACTATTTCACAGAAAGTTTCTTTTATAATTCTTAAAATTTTGAGTGCTCTTGCTCTGCGGAGCACATTGCTCACGCAGCCTCGCTGTGACTCGTCCACGCACCTGCTTAGTTGGAAAGGCTTATGTTAATTTAATTTCTTTGAAACTACTCGAAATCTTTTTGAAACCAAGTCCAGTTTTTTTCTAAATTATATTTTTGCTTTTAGTTTAGAAAGAAAATTTTTTTTATGAGTGAATGTGTTCATTTTTCATTTCATTTTATCTCGCGAGCATTCATGCAGATCAAAGGTATCATCTTCTCTAAACATTATTAGATCTAGGCTCTACTTATAAATTAAAAATTTGTTTGAATAAAGTTATATAAATTTTGTTTGAAATAATTTAGTTGGCTAGACGCCACTTAGTAATTTTCGTTTCTGCGATATTCAAGTAGAACCTAGTAATAATAATAGTAAATTTTCTGTACTTTGAAACTTTTCATGATCTAATTTTTCATCATATCATTATCTTTACTTGCACGTGGTCCCTATTCCAAAAAATTAAGTAATATAAAAAAAAAATAACCTCATCCAAGATCTTGCATTTGCGTAATTATTTGAGTTTTCAAGCTTGATAATTTATTACAGTTTTGTTCAATTTAATTCAATTTGTTTTTAAATTTTGGTTATTACAGACACTGTTACACACTCACACATATTATAATTTTAAATTCTGCTTAACTTTGTTATTGTTGTTGTTTAACGACTAGTATAGTTTACTGTCTCAGAAGAAGTAGATTCAATTCTTAAATTGTAACGATTTTTGTATAATATTCCATTTAATTTAAATTAGTTCAAGTGTAACTAGGGCATTATTAGCTCAGCTGTAGTGCTGACTAGAGAGACTTTTAACGCTTCGGCCTACGTCAGGACGGCGACCAGCAATTAACCTAGTGCTGTCCGAGGCATACTTGTGGAATACAACCAATCAACTTCGCCCTGTCAAATTCAACCAACTGACGGGGGGCTGCAGAGGCACAGTATCTAGTGGCGACGGCCACACGACTGCTAGCACTAGCAGCCCGGAAGTGGTGTCAACCAGCCAGCATAGTCAACAGCGGTTGGAGTGGTGACATCAGAGGTTGTTTCTTGGTTCACACAGCTCGTGGAGTATCCGTAGAAGCATCGTCTTCAAGTCGTTAAAAAGTCGCTCGTCGTACTTCAAGTTGAGGGAAGTTATTTAGCTAGTAATTTGGATTAAATTTGATCTGAGACAGTAAAATATTTTTGGGATTTATTAAGCTTTTATCTCTCAAGTCCTTTTTTTACACAAAATTTATATTTGCTTTGTATTGTAATTGTGACCACTCTCAACACTGGCAATCATTAAAGTTATTAAAGTTTTGAAATTATTATTATTAAATCTTAAATCTCAACTAACAGTGCAACCCTTAACCTGTCCGGTTCTGGCTTCCGGCCATCCTGTTTCACTTTCAAGCCAGTGGCGCCCTTATTCTTCAACTTCTGCCTCACTGACCTACGGCCCAGCTCTCCGCAACATCGAGCTAGTCGAGCATTTGTGCGACCAACTCAGGTAGGTCACACAGGTATGAAAATAACCAATATATATTTATTTACCCAAAATCGGATTATTTGATAATCGATGAAATCAGAGAACATTATTTCTTCTCTTCTAAATTCTATATTTCTCAATGTAAAATGATTTTGATAAAAACAAATTTCTATATTTGTAAACAGAACTTACCTATCACTCTTATCAACGAAGAGTCAGAATGCGAAGCAAAGATTCTGAGAAATAATAAAACTATTCCAGAAAGTTGTAATAAGAAACTTATCATTTTACAAAAGGGAATCTTCGTCAAACTAATTGAACATAATAGTTGGTTATTTACATTACCTAACACTGAATTATTGTATGTAGTATGTAAGAATAATATCAGAACACAAGTCAATCTTATAAATACTGGAAAACTGACTCTTAAATTTGGATGTGCGGCATACACAGATAATGCTATCTTGCACACCCAAAATATTAATAAATCTTTTGTAAATGCTGTAAATGATTTTACACCACATCTACCAATTACTAAAGGTCTAAACCTCACCTTTTCCAATAAATTTAATTTCTTAAAATCACCTCTTAATAATACTGTAGTTCTACATCATGATCAAGGTCATGTATTCGACGATATTAGTTCAGACTTAAATAAACTGCAAGATAAGGAAAATTAATTAAATGATCATTTAGATAGGAATTCTAATATTTGGAAATTCACTTTATCTACTTCAAGTTTACTTTTTGTTTTTATATTAGTTCTATTAATAACTATATTTTATAAAAGACATCTTGATTCTAAGGTGCCTGAAAATTCAGTTACCTATCGAAATTCTTCTACGATAAATTTAAATGCTACTCAAGATGACTCTCAAATTGAAGTTGTCGAGCCTGTTGATCAAAATGTTCCTTGTCCTAATCCTACTATCAGAACTACAATTGGTAGACAGCCACGCTACCAATTTCATTCTTAGAGGGGAGGTGTTGTAAAGTCATATATCCCTTATATTATTGTAATATGTACTAACAATATTTTATAATTATTTACTTATTAATTTTCTTACTAATCATAGTATTGTATTTTATTCTGAGTATCGTGAATAACAGGATATTGCATTCTGTTTAGATAAATGATAAGATAAGATGATAAATGACATCCTGTTATTCAGATATTAAAAGTGCATAGTATTTAAAATATAAATTCCTTCTAGAATGTTCCATGAACAAACGGCTTCTAGTCACGTCTTGTTTTCGTCTTTAAAATAGCTAAATAAGCACTTTGTGACAGAGCTGGTCGTTCCTGAGACAAACGAGAAGTCAGTCATAGAATATCTTTCAAACTAATAAGTCGATCTACATCTCTCAGACTTACAAGTCGCTTTTAATATTTTCTTCGTTACAAGTCATAAGTCGTTAAACTTGTCTTAAATAAATATATTCGACTCTCCTGTATGTAATATATGTACCATAGTAGTTAAGATTAATAAACCCGGGTTACCGCATATCAGAGTTTCACTTAAATATCACAAAGAACTCCGCATTACATAATTTACAGATATTTCGTCGCCTCCTGACAATTCCGCTCGGCCAAGGTAAGGTGATCGAATGTAAATTACAACAAGGGTTTGGTTACAATTTTTAAATTTTATTCTGGTTTACAGATGAGTAACAAGTAAAATGTTGTACAATACACGCAGGGTAACTGTTTTTACTGCTTCAAGGAGGTGACAGGCTCGCCTAATCGGCTCGCCGGTCATCTCCTCCTTTCAGCAGTAAAAACTGTTTTACCCTGCTAGTAATGTAATATACTATTATAGTTTGCTCTAATTACTATAAACGATTTTACCCCTGTGTAACTCCACCTTTATTTTTACAAATGTTTCAATTAATTGTGGCATAATATCTACAAGTCCTAAACATACTTTTCTGGAGAAAAATATACCAAATATTCTACAGTCTGTTTCAGAATTCTTTGATTGTCCTTGCATAGGATGGTTTTACAAAAAAAAGTTTCGACTGTTGATTTTATTTGAAATTGTGTAAAATATATTGCAGTTTTCAATAAATATACGATATAATGCATTTTACTTGAATTTTGAGTTTTATTTTGTACAACAAAAAATGACTTTTTTTCGTCTGGGCCAACTTCAATGAGACGGAGCTCGTAATTATAAATATATATTTTAATTATTCTTAAATAATATCAGATTCAGAAAAAATGATAAAATACCGTAATACCGATTGTACACATAATTGTATCACATAATCCTTAATAAATTATTTATCGAAATATTTAAAAAAAGTACTTCTTCCGATTTGTAGATTGAAACCAAAATTATATTGGGTTATTAAGATTCGTATTAAAACCTTAAATATAAAATTTGGAATTGTAATGTTTGACAGTTTTTTAGTTATCGTTTCCGAAAAAGTTGTAACACACGGCGTAACGAACGAACGAACGCCACAGAATATGTTAAATTCTTACTCTAGTAACCCAAAAACGTGCTTATCCATCATAAACTCGCATTCGAAAATTTTTTACCCCTGGCGACAGGTAAAGATAATAAATGAAGGCACTTACCAGAGTAAACAGTTGCAGAAGAAGAACACTTTTACAGAATGAAGAAGGCACCGACTTAAGATATTTTACATTTATGTCGCACTTATATAAGTATATATCTGTAAAGATAACACGATAACTTTGGATAATATAACGATAAATATTACGATAAATATCGTAATCATGCTAAAATTTCGATAGTGTGATTTCAATGAATAAGCACGTTTTGAGGTCCCTAGAACACGATTTTGACAATTTCGCTATGATGTCTGTGTGTGTGTGTGTCAGGATGGATGTTGGAGGTACGATAACTCAAATACCACTGAATAAAAAATTTGAAATTTTGTATATAATATTCTGACACCCTAGATTAGATCTGATTAGATTTTGGTATTGATCGTGCTACCGGAACTGGTAGTTTCTTGAAGATCTGAAGAGTTTTTCTGGAATAACCTTAAAATTTATGGATTAATAGGAAATTTTTTAATAACATTGTATACTAAATTATACTGTGTACAATTTGTATTTAAAACGTTGTTTCTATCTAGCAGCACCATTTTCCGATTACAAGAAGTTAAAAATTCTACAAATTTGTTACAATTTTACCTATGAAAACAAAATATAAAATATTTGAGTTTAATGTCATTTTGACTTGTTGGCAAATTGAAATGGAAAATATGAAATGTCATTTATAGGGTCATAATAAACATTAATAATATTATAAAAACTACAATTCCCGAATTCATTTCTGCAATGGTATATTTGTGAGTAAGTACTTTCAAACACACTTAGCAAAATAGTGGAGTATGGTGAGAGGTCATGTGTTGGCCACATCGGATTTTTTAAAGATAAAATGAAGTACAGGGTGATTCATCATAGTGGGGAGAGAGTGATCTCATTCGACAGGTGCACTTTTAAAGTTTTGTTCCCCACCCGGTCAGTCGCCATCATGCGTTGGAGCACGGAGCAGCATCGATGGCTGTTTTGAGAGAACACTTCCCGGGGCGCCTCATCTCAATAAGGGGCGATTTGGAGTTTCCAGCCCGCTCGCCCGATTTGGCTTGGAAATCCCGCGTTTACGTCAACCGTCCAAGGACCCTAGAAGACTTGAAGGCCAACATCCGGGCCGCAATTGCCAACATACCCGCTGCCATGCTGAAAAGTGTTATGACAAACGCCAGAAATTGGCTTATTCAGTGTATAGACAATGGGGGGCGTCACCTACATGATATGATTTTGAAAATTGGGTGATACAAAACTTTAGATATGTACCTACATTATAAAATAAAAAGTTTCTGATTCATAAAATAGGCATTGAAGTATAATTGAAGTAGTTTTCATATATAACTTAATTAATAATAATCTGGATGTTGGTGACTTATTACAGGAAATCCCTTTTAGAGTTCCTTATCGGCAACTTAGGAAAAGGGATGAAATATTTTATGTGGACAATAATAACTTGTCTCCACTAAACAAATGTTTGCAGACAGTAAATAAGTTTATGTGTTTAGATAATACAATTGATTTATGGCATTCTAAAATAAATGTTATTGTAATTAAAATAAGGGAAATATGTAAAAATATGTAACATGAATTATTATTTAATTAGCATTATTGCATGACTGGAGACATGTAAAAGGATGTATATCTGTATGTTCTTTCAATTTAAATAAATTATTATTATTATTATTATTAGGTATTGCGTTTTGAAATAAGTAAGTTACGATGGATCATCCTGTATAATCTCATATTTACTTCGTTTATTGACTTTCTAAATTTGTTTTTGATAAAATGTTTTTAAGTCATTAAAATACAATTCAAAATATATATATATAAAATATACAGGTGTTCCATTTAAGAAATCTGCTGTGACCAGCACACGACCTCTCGCCTAATTCTGCTTATTCTTATAAATAGTTTTACTTACATTTTAATAGGTTCATGTAATATGTAATATGTAAACGATAATGTAAACTAAGATGCAAGCAAAAGATGTCAACTGTACTGTCACTGTCTTAATAATTCAAATTTTATGTAGAAACAAATTTCATATATCATGGACAACAAGATACTGGAATTTAAAAAAAGAGAATATTAATTGTACTTTATTTTATTGTTAAATACTTCCAGATTAAACAATTTGTATTTATAATTAACTGTACACATAGATAATTACAATTTCTTTTATTTTTAATTGCAAAAATTGTCATAAATAAATAATATATCAATATATTTAAGGAAAACTTTTTCAAACTTCAAAATGTACTACTTCCGGTTTGCGGATTTCTACCAAAATCTTATCCGGTGTTAAGATACTTAAATTTGAAATTTGGTTATAAACAGTTTCATACTTTTTAAGTTATCGTGGACGAAAAATCGTCAGTCCATACAAACACACACACACAGACATCATCGTGAAAATAGTAAATTCGTATTCTAGAGACCCTGAAACGTGCTCATCCACCAAAAACTCATACTCGAAAATTTTGACCCACAATACCTCTCTTATAGAATATGAGGCGAGAGGTAATAACAACTTAATTGTTCCTAGACTGACTTATAAAAACGTTAGAATTAACAATTTAGACCTAAATATCTTTAATAAATTACCACAGGAGTGTTACAACCAAGTAAATTTGAATCTGTTTTAACCAATAAGCTAATACAAAAGGCATACTATAGTATCGACGAATATCTGACAGACGAAAACTTTTGAAATTGAATATTTGCTAATTTATTTCTTAATTCTTCTATCTCAATTAGTACCACTGCTGTATAGAGCCAGCTAGTTGTTTCGACCTAACTAATTAATCTATATTTTCTCTAAAATTATAATTTTCAATGTTATATTGTAACTATTATTGCTATGCATATACTGACGTACCTTGCATGTATTTGCTTACCTGTAAATAAATAAAATAAATAAATAAACATAAAATGTTACACGTTGCTTCTATCTAGTATCATTTTCCAATTACAAGAAGTTAAAAATTGTACTTTGTTACAATTTTGATTTACCAATGGTAATTATTGGCAAACCAAGTATCTTGTTTAAATAAACACAATTTGTTTCAGAAAGCATAGTCTTCGATAAATCAGACATGAAAATATGGTCTGGTAAAAGCGAATTTTTTATTATTACGTTTGTTTGTTGTTAAATAAATCACAAACTTGTGCGAAGCATGTTTTGGTCATTTAGGTAAACGACACTCTTAAATTGTAGTTTGAAGGGTGGTAGTATCGTAACGTTATAAATTAGTGCTCCGGCTAGCTTCAGTGGAAACGGGCGGTTCGCGAAAACACAATATTTTATTAGTAAATAAATTTGAAATTGAATATTTGCTCATTTATTTCTTAACTCTTCTATCTCAATTAGTACTTTTTTTAGTAACCACTGCTGTATAGAGCTTGCTAGTTGTTTCAACCTGACTAATTTATATATATTTTATCTAAAATTATAATTTTCAATGTTATATTGTAACTATTATTGCTAAGTATATACTGACGTACCGTGCATGTATTTGCTTACCGGTAAATAAATTTAAAAAAATAATAATAATAATAAATAACGGAGTAGGTATTTAGTATGTGCTCATAGTTGTAAATGAGTATAGCTGCCCCACAGAAATAGATTGAACTATAATAGTTTATGAAGCAGGAAAAATTACTGGGTTTCAGTCATACATAATATTTATTACAACATCGACGTTTCGATCCGACCCGGAATCATCCTCAGGATCTAACATTATTGTTTGATAATTATTAATTTTACATTATAAAAATAAAATTTTGTAACTTACATGTAAAATAATTTTAAATAATAATTATACATTAATAAAAAAAATAAATAAATATCTTTGTCAGAAAATAGAACATATATAAATAAATAAATGATTGTTTAAAAATAAAAACGAAGCAGATATTATAAGTCAGCAAACACAACGAACTATATGGATAATAGTAGAAAGAGAGTACACAGGAATGCAGTCAAATTGAATCTTTATTAACCTAAGGCCAACGTTTCGCCACCTCTTGTGGCATCATCAGGGCAAACTACGAAAACAAAAAATATCACATACACAATTTGTAAGAAATATACAATGTAACACTTACAGATTTAAAAAATATACAAAAATTAATCATCAAAGAGATGTTGTCAAATATAAATCAAAAAATCGAGCACTTCTCTCCATGCACTCACAGAAAACAAGAAACATGAAAAGTGAGGAACAAGTGGAAACTAGTCATTACCAAGAATCAGTTAATCATTTAAACAATTTGCAGATGTGACAGTAGATGCTGTTGAGGTCTTCTACATCAGTCCTAAAATTTACATTATTTTTATTTTCCTGTATGTGAAGCATCTCAAGAAGAAGGCGTTTGTTGAGGAAAGAAGCACGATCCAGGACTTCAGCGTTTTCGAAATCGAATGTGTGGCCAGTGTTGATAGTGTGATGAGTTAGGGCGCATTTCCCAATGTTATTTTGTTTTGCAGAGTTCCTTTTATGCTCCGTTATCCTGGTTTTAAGGTAACGCTTTGACTGCCCCGTGTAAGTTTTGTCGCAATTATTACAATTTATTTTATACACAATGTTTGATTGTTTTTCTACCTCGATTTTATCCTTAAGTTTAGAAAATAATTTTCCCACAGTCTTTACTGGCTTCAGAGCAATATTGGTGTTGGTTGACTCTTCAAGTAAATGTTTTAAATTTCGCGCCAAAGTTCCGACATTTGGAATTGAAAAATACTTTCTGTCAGTGTTCAGGTTGTTGACATATGGAGTGGTATTGCCATTGTTGTATAGTATTTTATTAACAATCCGTTTGGGATAATCATTCTCGTATAAAATCTGCTTGAGTGTGTTAGTTGCTTCAGCCCTGTATTCTGGTGAGGTGAGACTGTACGCTCTTTTTTTGAGGTTAGTAGCGACATTAATTTTTTGTGTAGTTGGATGACACGAGTTAAAATTTATATACCTGGTGGACGATGTTGGTTTACGGTACCATTTGTGGATGATGCTCCCTCCATCTTTTCTGCAAAGAGTAATGTCCAGGTAAGGAATTTTCCGGTCTTTTTCTACCTCCATCGTGAACTGTAGATGATGATCGTAAGTATTGAAAATATTTAATATAGTTTCAGCTTGATCGGCAGGAAACGCAGTTATAAGATCATCTACATATTTCTTGATGAACGGAGGCTTCACTGGTAGAACCGGCAGAATAGCTGTCAAGAGGTCATCAAGGACGAGGCAAGCTATTATTGGTGATAAACTACTGCCCATTGCGAAACCTTGCTTTTGAATGTAGAACCGGTTGTTAAATCTGAAGTATCCTTTGGTGTAGCAGAAGGTGATCATATTTAGAAATTCTGTTTTAGGAATATTAGTGCGTAGTTTGATCAAATCCCATCTATTTTCCACAGCTTTGAGAGTGAGGTCAAGTTGAATATTCGTGAATAAGGAAACCACATCTAAAGACACTAGGACAGAGTTGGTATCGAGGCGCACTTCTGAAATAAAGTCAGTAAACTCGAAAGAATCCTTGATGTAGTATTCTTCATTTTCAAATCCTTTTAATGTTTCAGCAATGAAGGATGCCATGCGAGATGTAGGCCCATTGTTCGCTGCCACTATGGGTCTCAGAGGTTGTTGAATTTTGTGTAATTTTATAAGACCATAACAACATGGAGGAACTGCAGTGTCTGATGTCAGTCGATATTTAGTTTGCTTGTCAATATATCCTTTGTCGAATAAATTTTTAACAATTTTATTATTGGCATTTTGTATTTTGGTTGTAAGATCAGAAGTTACTTGTTCGTAAGTATTGTTGTCACTCAAAAGTGCGTCCATTTTGAGATTGTACTGTTCTCTTTCTATTGCTACTGTTTTGTTGGTTTTGTCAGCTTTTATTATTAAAACGTCTTTATTGTTGTTGAGGAATTTCTTTGTTTTATCATATATTTTAATACTAGTGTCAATGTTTTTAATCTGTTTGTTTTTATGTGCGAAATTGGTAATAATGTTGGTAGCGCGTGCTCTAACCTCGTTTTGAGTTTCCTTGTCAGGAAGTATCGAAATAGCGTTTTCAACGTCAGCGATGACATGAAAAATAGGAATTTCGCTTAATCTCAGTTCAACCATGTGTTTTGGTCCTAATGCTAGAAGTTCTTGAATATCAGGTGGAAACTCAATGTTAGTGAGGTTAAGAAACCAATTATTCTTCTCATGTGTGGAGAGTACAGTTCGCTGTTCTTCCTTTAGACGTTCTAATTTATTAATTTGCACATTTTTTATTTTAGAATTCCAATAAATAAATTGACGATCAATAATGGATATGAGGCTATTGAAGTGTATGTAGCTGAGACAGTTTTTTATTTCAATAAAAAGAGTGTTGTAATTATTTTGCAGTTGGGTCAATCTCCAGCACATGATTCTGATTTCTGTGGTTAGTATGCTTTTCCTCAAATTACTAATGATGTTGTTGACCTTGTATTTAAAGGGATGATCACCAATAAACATGTTTTCTATGCAGCCCACACTTTGTAGAATGTGTCGAGGAACAACATGATATTGACGGGCCTTAATGAGGAATAATTTGTTATTCAGCGAGTGTGCGATTTTTGTGTTAAGTGTAAGTAATTGTTTTACTTTTGTTTTCATGTTATCACCGTATGTGTTTCGTATGTCTTCTAGGAACGGCATGGTGTTGGTTGCAGTAAGAAATGCTCTGTTTTCCCAGCAGTTGGATGAAGGAAAATGTTAAGCGACTGTGCGTGTAGTAGTAGAAAGAGAGTACACAGGAATGCAGTCAAATTGAATCTTTATTAACCTAAGGCCAACGTTTCGCCACCTCTTGTGGCATCATCAGGGCAAACTACGAAAACAAAAAATATCACATACACAATTTGTAAGAAATATACAATGTAACACTTACAGATTTAAAAAATATACAAAAATTAATCATCAGAGATGTTGTCAAATATAAATCAAAAAATCGAGCACTTCTCTCCATGCACTCACAGAAAACAAGAAACATGAAAAGTGAGGAACAAGTGGAAACTAGTCATTACCAAGTGTAAGTGTTACATTGTATATTTCTTACAAATTGTGTATGTGATATTTTTTGTTTTCGTAGTTTGCCCTGATGATGCCACAAGAGGTGGCGAAACGTTGGCCTTAGGTTAATAAAGATTCAATTTGACTGCATTCCTGTGTACTCTCTTTCTACTACTACACGCACAGTCGCTTAACATTTTCCTTTATATGGATAATGGCTGTATCATAAAAAACCGTTAATTACTTCTTAATTAACCTTGGCTTAAGTTTGACCGTCAAGGTTGGTATCTTGACGAGCAACGCGCTTTTGCCGTGGAATCGAATACGGAACGCGCGCTGGGCGGCGATTACAGACTCGTTTTCGCGTATGTATGCTTCCACGGCAAAAGCGCGTTGCTCGGTCGTCCACATTATGTTTACGACTGAAACCTTTTGTAACGCAAACGGCATATCTACCTCGCGATGAATTTTCCTGCCATTAACTTTCCGCGATGAAATTTCCGGGAATCAAAAGTAGAATATTAATTGTATTTTATTTTGTTGTTAAATACTACCAGATTCAACAAAGTGTATTTAAAATTAACTGTACCCATGCCATAGATAATTATATTTCCTTTTATTTTTAATTGCAAACATTGGCATAAATAAATAATGTACCAATTTTTTTGTAGGAAAACTATATCAAGTTTCAAAAAGTACTAGGTACTTTTGTTTTGCACATTTCTACCAAAATCTTGTCCGGTGTTAAGATCTTTAATAAAACCTTAAATATGAAATTTGGTTATTAAAGGCTTGATACTTTTTAAGGAGACCAGCAACTATGTCAAAACTATCGCGGAATTACGCTACTAAACACAGCCTATAAAATAATGACCACAATAATCCAAAAAGACTAACACATACAACAAGAGATATCATCGGCCGTTACCAATGCGGTTTTGTTAAAGGAAGATCGACAACAGACGCTATACATATAATAAAACAAATAACAGAAAAATCTGTCGAACACAACATTAACACCGAGATACTGTTCGTGGATTTCAAACAAGCTTTCGACTCCATTAAAAGAGACAAGCTTATTACAATTTTAAAAGAACTTGAAATACCAGGAAAAATTATAAGGCTAATTGCAATGACAATGAAAAGAACAACAATAAGCATAAAAACGCAAAAAGGGGACACTGAAGAGTTCATAATTAACAAAGGAGTGAGACAAGGCGATGCATTATCAGCGACACTGTTTAACCTAAGTATAGAATATATATTGAGAAATATTAACAAAGGAACAGTTAGAACAAAAGGGAGGCAAATAATAGCATATGCCGACGACATAGCGATTATAACGAAAAATAGAAAATTGACAAGAGAAACTTTGGAAGAAGTAGTAATAGAAGAAGCCAAGATAGGTCTAAAAATAAACAATGAAAAGACTAAAATAATGATCGTAGGAAATAAAGTAGAAGAAGACAAAATTAAAATAGGGGAGTATA
The DNA here is from genome assembly GCA_947534325.1 of Agonum fuliginosum. Lineage (NCBI taxonomy): Eukaryota > Metazoa > Arthropoda > Insecta > Coleoptera > Carabidae > Agonum > Agonum fuliginosum. The sequence goes on from OX384046.1 coordinate 8,126,351, forward strand.
CCTTCGAACAAGTAGATAGATTTAAATACTTAGGGGTCATGCTGACAAACAAGGGGGACAGAGAAGCAGAAATAAAGGAAAAAGTAGCAACAACAAACAAAGCCTTTTACGCCAACAAAAAACTATTGAACAATAAAAACCTTACTAAAACGACAAAGATGAGGATATATAAGACAATAATAAGACCGATCACCATGTATGCTGCAGAAGTAATGACAATGACGAAGAAAAACGAGGAGGAGTTAAGGATAGTGGAAAGAAAAATAATAAGAGCAATACTAGGACCAATAAAAGTATCAGAGAACGAATACAGAGCGAGAATGAATCATGAAATAGAGCAAGAGATGGAAGGAGAGGATATAGTAAGAAAAATAAAACAACAGAGAGCAAAATGGCTGGGGCACGTACACAGAGCCGAAGAACAAGACCCAATAAAGACTATCCTAGAATGGAGCCCAGGAGGAAGAAGAAAAAGAGGAAGACCAAGAACAACGTGGTTGAAAGAAGTAGAGGAAGACCTGCGAGCAGCAGGCGTGACGAATTGGAAGCAGAAAACAGCAGACAGGAAAAATTAGACCGAATTAGAAATGTAGTATATAGGAATAATTTACAAACGAGACCAATTAGAGACATAATAGAAGAAAGCCAACTAAGATGGAGGGGACATGTACACAGAATCATGTCAGATGAAAGAACTACAAAGCGGGTATACGAAGCAAGATCAACGGACAAGCAAAAAAGAGGAAGACCAATAAAAACATGGAATGAAGAAATCAGAGCAGCTTTAGAACGAAGAGACGTTAAGTGGCAAGAATCAAAGAAATTAATGGAAAATGGAAATGCATGGAGAGAAGTATGGAGGAAACTACAAAAGAGGAAGTAACAAAGAGAAGAAAATGAATCACAGGAAGCCTTACACCGAAAGGTAGAAAGGCATAGGATTAAGTAAGTAAGTAAGTTTTTTTTTAAATATTAAGTTATTTTATTTTAATGGAGTTTATCCAAAGTCTGCTATGGTCGTTTGGGATTTTAAATCGCGAATTACTTTTGCCATTACAGTGTACAATACAGCATTCGCGCATTTTGACTTTCTTTGATTGTTTGATTCGTTTCATACACAGCATAATACATAGGTTTGACGTTTCAAAGTCATTTGAAGGTGAAAAGGAATTAGCTCCCTAGCGAACCTATCGGGAGAAATATTGCGCTAACAGTCCCATTTGTGCGTTATACAGGGTATTTCTATACCTATGCACGAAACTTTAATAGATTATAATAATTTGATATACCTACTGATTATAGATAAAAAAGATTTTCAAAAATCGAAAAAATAAGGGTAGTGAAAATTTTAGTGTCTCTTGTTGGAAGGTCCATTTAACTGTGTATTTATTAATTATTATATAACAAGTGACTATTTGTAGATTGTCTTATAGTATTTCTAATTTTATTTTATAAATAACATAATAAATAAACAGTTAAACGGATGTTCAAACAAATGGAACTAATATTTTCACTACCCTTATTTTTGCGAATTTTGAAAAAAGTTTTTTTTTTAATTATAATCTGTATATCAAATTATAAATAATCTATTAAAGTTTCGTCCAGATGTATAGAAACATCCTGTATAGTGTAATATTAATATGTATATGTAAAATATAAAGAACACGTAAGATTAATAGCATAATAAAAAATAATAGGTAAATATTGCTGTGAAATAAATAAACATTTTGTCATAATATTTTCGATCTAAAGGTAAATTATGAAACAGCCGCTTAGATATATCTAAATTACAATTTTAGTTGACATTTATAGTATTAAAGTGTATTTTTACATTTAAATCAGTGTCAATTTAGTATGACCTGATATAGCCAACTCCATTACAAATTCTGACCCCTAGAAAAGATCATGTTGGCAAACCTAATTATTCTTCAACCGTGGGTATGAGTATAACATGTTGAGTACAGTGCACCTCATTCAGTAGCCCCTTTCGTGGTAGTCCCACAAGCTGCGCGCAACGGCGTGTTCAATGTTTTAGGGTCAGTACAGTTTAAAAAGCCCAGTGCCGGATTAACCCATGGGCATTATGGGCAGCTGCCCAGGGCCCCGACGTTCAGGGGCCCCGGAAGAACAAAATTAATTTTAATATAACAATAAAATTATTTCAATTAGTTTTAACTTCTTCCCAATAATTTATGAATTCAATAGTATTTTTTCATGGATTAATAGACGAAACGATACATTTTAAATTGTGCAAAAAAACTAGGAATTATAAATTTTTTTTGATAAAAACCTCTTGAATTAGTATTTTAATAAATAGAAGCCAGAAAATGTTTTGATAAGTACGAGTAATATTTTCAATGTCCCGATATAGATAAGAGTTATTTTTATTATGACGATTTATTATGTAGGTACCAAGGTACCCAAGGGCGGCGATTTAACGGGGCTCATGTACCTATGCAAGTCTATTTAATGGGTGCACTACGCCCATGCAAATCTGAAAACAGATTTATATTCAATATAATGAAAAATTACTAAGGCATATAAAATCATATAATAATTTTTTAATTTTGTTTTATCTTAAGTCATGACACAAAATTTTATGCGATTCCTCGAGACTCGATCTTAAAGATGTAAATGGTGTTTTTCATGTCAAAAAATTAAATTTTAAGATACCTATACTTAACCTTAAACTAAACAAAATTTTCGCCTGCGGCGCATTTCTTTCATTTTTTATAATTACTCTTTCTGAATATATCAAAGGGATTTGCCCTTAAGTCACGCAAAAAAAATTACATCGCCGCCTCTATTTAGTAAAAAAAAATTACATCGCCGCCCCTATTTAGTAGGTACTTTTTATTTTGTTACCAAATGTATATTATGTTATTTATATATTTTTTTATTTTACATTTTATTTGTGTTTTAATAATAAAAATAATTCCTGCAAGAAAGAAACTAATAACCTAAACTAGGAGAAGAGGGCCCCAAAATCATTACTGCCCAGGGCCCCATAAATCATTAATCCGGCTCTGAAAAAGCCTACAGCGAGTTTGTTTTCGTTCACCATTATTACAGTACTGCTGAAAAACTTCAACACGATGTTACAAACCACTTTGCTGCCATCTACCTATAGTTCAAATTTAGTTTATTATTATTACATACAAAATAGTTTATAATTATTTCATCTAATAAACATCCCAAATCAAATAAAAAAGTAAATCAAATTTGGTCAAGACAGTTTATTATTTTATTGCATACAAAATAGTTTATAATTATTTCATCTCATAAAAATCCTAAATCCAATAAAAGTATAAATACTGGTAAGGTAGGTAACTATAAAAAATAAAATAAACAAAATAATTACCATTATTCTTTTGTTATTATTCCCTGCGCTATGTAGAAAAATCACATAGGTATTATTATACAGAGTGGCGCGCTTAACACGATCCACCCTTAATAACATGGCAACGGATTGTGATAGGCATGGCATACCCTGTTTGCGCTATATGTTTTAACATCTAGAGGGCCATATTGTACTAATGTTTTTGTTTATTTTATATTACCTGTACCACTCTCAATTTTTAAATCGTAAATGGCAATATACGCTTTGTGGCATATCAAATGATAGCTCTTGAAAATTACTACAGTCATTTCAATAAAATTGATATTTGAATAAACCGTTTTAAAGTTAGCAACAATAGTTTATAATATTTTAAACAAAATTATTAGTTAAATGTGGTCCTCTAAATATTAAAACATACCGTGTGTAATTTTTTTTCTGACCTATAGGAAATACAATGTTAAAATTTTAATTTAGCTCTAAGTTTTTACATATTGATTTTAGAGTAAAAGTGTAAATACAAAAGATGTTCAGAATAAAAAACTGCACGAAATAAACATGAAATAAAAATTAACAATTTAGGCTAGTTTCAGACCTCAGACTCCCATGTTAAATTAAACAAAACAAAAATATTAATTTCGTCATTCTGACAGTTGACAGATTTGAAATAATTGTTCTAATTGATTTATTGGACCATAAGAAAGATTCGCTAATCAAAAAAACAAATTAATTATTTTAATTAAATTATTTTATTTTCCTTCTTTTCTTTCTAAGGTACATTTTATCGTAATTAATTGAAGTGTTTATTTTTTTATCTGACTAATTCATTTTATTATTCATGGCACTCTATAAACAGCTTTAATATATCAAATATAATTTACGTTTTATATTAGTAAATAAGGGTTCGTTGGATGCAGTTTTTAATTCTGAACATCTTTTGTATTTACAGTTTGGCTCTTTAAACAATAGGTAAAAACTTAGAACGAAATTAAAATTTTAACATTGTATTTTCTATAGGTCAGAAAAAAATTCTACACCCGGTATAGTGCAAACTGGGTATGCCTATCAGCTATCACAATCCGTTTCCAAGTTATTAAGGGTGAATCGTCTTTTAGTCCAGGCAACGAAGACCAAAAAAGAAGATGTAGAAGTCAATTTTGACACAGTTGTAGGGGAAGGTGTCCTTAACAACATACTAAAAGTACTGTGGGGTGTGGGTGGAGCTAACGGTGGGGGAGGTCTCTAAAGGTCTCTTTTTTCAGTTTTTTGTTAATAACTCGAAAACTACTGCCTCTAGCGAAAATGTTAGATTAGTATTAGATTCCTTAGACATTTTTATGTAAGATACATTTTACTATTTTTAAAGGCCTCTAATAATCCGAAATTTAATTATTTTCTCCGAGAGAAAATTGTAATTTTTAGAATTTTAAAAGTTTCTTGTGTTTTATTAAAGGCCTTTAAAAAATAGTACAATTGATCTTACATAAAAATATCTGAGGTATCCAATACCGCAAACCGGAAGTCGATATCTTTATCCGTTCAGAAACTGGAATTGATTAAACACAAGAAACAATAAGAATTCTAAAATTTTATAATTTTCTCTTGGAGAAAATCATTAAATTTCGGCTTATAAAAGAACGATATCTTTATCCGTTCAGAAAATAGAATTGATTAACACAAGAAACTATAAAAATTCTAAAATTCAACTTTAATTTCTGAACGGATCAAGATATCGACTTCCGGTTTTCGGCATTGGATACCTCAGATATTTTTATGTAAGATCAATTGTACTATTTTTTAAAGGCCTTTAATAAAACACAAGAAACTTTTAAAATTCTAAAAATTACAATTTTCTCTCGGAGAAAATAATTAAATTTCGGATTATTAGAGGCCTTTAAAAATAGTAAGATGTATCTTACATAAAAATGTCTACATTTTTATTTATATACAAGGTATTAATTTTTTTAAAGTGCTTTTCATAAGCCGAAATTTAATGATTTGCTCCATGAGAAAATTATTAAATTTTAGAATTTTTATTGTTTCTTATGTTTAATCAATTCTATTTTCTGAACGGATAAAGATATTGACTTCCGGTTTGCGGAATTGGATTCCTCAGGCATTTTTATGTAAGATCACTATATATTTTATGTAGGTTAATTTACTATGAACATTTTTTCGCTAGAGGCAGTAGTTTTCGAATTATTAACGACAATCTTAAAAAGGAACCTTTAGAGACCTCCCCCAGCCTTAGCTCCACCGCCACCCCTCCGTACTTTTAGTATGTTGTTAAGGACACCTTCCCCTACAACTGTGTCAAAATTGGCTTCTACATGAATTATTTCCGCTATTTTTCCTTCGTTGCCTGGACTATTAAGCCCGCCGGCATGTATGTTAAAGCGAAAATAGGAAAAGTTTTGGGGAGTTTTGAAATTCTGTATAAGTATGTTTTTTTGGTCGCTGAACACGAATTTCAAATTTTTCCAACATGTGTCTGCCGCAAAGTGAGTTATGAGCAGTGTTGTGACTGATCTAGATCGCTGATCTAGCTCAATTTACGTGATCTTTGATCTGATCTAGATCATTTTATTTTTAAGGATCTTGAGTTTGATCTAGATCAAATAAATATGATCTATGATCTAAAAATAAGATCATATTTTTAGATTTTTTTCTACGCTATATGCAAGTTAAAGCATGAAATTGAAAATTTAAAAGAGTAAATGTTTACTATTTTTAATATTTTAATTTTAAACTATAGATTAAATCGCTTGAATATTGTGTATTTTTTTCTTTTTTGTGTGTAATGTAATACAACAATTAAATATTTTGTTTAATATTGATCTTTTTACGATCTAAAGAAAAAAAGATCACTAATTATTGATCTGATCTAAAAAAAAGATCCTATCATAAAAATTGATCTATGATCTGATCTAGATCATATTATACGAGAAGATCTTGATCTTGATCTAGATCCATTTTAAAATGATCTGTCACAACACTGGTTATGAGCAAAAATGGCTAAAAAACGGGTTATTTTCAGTTTTTTCAAAATAACTTGGAATTTTTTTTGTAAAAAATGACTATATACAAAACTAAGGAAAATAAAATGACATACATTTTATGTAATGAAGGTTTTTTTTGTCAAATCAACGATTCAGCCGCGAAAGCGCTGCTATTTTGTAAAGAGATTGAGAAAGTTTTGCTTTTTTGTATTTTTTGTGTTTAATGACCTATAACTTCTAAAAAAATTAGACTTGCAGTTTCTTTTATTAAATTCTGCGAACAATTATCTAAGATAGTTTATTTTAAAATTTCTTAACGGCCTCAATTTAGCAAACATTTTAAGATTTTTTTCGAGAGAAAATTGAGACATTTTAGCTTTTTCATATTTTTTTGAGTTTAATGACTTGTAACTTCTGAACAAATAAATAAAAACTCACACTCGAATATTTTGATCTGTCACAGTACCTATTTTATAGAATATGAGGCGTGATGTAAAAACTGAAGGAAAAAATTGACATTCGTGTTCAGCGACCCAAAAAACATAATTATTAGTCCAGTCATTCTGGCATTTGAGGTCATAATCGACCGGATAAAGATGAAAATTGGCATACATATTTGTTGAAGGGTCCTTTGTAATTTGGTAAAGTAAAAGTTGTCAGGACCATGAGGAACCACCGCCATCTTGAAAAATATGTCCCTTTTTGCAGATTTTTACTAATATCTCGTAAACAACGAATGAAATCAAAATTATGTCTTAAAAATGTTGTAGAGCTTGAAATTCTGAGTAAAATTAGTACCCACAATTTACATTTTTATTGAAAATTAGGCTTACAACTCTATTTCAAAGTTTTGCAGCCAGAACGGACCAAGTTTTTTGTTTACTGTTTTTAATCAACTCTAATTTCTGACTGGACAAAGATATCTATATGTATTAGGAATCTAATGCCGGAAACCGGAAGTAAATATCTTTGTCCAGTCAGAAATTAGAGTTGATTAAAAACAGTAATCAAAGAAAAAATTACAATTTCACTGCTTCCCCTCCGAAACAAAACATTATATTTCGGCCTTAACCAAAGCCCTAAATTTTTATAAAAATAATACATTTTATAGAAAAATGTATTAGGAATCTAATGCCGGAAACCGGAAGTAAATATCTTTGTCCAGTCAGAAATTAGAGTTGATTAAAACAGTAAACAAAAAACTTGATACGTTCTGGCTTCAAGCGCTTGATTAACGATTAAGGCAAAACTTTGAGTTGTAAGCCTAATTTTCAAAAAATGTAAAGTGTGGGTACTTATTTTACTCAGAATTTCAAGCTCTACAACATTTTTAAGACAGAATTTTTATTTCATTCGTTCTTTACGAGATATTAGTAAAAATCTGCAAACAGTGACATATTTTTCAAGATGGCGGCGGTTCCTCATGGCCCTGACAACTTTTACTTTACCAAATTAAAAAGGATCCTTCAACAAATATGTACCTATACCAATTTTCATCTTTATTCGTTCGATTATGATCTCAGGCTCTGTTTTGATCTAGGATGACTGTGAATATCAAAACTTTCCCTTTTTTGCGTACCATTTGACGACATTAGTCGTACATGCTATTTTCACACAAAACCTAGAAATGCATTCTTGTACACCACATTACCCATCATCTGAAGTTTCGAGTGTAAGAGGAACTTCCGGATACGTAGGAAATTTCACCACTTCTGGTTTATTTTCAACTTTAAATCCCGGATATAATCCAACCTTATTTGTGCGTAAATTTGTACCCTTACTGTAACCGTCCCACTGATTATTCTGTATGACAACCTGGTCACCAACATTCAGTTCAATTTCATGTTGACGCTCTGGCTTGTGGCCTATGACGGCGACCTGCTTGTGTTGATGAGAGTTGCCCCCGGCGTAATAATAAATGGTATCTAAAGAATGGAAACGTGACGAGCCATCTGGGTAAAAATTTTGCATGATTTCATATGCCAGACGACATACCTGCAATAAAATTTAGAATCTTTAGAATCCAAATTATACAATCAGATTTATAACAAGTGTAACATATTCAAACATTTAAGGAGGGGTCGATACCCAAATGCTGGATTTCATTGTACGACTCGTTACACATAAATAAACAAAGGAAAAAATTATAAATTTAAATAAAATTATAAATTTAAACAAAATTATAAATTTAAATAAAATAATGTCAAGGTATTATTATCATTATTTAGCAACGATATTCAGTTTTTACATTAAATCTGGTTTCAGTATTATATACACAGAATTTGTCAGGGAATCCTAAAATGCAAAAAAATTGGGGTTGTCATTTGAAATTTAAAAGTTGCCACTTCTGCCCCCCAGGTGGAGAGAGCCGGATTAATGATTTATGGGGCCCTGGGCAGTAATGATTTTGGGGCCCTCCTCTTCTATTATGGTTATTCGTTTTTTTGCAGGGATTATTTTTGTTATTAAAACATAAATAAAATGTAAAATAAAGAAATATATAAATAACATAAGTAATATACATTTGGTAACAAAATAAAAAGTACCTACAAAATAGGGGCGGCGATTTAATTTTTTTTGCGTGGCTTAAGGGCAAATCCCTGTGATATATTCAGAGAGGGTGAAAGAAAGGCGCCGCAGGCGAAAATTTTGTTTAATTTAAGGTTAAGTATAGGTATCTTAAAATTTAAGAATTTTGAAATGAAAAACACCATCTCTAAGATCGAGTCTCGAGGAATCGAATAAAATTTTGTGTTATGAATTAAAATAAAACAAAATTAAAAAATTATTATATGATTTTATATGCCTTAGTAGTTTTTCATTATATTGAATATAAATCTGTTTTCAGATTTAATTTGCATTAAATAGACTTGCATAGGTACATGAGCCCCGTTAAACCCGTTAAATCGCCGCCCTTGGGTACATAATAAATCGTCATAATACAAATAACTCTTACCAATATCGGGACATCGAAAATATTACTCGTACTTATCAAAACATTTTCTGGTTTCTATTTATTAAAATACTGATTCAAGAGGTTTTTATCAAAATTTTTTAATAATTCCTAGTTTTTTGCACAATTTAAACTGTATCGTTTCGTCTATTAATCCATGAAAAAATACTATTGACTTCATAAATTGGGAAGAAGTTAAAACTAATTGAAATAATTTTATTGTTATATTAAAATTAGTTTTGTTCTTCCGGGGCCCCTGAACGTCGGGGCCCTGGGCAGCTGCCCACAATGCCCATGGGTTAATCCGGCACTGGGTGGAGAGGTTGGGGGGCGAAATTTTGGCACTATTAGATAGAGCACATCAAACTTAGTAAGGTTTCATAGCGTTTCGTTGAAAAGTGTGCAGCTCCTGGATTATAAAAGAGTGGCACGGGTGGTCTGGGACACCCGGTATATATGTTTATATATTAATATATACCATATACTATCAGAAAAAAAAAATCTATGATTACTTACAGAAGTAAATATTTTTAAAAAATACAAAATTACATTTTGCTTACGTTTGAAGAAAAAGTGCACACTAAATAATCGCTAATAGACAGCAAATGAATGTCTAAAATAATTCCTCGTACGGATGAGGCGTTGGAATATCTGGCAGAGACCGCTGCTGTCTTAGCAATCGTTTGATTTCCTAACACTTTATACTGTGGGTATTTCTTTTTCATTTCAGTAAAAACTGTTGGATCATCTGACGCTAAGTAAATTCTTCTTTCAGTTGTTGTACCCTGCGTTAAATCTAACTGGTTGTAATATTCCTCAACTGCAACCATATACTCGTCTAAATCATGGAAACTGGCTTCTCTTTTTAATTTGTCTGTTCTTCTTATTTGAACCCTGAAACATTATAGCAAAGCGATTATTTCAATAATTTTCTATTTTCAGTTATTACACCACAAGAGCTTCGAAAATAATTGAAAATACTGTCGACTGATGAGACGTATTTCCATAGAAACAACTCGAGACCGGAAGTCGAGAGGTGTTTTGTGGAAATACGTCGAACCAGGAGGCAAAAGTATTTTCTATTATTTTTGATGATCGAGTGGTATACGCATTGACTATTTCATGAATAAAACAAATTTAACAATTTTAAATAACACAATTTTATTTATTAGCATAATTTTTAAATTCATCTTAAATATTTTGACATTAATTTGGAGAAAAATAAACAAAAATGTATTATTTTTTGTTGTGCCATGGTTACGGTGTATATACGAATACTATGTCAATATTCAAAAATATGCACTGGAATAGTTATATAGATAGTTTCTATGGTTTTTGTGGAAAATAGTGCATTTTAATCGGTTAAAATGAATGAGGGAAATAGTCAATATTATTCCGTCTAATTTTCGAGATTTTTTGTTTGGCCTTAAATCACTAAAAATATGATTGGTATACCTCATTTCAGTTAAGAAAAAAGCGTTGAGTAAGATATGGCGATGATATCCCTGAATCTCATTGGTGGAGATGAGAGGTGGATTTAAACCAACAAACATTTTTATTTCCGTTAACATTACTTGCATTACTGCTTATACTATCTTATTTTGAATTTTATAGTTACATTTAAGTAGGTACTTCATTATTCTATGAATAGTTAGGTTTCCAGTGTCCAGCTGATATTTCGTAAACTAATGACAATTGAGATTTTTTTTCATGTGAACTTATTCAGTATTATGTATTCTGTATTATAGCAAGAAACAAATATTTTTTTCTTAATGCACTTCTGATGTGCAATTTTTTTTTCGCAAAGATCATATTTTTCTGAATTCAAGAACGTATAAAATTTTAATTTTCGATTTTATTTATCACCAAAAAATCAACTCAAAACTCTTAAATATCGAAATAATTAAAATAAATTCTAAAAGAAAGAAGTGAAAATTTGTCTCCTTCTCTTTTTTTAAGATCTATTCACATAAAACATTAATTATTTTGTTGTTTTGAATTAGCATAACAAAAAAAAAATTTTAAACTAAGTACGTATACATTTTTGTTTATTTTTCCATTTAAAAAAAGAAAAAAATTGCACATCAAAAGTACTCTACGAAATTTTTTTTCTTTGCTAGGTATAATATAGAATAGGTAGGTACATAATACTAAATAAGTTCACATAAAAAAATTTCTCAATTGTTATTAGTTTACGGAATATCAGCTGGACACTGGAAACCAAATTAACCTGTAGATTATATAATTAACAAAAATACTTGCTTTAAGTTCGCTCCAAATTTTGAACTAATAAAATGCGTGAGTGCAGAACAGACTGCATTCGCAGTTTCATCTGCTTTTTCTTAACCGAAATTACTGCGTTAAAATTAGGTACGTAACGTGGTTCTTGTCATGTTAATATTGAATGATAGTGAATTTGAATTTAGTGGCCCAGCGCCGATTTTATCAGAAACCACAAATTCAGCGATTGCTAATATTTTGCCTGGCAAATCGAGACTGTAGTACGAAAGTATCGCCACAAAAACATCACAAATGTATCGCAATAGTAAATTAAATTATAGATACGAAAGAAGTGATATCACAATTATGTACCAAGTATATAATACCCTAAGTTCAGCTAGAAATAGTACATTTCATAACGAGATTCGAAAGTGAAAAATATCGTCCGAGTGTTAAGTATGACGAACGAGGTGCAACCGACTGAGGCAACACACGAGGAATATGATATTTACTTTCGAACGATTCATGAACGCTATTTCTTTAGACGAGCACAAAAAAACACACTCACAACCTTTAAATTGCATAGCAAGAGGAAAACACTGCTTTCCGTCCCCGAGTGACGTAAAATAAATTATTTGTTTGGGTATAGTTCTATGCTTTTATGTATAAATACAATGTCTTCGTTCAGGTAATAAATTAATCTTTTTTCAATAAAAACTTTTCTTGAAATATATACTATTTACGACATAAACGCTAAAAACAAAAAATGGCGACCATTTTTTAAATATGGCGGCGGCCCCCTAAGGTCGCCAATTTAGTATATTATTCGGGATATGAAACTACACTTTCCTGCAAATTTACAAAACTTCTTGAATTTTTTCCAGGTAAAACTACCTTTTGCTTGGACTATAATATTGCTATATATCTGTTGGCGCTTATCTCAAAGAACGAAGTAAAAATATTTTTGGAATTAGTTGAGTCCATCTAGGGGAAGAACTGCGAAACTCCAGTGTGCTATGCATTTTGCTTTAACTTAATTTTATTAATATACTAATACTATCTTGTTTTTTAGTACAGCCGGTCATACTTTTTGATCACATTATTCCAAACTTCATTCGTTTGCAAATCTTCTTGGAACATTCGTTTGAGTTTTTTATATTGTTACAAAAATTGATTTAATTTTGTACTCAATGTCATTTACTAACATAATATTACTAAATTCTTCCCATCTGCACACGCCGGAATAATCCATTATTAACAGAACCTAAAAATATTATAAGTAAATAATTATCTAACTAAGTATTGTGTTAATGAGGGTAATTAATAATTGGGACATTTTAACGCGTGAGAGAAGCGAACGCGTAATAGAGTACTTGCAGGAGGCGTGGCCAATGTTTCGGATTTGGCGGGATTCTGTTTGTGGACAACTGCTGTTCAGGTTAACATTGTGTCTTATGGCGGTTTTGGTTCTTATGAGTTATTTTTGTGTTTTTTCAGCATTAATTGCATGTTTCATTTATATTGTATACTTTTCAAGAAAGGTAAGTGTATGTATAATATATTTGTATGAAATAAATACATATAAAACAAGCATATTTTAAATGAAACTTGTATTACTAACACATTAAATGTATAGGTTAAGTTGGTTTTGTATCATCAAGTGCATGGATTTTCACTAATTGTTAAATTAATAAACTTAAAACATTTCTTAAAGTGTAAGAAAATATACAAAATATAACGGGTACCTATATTACAGTTTTATAAACTGTTTTTATTATGACAACAGTTCAATACCACACTTTTAACATACGATATTTTAAAAGTGCTTTATATTTAGGATAATTTTAAGTAACCAGTATAATATATGAACTTACCTTAATCAACTTCATACGTTTTCTTTTTTTAAAACAACGTAGAATGCGAATAAAAGATATTTTTACAAAAGTAAACATGAATACTCCATAAGACTCCATGTTAAAATTTTGTTGGGTTGTCCAGAAACAGGTTCGCGCGCTTAGTTTGTGACTGTTTGTGACCTTGTTGCAAGTACTCTATTGTCGAGATTATTAATCGCCTTTTAACACATGAGTTAGTTACAATATTTTTTCGTTGATCTGTTGATCATATCTTTTAAATTTGTAGAAAATCTAATTTTATTCCATGACAAATATGTTAGGTTAGTATAGTTTGGTACTGCTGAGCATCAGTTTTGCGTGAATATTATTTAGCTAAAACTGTTGAAATCATCTCGTTTAATTGTTAAGCGTTTTTCTACAACTTAGTGCTAGCTAATATACTATATTACTTGTGCTAAACGCATTCGAAAAAATCGTTGATTAATAAAAACCATGCATTAATAGCGGTCATTAATGTATAATTTTTTTACAGTAATGATAGGTACTCATTAATAAACGATCAAACGGAAAATATAATTAATTACTATTATTATTATAACATGAGAACGCGTACGAATTTTCGACAGAAATTTTATTTTTAAGTTTTTTACAAAAAAATCTGACGTGGCCATCACACAACCTTCCGCCATATCTAGACTTTAAACAGAAATGTATACGTACAATCTGGTGCCCATTTAAAATATACAAATAAAAATCTAAAATATTCAAACACAGAAATTAGTATCACCTGAATCAAAAGATTCATTCACACGAAAACTCTTCTGTGTATATAGTGCTAGTATGCCAACTTGTCACCCGTCTCATCTGTCAATATTTTTTTCGCAAAAACAAAAATCTGACGTGGCCGTTACAATACCTCTCGCCTTGACATTGAAGTATTATTATTTAACCTCGTATTTAACCAAATCAAATATTAAGCTTTAATTAGGTAATAAATTATATATTTCACAAATCTAATCAGCTCTTAGTTTAATATATTATTTTATTTTATAAATACCATATTTACATAATACTATACTATGTCCAATTAATATCTATACTATATCCTACATTTCAAAATTCTACACCACACTCTACACATGCCCTACACCACAGAGAAACCTCCTTGCCACAGACATTTGTTTATCTGTCACATTGACAATTTAATTTTTGTTTTAAATTTTATTTCTATTTCGGGATTCACTAATCGTGGTAGGTAAAATTATATATTAAAAAAAATATTTATTTCTTTATTGGTTAAAGATATAGAAACAAATAAGATTAAATATTGTACAATGTAATTTCTTCTTTCATGTGTGGTATATCAAATTGTAACAATCGCATTATTTTATACAATTTTTGCAAAAAATGTTATAGTGCTACAAGAAAAGTACCATTTCCGGTTGGTGGATTTTTACCAAAATCTTTTCAGCTCTTCATTAACATATATAATTGTATAATGCAAAATATTAGAATTTTATGTTCAGTAGAATTTGAGATAATGAACCGGGACGAAAGTCTATAGTAGGCGTACATACAGACTTTCATACACACACACACACACACAGACATCATCGTGAAAATAGTCAAAATAGGTTCTAAAGGTGCTAAAACGTGCTAATTGACAAAAATCCCGACATCGAATTTTTTCACGATCCCTATACCTCTCTAGGCGAGAGGTAAAAATCAACCGAACATGGATTACAAGATTTCAACGTTTTATTTGATAAATTTATTTTTTAAATTTTAATGCAGTTCTTTAATGCTACCAGATAAAGACAATTTTTTTATAACGTAAATTGCATATAACTTTTCCTCTTATTCTTATTACAAATAAATACTATATTTATCCAAATTTATAGAAATTTTTGACACTTAATCTTCAAAAAATATCACTTCCGGTGAAGATATTTGTACCAAAATCTAATGAGCTCTTCCTATTCGTATACAATTGTAAAATACCAAATATCAAAATTTTTGGGTAATAGGGTAGTTTACCATAGTAGCAAATTAGCAATCCAGTCAATTATATTGAAAGGAGACCCCAGTAATAAGTTATTGCCATGAAAAAAGTTTTCAAAAAGTTAATAGTTCTTTAAATATTTTAAATATTTGAAATATCAAATGAGTACGAAACTATGAACATAAAAATAGAACATGACAGAATTGAACAAGTGTCGAAATTTGAATATCTAGGAGTGTTAATTAACAGTACCGGAGTCCAAGATGAAGATATAAACAGAAGAATAGACAAGACAGCAAAAATATTCTACATGCTGAAAAACAGTCTCATAGGCAAGAAAGAAATACCGCAGAAAACTAAAATTACAGTGTTTAACACAATATATCGTGCGATATTAACCTATGGCTGCGAAACTTGGGTTATGTCCAGAAGAATGAAGAGTAAACTCCAAGCTTTGGAAATGAAATACCTGAGAAGTGTTAAAGGTGTGACAATGATAGACAAAATAAGAAACGAAGATATTAGGAAAGAATTAGAAACAAAACCGATACTACAGTTTATAGAGGAAAGACAACTCAGCTGGTGGGGACACCTGATAAGGATGAACGACAACAGACCCGTAAAGAAGATATGGACAGCCAAAATAAGAGAGAGAAGAGGACGAGGTAGACCAAGAGAAGACTGGGATGGAATTGTAAGAAAACTACTATTGAAAAAAGAAATGACAATACAAGAAGCAAAAATGTGCGCAAGAGACAGATTACAGTGGAAAAAGTTTGTGTGCGAATAAAGACAAGAAAACCCTACACTTAACGGTAAAAGGGTTACCATCGACTATATATATATATATATATATATATATATATATATATATATATATATATATATATATATATATATATATATATATATATATATATATATATATATATACATCTACGTCACAGTAATGTGTTCTCTCTCGAGCTCTCTCTCTCTCACATCTATCCTATTCTGAATTATTGCAACGTGTATGCCGTCTATCTTTGTTCAACGTAGTGTGTTTCTTTATCTATGAACTGTCATGTAAAGTAATGTACTTTAAAAATTAATCACAAGAAATTAAATTTATTTATAACGATTTCTGCCAAATAAAGTTACACGTTAGGGACTTTGCTTCGTTGATTCTTCGATATTAGCCGTAAAATATAAATACAAACCATAGGGACAGACTAACCAGGCGGTCGACAGATATATGGAATTTCATTTATGTGGTTTCATGTGCTGCCATCTAATGCTGCCCCAAATAAGTATTTAATTAAAATGATAAAAATAATTATCAGAGTTGCTGAATAAATACAAAATTTTAAAAAAATACATAACAAATTGACAACAGTCATTATTACTTATGTCATTTATGATTGAAAACTGAAAGTTGAAGGCGTTGAAGGTATTCATTACATTTATTTTAATATTTTCTGTGTTAAAAGTGTTAATTATTACCAACTACTGTATTTTTTACATTATTAAGCAATGGTTATTTTACGTTTACGAATTAAGTAACACGTCGTGGGGTGGAATCAGGAATAACGAATTTTTGAGAGCAAAGCGAAAAATAACTGATAGAAAAATCTCAATCGGTGGAATGTTAAGAATTACAAGATTCGTGATGATATCTCTTTCGCCAAACGACATTATTGAATACGCATTCTTAATACCTATATCACGAAAATTATAAAAAATATTTTTTGAGCAAATACTAATTAAAATGTTGTAGTATACTATTAAAAATAAATATAAAAATTAAATTAATGATGAAAACTGTTTTACTCTTTGTTCTATATAAATTTATATAAACATTAAAAATAACTTATTGTAAAATTTTTGTAATTAGTTCATTTGGGCAGCAAGAGATGGCGCCAGGAACAATTACATATGTCGCAGATAGCTGGATCTGTCGCTTCTTCTTTGTGTCTCTTGTTCTGTGAGACTAACGATATAATTGTCAAAATATTTATAGTCCAGTCATTTAAGCAAAAAAATGGGCTCAACCTCGGAATGAGAGATAATAAGCTGGAAACTCGTATACACCTTCATTTTGGCGTTCTAAAAGTTGTCTCAAAAGTCTCATAAAATCTCGTGTCTGCGTCGTAAGTTATTCGAGGTCAAAGGTCACAAAACTCGGTTTTTCGAAATTATCTAGGTTTCTATAGCTCTAATGATGTTAACCTATTATAAAAATTGTAGAGAATAACATTTCCTACAACTTTGGTATTTAAAAAAAAATTCACCGATCAATAGTTCAAAAGTTACGGCCGAAAGAAAAAGGAACGCTTTTTAAAAATTTAATTATGGCATTACTTTATGTCATAATATACAAAAACGACTGTAACTTTTCAACACATTAAAATATTGACTTCCGGTCTGAAGCATTCAATTCTTAAGACTATTTTCAATCTACAATACAATTTTTAAAATTTTGGAGATTACAAGTTTAGCCAAAATTTAAACAAAAAAAATAATTATTTTTTTGTATTTTCTTAAATTATTGTGTTTAATCAGCTCTAATTTCTGAATGAATCGAGATATCAACTTTCGGTTTTCAGCATTGAATTCCTGAGACTTTTTGCTATAAGGTAAATTATTTCAAAAATGGTTTAAAGTACTTTGTTGACCTGAAATTTTAAGTTTTTCTCCGAGAGAATATAGTGAAATTTTAGTTTTGTTATAAATTATTGTATTTAATCAGCTCTAATTTCTGAACTAATTAAGATATCGACTTCCGGATTCCAGCATTGGATTTCTGGGACGTTTTTCTATAAGAAACAATATTTTAAAAATCTTTTAAAGGTATGTGATGACCTAATATTTAAAGTAATTTATAACGAAACTAAAATTTCACTATATTCTCTCGGAGAAAAACTTATAATTTCAGGTTACCAAAGTTTTTTTAAACCATTTTTGAAATAATGTACCTTATAGCAAAAAGTCTCAGGAATTCAATGCTGAAAACCAAAAGTTGATATCTTGATTCATTCAGAAATTAGAGCTGATTAAACACAATAATTTAAGAAAATAAAAAAAAATAATTATTTTTTTGTTTAAATTTTGGCTAAACTAGGAACTCCAAAATTTTAAAAATTGTATTGTAGATTGAAAATAGTCTTAAGAATTGAATGCTTCAGACCGGAAACATTAAAAATAACTTATTGTAAAATTTTTGTAATTAGTTCATTTGGGCAGCAAGAGATGGCGCCAGGAACAATTACATATGTCGCAGATAGCTGGATCTGTCGCTTCTTCTTTGTGTCTCTTGTTCTGTGAGACTAACGATATAATTTCTTTACTTAAAATCTGATTTCTCTAAAATATTTTGACATCATTCCAAAGTTCAAACCTTTATGAATCAATATTTGAAAAAAGCAAATAAATATTTCAAGTAGTTTTTGAGAAAACGCGACATTAGAAAACACCAAAACATAACATTTTCTTTTAAAATATACTGATTTTGGGGTGTGATTCGAACACAGGTCTGTCTGTAATTCCTAGTATCTACTCTTCACCCCAAATATATGATCGACACCCTAATTCTTACAAGTAGTAGGATAAAGTAAAGTTTATTCAATAAATCTTCAAATCCAAAACTGTATTGGTTCTTGTGGTTTATAAATATATTTGTGCTATTGTAAATATAATTTTAATTTACTTACATATGTTTCACAATGGGTAAAAAGAAGGATACTGGAAAACGATGTAAGTGTCGAGGTATGAAAAAAAAAAACGTGAACATTAATATTAGTTCAATCAAATTAGATTTTTTAGTGGAAAAAATTAGTAGACAGCTGGATTTTGCTATACACCTTCCCAGTACCTGTATCAACAACATACTATAGTCTCAATCGATTGGACTGAAGCTTCGTCCACCATTTAAAAAAAATGGCCGCCGTCTCTTGTTTTTAATTTTTATCTCATAAATGATTAATATTACGAAAAAAAGTTAATAACAAATTGTAGAGCTCAAAATTTGCTATAAAATATATAGTTTTCGAGAAAATCGTGAAAATGTATTTTGAAAAAAACGATAAATTTTGATCAAGTAGTAGTTTATATGTCATAATACGAAAACGGCTATAATTTTTTATGAATAATAATATGGATTTCCGGTTTGTAGAATCCAATTTTCTGAATACTCTTCTATTAGTAAAATTATTTTCAAATTTTTTGACGCACAGGTTTAAACACAATTAAAGAATATTGTTAGAAAAGTTTAACAAAAAATTTGTTTTTTATTTTACTTTTTGGTGTTTAATTTACAGTGACTAGAAGTCATTGGATAAAGTTATTGACATCGGCATTTCTGCATACAATTCTCTATAAAATTTGTCAAGAAATAGGTAGGTTTTAGTTAGGTCGAAATTTTAAGATTTTTTCTAAGCAAAAATTGAAACTTTTGTAAGAATATTCTTAAATTGTGACCCGTGCGTCATAGAATTTGAAAATAATTTTACAAGAGTATTCAGGAAATTGTATTCTGCAAACCGGAAATCCATATTTTTATTCACATAAAAATTACAGCCGTTTTCGTATGATGAGACATAAACTATACTTGATCAAAATTTATCTTTTTTTTCAAAATACATTTGCACGATTTTCTCAAAAACTGTACCACTTTCATAAAAATATGTACCTATACCATTTTATAGCAAATTTTGTGCTCTACAATTTGTTATTAATTGCTTTTTCGTAATATTAATCATTTACGAGATAAAAATTAAAAACAGAGACGGCGGCCATTTTTTCAAAATGGCGGACGAAGCTCCAGTCCAATCGATTGAGACTTTTAGTATGTTGTTGATAAAGGTACTGGAAAGGTGTATACCAAAATCCAGCTTTCTACTAATTTTTTTCACTAAAAGACAAAATATGATCTAATTTGACTAGATTATATCCCAGAAAACAAAGGTTTTTCAAACTATATTTTTTAAAAGACTATAAAACTTGGTTGTTAATAAATCCCAAATCAAATACCTACTTTATTATTTCTCCTATGCATTTTAGCGGACTGCGCCACATGCATTAATTTTTTTTTTTTGTCATCAAAAGAAACAGTTTACAAAAATATCTAATATAAATTGTATATAAATAGGTATAGGCTAGGCATATTAGGATTCTCAGAGGAAAGTTTTGATATAGTTTTGATTTTTTCACCCTTTATGTTTTTTGGGTCACTAAACACGAATTTGATGTTTGCGGGCAAAAATTTTGCCCGGAACTTTGTTTTTTTGGCACTTTTTGACCAAATTTTGGCACTTTTTTCAGTTTTTGGCCTATATCTCAAAAAGGAAGCGTTTTTTCGACAAAGACCATTCTATACAAAATTAAAGTAGACAAAATTTCCTACATTTGTCATATATAAGGTTTTTTTCCAAGACTAGCCGTTTCGCCGTTTAATCACGTCTAATTTCTAAACGGATAAGGATATTGACTTCCGGTTTGCGGCGTTGGATTTTTTAGTAAATTTTACATTAGATACATTATATTTAATTTTTTATGAGGCCTTTGATAACCCAAAATTTAGTTATAACCTTCAAGTGAAAAATTGAAAAATTTCAGATTTTTAAATATTTTTGTGTTTAATCAACTCTACTTTCTGAGCGGATAAAGATATTGACTTCCGGTTTGCGGCGTTGGATTCCTTAGTAAATTTTACGTTAGATACATTATATTAAATTTTTTTATAAGGCCTTTGATAACCCAAAATTTAATTATTACCTTCAAGTAAAAATTGCAAAATTTCAGAATTTTAAATATTTTTTGTGTTTAACCAACTCTACTTTCTGAACGGATAAAGATATTGACTTCCGGTTTGCAGCGTTGGATTCCTTAGTAAATTTTACGTTAGATACATTATTTTAAATTTTTTATGAGGCCTTTGATAACCCAAAATTTAATTATTACCTTCAAGTGAAAATTGCAAAATTTCAGAATTTTAAATATTTTTTGTGTTTAATCAACTCTACTTACTGAACGGATAAAGATATCGACTTCCGGTTTGCAGCATTGGCTTCCTTGGACAATTTTACGTTAGATACATTGTACTATTTTTTTAGAGGCCTTTAATAATCTGAAATTTAATTATTTTCTCCTAGAGAAAAAAAATTTTTCTTGTGTTTAATGAACTTTAATTTCTGAACGATTTAAGATATCGACTTCCGGTTTTCGACATTGGATTCCTCAGACATTTTTATGAAAGATACATTGTACTGTATTTTTTTGAAGAACCTTTAATAAGCCGAAATTTAATCATTTTCTCCAAGAGAATAAGAATTCTAAAATTTTATAATTTTCTCTTTGAGAAAATCATTAAATTTCGGCTTATAAAAGGCCCTTCAAAAATAGTACAATGTATCTTATATAAAAATGCCTGAGAAATCCAATGCCGCAAACCGAAAGTCAATATCTTTATCCGGTTAGAAATTAGAGTTGATTAAACACAGAAGAATTTAAAAATACTAAAATAAAAGAAGTGAAAATAGGTCGCCATTTTCCAAGATGGCGGCCGTAGCACAACATGCATTAATGTTGATTTTTTATATGTTGTTACTGGGTAGGTACTTACTAGTACTACATATATGCAAAGTATCATCTTTTAGGGAATTACTTCCAGGTATAGGCTAGGCATATTAGCAAAAAAATTGTTTTTTGGGTCTCTGAACACGAATTTGAAGTTTGCGGACAAAAATTTTGCCCAAAACTTTATTTTTGAGCACTTTTAGACCAAATTGTTACAACAGTTAAGTATCACAGCAAGGGCGATTTCTGCGTAAACGGTGAATTTCACTAGATATGGAAATATGGCCCCTTTATATAGAGACATACAGTTGGGAAGATTATGATATGAGTAAAATGCGTTTGGCAAGATTACGGTTATGCATAACTGCGATTTGACAAAAATACGGTTTGAATAAATTCCGTGTTGGATTATTCCAGTTAGGTATAGTTTCGTTTTGGCTAAATTACGGTTGACCTGAAAATTATTTGACAA
Source organism: Agonum fuliginosum (assembly GCA_947534325.1). Taxonomy (NCBI): domain Eukaryota; kingdom Metazoa; phylum Arthropoda; class Insecta; order Coleoptera; family Carabidae; genus Agonum; species Agonum fuliginosum. The sequence continues at coordinate 8,148,742 of OX384046.1, forward strand.
TAAAATATTAGTCGAAGTTGCGGTTTGGTCAAATTACGGAATGTGAAATTACAGTTTGTCTAAAATACAGTTTGGCCAAATTACGGGTTGGCATATTTACGGTTTGACAAAATTCTAGTTGAACAAAGTACAGTTTGACTAAAATACAGTTTGGCTTAATTATTTTTGGTCAAACTACGTTTTGACAAAACTATATTTGACTAAATAAGCGGACGCCTGGGATAGTATATGGTGAATTATCTAGAAATATTTTACATGCGCTGTTTGTTACCGGAAATAATCGACTCTGGGAAAAGAAAAATGCCCATACGAAATCCATCAAGGGAATAAATTTTGGTTACAATCAAAATCACACATTAATTGATTAATTTTTTATATTTAGGATTATATTACTAATTCATTACCTACTATGTTTTGTATAATAATATACTTTACTTTTTATACCTATTGTTTTTTATTGCTAAAATTTTGCAGATCACATCAAAGAATTTCGTACATAAATTATTCCAAGTTGTGCACTATACAGCTAAATTAATGTTTTTATTTAAAATAGTATTATAATGTGCTAATGGTTTACTCAAATGATTTACAACCACAATAAAAGAATTCGATTAGGTAGTTCAATAAATTTAAATTCTAGAGTAAATGATTATTACAACAATACGCAATATATGTTCAAAAATCAAATAACAATATGTATGCTGATCCTTGCACATGTATTTTGTCAACCCAGGTATAAAGTAAATATACAAGAGATAGCAGTAATAATTGGGCAATGTTGTGGTTACAGCTATCCAAATAATTTGTTGCAATTTTGGTTCTTTCGTATATTGAAAACTTAGGCGTCTATTTGCATTGTGCGGTAGAGAGAAAAGATACATTTTAAACATACGAAGAAAAAGATAGAGAACATGGTTTGAAGTCCAGAAATGACAGGTCCGTCTGGAATCGGTAAAAGTATTTGACTTTATATTCCCCTTAAAATTTCAGGTCAACAAAGTACTTTAAACCATTTTTGAAATAATTTACCTTATAGCAAAAAGTCTCAGGAATTCAATGCTGAAAACCGAAAGTTGATATCTCGATTCATTCAGAAATTAGAGCTGATTAAACACAATAATTTAAGAAAATACAAAAAAATAATTATTTTTTTTGTTTAAATTTTGGCTAAACTTGTAATCTCCAAAATTTTAAAAATTGTATTGTAGATTGAAAATAGTCTTAAGAATTGAATGCTTCAGACCGGAAGTCAATATTTTAATGTGTTGAAAAGTTACAGTCGTTTTTGTATATTATGACATAAAGTAATGCCATAATTAAATTTTTAAAAAGCGTTCCTTTTTCTTTCGGCCGTAACTTTTGAACTATTGATCGGTGAATTTTTTTTTAAATACCAAAGTTGTAGGAAATGTTATTCTCTACAATTTTTATAATAGGTTAACATCATTAGAGCTATAGAAACCTAGATAATTTCGAAAAACCGAGTTTTGTGACCTTTGACCTCGAATAACTTACGACGCAGACACGAGATTTTATGAGACTTTTGAGACAACTTTTAGAACGCCAAAATGAAGGTGTATACGAGTTTCCAGCTTATTATCTCTCATTCCGAGGTGAAACTCTAATTTGACTGGACTATTAACCAATTTGACATTTTATAATATATTTCGTAGATATCGTGGATCCGTTATCATTCCAATCAATGTCATTAATTGAAGTAACAAGAATTAAATTAAATTCTTTGATAATTCCAATCGAATTTCGTAGTAAAATATGTGCAGTTTAGCGCGCTAGCATAAAATCATAGTTTTTAGCTAAATTTGTAATGAAAATTGATAAGCTTTGCCCGAATACTCGCATTGCAAGATATGTTGAATGACATAGGTCTGCGAATCATATAAGTGGTACTAAAACTCAGGATCAAATTTTTGAAGGCAAATTTATAAATAATATATTTTGACGTGTATTCTTACATACAGTAATAAAGAAACTACCAAATTTTATTTTATATTTTGTAACATTAAAAAACAGTTGATTTTACATGAGTACATTTTAATTCCAGCCCCAGTGTTTGAGAAGATTTTCAGTTGTACATCTACGTCACACAAACTTTAAAAATTAATTACAGCTTTATGAAGAACAATTAAGGCTTATCAGTACTCTCAATCGCTTTCAAATAACATGAAGTTTCAATAAAAAAATTTTAAAAAAATGGTTAACTACCCTATTCGTATTTGAGTTATCCGACAGACGGCATCGGCCCGGACCACACACATACATACATCATCGGGAAACTATCAAAAATGAGTTGTAAGGACCCTAATTCGTGCTCATCCACTAAAAACTCACTACCCGATTTTTTGCATGATTCCAATACTTACCTTCCTTTACAGGTAAGCGGAATGTAAAAAGTTAGTTATAGTTCGTTAATATGCTTTATACGATCAGTAATCATTTGCGCTTTTAATATTATTACTCAATTTAATTTACATATTGCTCCTATTATGTCTATAACTTATGAAAAATGCAATTAAAATCTTGAATTTTAAACGTCACTCAATGACTGCTCTCACTTTGACATTGACAGCTGTCAACGGCCACTTTAACATTGACGTTTGTCACTTTCAAACCACCTACGTTATTTAAATTTATGCTTACAGAAGCCTTAACTAATAGAATAGGTAGTAGTTATCGAAATCCACAGATTACTATTGGTTGTTGGTTAACTACCGCTTGTAAAACGGAAAAAATATATAAATATTAAACAAAAAAATCTGACGTGGACACCACATGACTTCCTTGTACGCCTATTAAACTGTTCATACTTTTCTTAATAACTAAAATGTAGAATTTTAATCATTTTATTTAAACTGCAGAAGAGGATATAAAGCATATTTTACTATTGTCACTGTCATGTCATAATCATTTAAATTTTACGTAGTAACAAATGTTAATCGATCATGGACTACAAGATACCGAAATACTAAATTATAAATATATACTTTAATTATTCTTAAATGATACCAGATACAAAAATATTTATAAAATACCGATTGTAGGTAATAATCACATAATCTTTCATTTCAAATAAAAAAAATTGTCTTAAATTAAATATTTATCGAACTATTTGAAAAAAGTACTACTTCCGGTTTATAGATTGAAACCAAAAATAGGAGGTGCACAACTAGATGCTATAACAGTCCTAAATACAAAATTTCAACTTTCTACGTCTAACCGTATTTGAGTTATGCGACATACATACGTCCGTCCGTCCGTACGTACGTACGTAGACGTCACGACGAAACTAGTCATAATGGATTCAGAAAGGGTCAAAACGAATATTTCCATCAAAATCTGAAAACCGAAATTTTTCGCGATTACAATACTTCCTTATTACTCCGTACAAGGAAGTAAAAACAAATGTTTTGTTATAAAAGAAAATCAGGAACTCACCCAACATAAGGGCGCTTAAATCCCATTTTAGAAATGGATTCATTAATGAACTTCGAAGTGTCAGGTTGTGGCCTCCACAGATATTTTAATAATTGACCCACCCACCACAGGAATGGATCGCTGTGTAGTCGGATCAATCTTGGCGCTAGGTCTTCTGGGATTGCTAGAGGCAGATATGGTGGCCGCGGTGACATTGAATATGTGAGCGGTAATGTAATTACTTGAGTGTCTGATTTTCCTAAAAATAAAGTTACAATTATTATTTCTTTTTATCAGTATGTATGTATTATTATTAAATATTTCAGGATTTAAACCTCTTTGAGTTATGTCTCTAGAGTGACTTAATGGCACAAACACAGTATTAATTTAATATTGCCACGGAGTTTACGTTACATTCATGGTGTGTTTCCAGTCAACTCATTTTTAACTTATTAACATACCAGTAAAATATTACAGAAGATTCGGCGTATGTTTTCATTGTTGTCATGTGTTCGCAAACGTAAAACATTTTAGAATAGTCTGGATGCCAACGACAAAAGTGTGTTTTGAAGTATGATTAATTTTACTTAGCGATTTTGGTAGCTTATATAATGTAGATTTCAAATCCGATTGATGCCACTCTGGCATCCTTGAGCAATTGTGTAATTCAAGATGGCGGCCAAAAATATGCGAAAATATTCACATTGATGTATTTCACAATAATATTAATGTGCGACAAATCAAAGTATACATATATTTTTTGGTCAAGAAAGTATCATTTATAATATCACATGTGCATTAATTCTTTCCGGAATTTTTTTTAGTGCTTTCCAACAACGTCTTAATTAGCTCGAGTGGTACACGAGAACTAATTACGTTGTTTATTAACTTGCGATGTTTTTCCTTTTATACGTTTATCTCGTAAATGGTTAACATTACGAGACAAACTTACCTATATACTGAAATGTAGAGCATGAAATTCTCTATAAAAGAGGTTCTTAACAATTTTCACGTAAGTTGTATACTACTTATTTATTATTTTATTATATTTTGCAATGTAATTGGACCTCTGTTGGGCAATAAATTTATTATTATTAATATATTATTATTATTATTATTATTAAGTAATACAGTTTTCGAGAAAATCGTGCAAATATATTTAAGAAGTTGCTATCAATTTTAATTTTGTGTTGGCACGCAAAACAGTTTTGCAAATATTAATTTCTAGATCATTTTTGTAAAAGAAAAAATATTTTTTAAATTTTAAGGCTCTAATTTAGCCACAATTGTAACATATTTTTTAAAAGAAAATTTAGAAATATTAGAAATTTTGTATTTAATTAATTGTCATTCCTGAACTGTTCAAAATCTCGACTGCCGGTTTACAGAACCCGATTCCTTGAATATTAGATACATTATCTTAAAAGTTTTCTAGGACCTAAACTAAAATCGAAAATTAAAGATTTTCTTTTAGAGAACATCGAGAAATAGTATAATTTTTGTTTATCCCGAGATATCTCTGCCCTTTGGTGAAGAAGACTATTCTCCAAGTAAGTATAATATTTATCTTAGTTTCTCAAGCTTTCTATCCTAAAAGGATAATAATTATATTTAGTATATTTTCAATTAATTTCTACCGGTAGTTTGTTGAATTAAACATTTAATATCACACGCATTTAATTACAGTGGCTATTTTTGACTTACGAACTTCATTATATTTTTTATTTCAGAAACTGTTTTAAGTGAAATGCATAGGTACATTTTAATAAATATTTTGTTCTACATTAAAAAATTGTTTGATTTAGAAACAATTAAGATAAAGAATATTACCTAATTCATTACTTTTTGATAAAAATTTTTATTGAGACAACGCGGCTGGGATTTATTCAAATTTATCTAAAAGTCTATCTGATTGACAACGCGGTTTAAGTTAATGATCTCTATTGTAAAATACAAAATTATATAAATATGTAACTTTAGTTCTTCTTTGGATTCTTCAACAAAACAGTGTAATTCAAGTCTGAATAAGATTTGAGCGTACCAGGCCAACTGCTTTGGGATCTGCCAACTGGATCGGTACAAGTGTCGCTCAATGGTTTAAACAAGTCTTCCCAACCGGCTTTGTGGTATCTCCAGCCCTTAGATTTAAGTATCAGTGTTCGTTCAGTGCCATAGGCTACCAGTAAACAGTTCACCACGTGGTGGAGTGTACAACCAAAACCACATCCCTAAAAAATGGTATTCTATTATTATTTGTACGGTACGAAATCTATAAATATGAACTTAGTTTGAAGTCATTCCTGACAATAGTATATTATTATTATAGTTCGGTGGTTATAGTACAAAACTATGCATTTTGTGATTAAAGTGTGAAAATGGGTATACACGTCAATTAAACCATCCTCTTTCAAAAAATAAGTGGTGACAAAGTGTTATGTGTCAGAGATTTTGAAAAAATGGAAAATCATGGTGAGTTTATTATCTTGAGACTTGAGACAACGAAACATCACAAAAACTACGCATCGGATTAAGAAACGGACAAATACGTAATTAAATTTTTTTTTATATCTATCCGGCGATACCATTGCTGACCCCCTGCCCCACCCCTAGTAAGCGGTGCGGATACAACTTTGAAATCTTAATTAGGAACCCCCATTTTTATTGCAGATTCGGATTCTACGGGAAAGAATACGTAAAGTCCATTTTACATTGAGCAATACTGCAGATGCAAGTGCAACTTTTGACAAATTGCTTCAATATTGCATGAGTGTAATCATCGCCTACGTTATTATTCAAGGCCTGGAAATACAATTTTCGTTGCTAGGGACAGTTGAATGCAAAATTTGGTGGATTGAGGGCGCTTTTAAGGAATCCGGTCCACGACCGGAAGTGTGAATTCAGAATTAAGTTATCTGTGAAATACGTTAAAACAGAAAATAATCTGTCACATCATGCATTATTATTATACACATATTTCAATTTAATATTAAAATTGTTTTATTAATAACCGGAACCGGGTCCCTTAAAAGCGCCATTTGGGCATTTGCGGCAAAAATTTGCAAAAAAAAAACTGTTATCAACCGGCCTGCATTTCCAGGGCTTGAATAATAACGAAGGTTGCAGGGAATAGAACATGTTCTAATATTTGTAAGGCTTGCAGGGGTTGCAGGCAATTCACAGTTATTTCTAGTTATTTTTAGTTCGTTATGATGCTACCAACTGAACATTAACGACAAAAAGATTACTTTGTATATGAAAGTTAGTGCGTTAGTGGTTATAATGCCATTCAATCCATATTTCTGGAAAAACAACAATAATTTTGTTTAATATTGTAAGAGTTTATAATTTTTTTTACCTAATAAACTTTTTTATTAAAACTTCAATATCTACGACTCCAACAATATACAATACAACAAACATTCATTATAAATCATTAAGTTGACATAACATAGTAACAAAATATTGGTAAATTTGTTGATAAATGCTACATTAATTAAGTAATTGCATGTTGCTCAGTGTAATACTTATGAAAAAATGTCTTCTGCAATTTTCTGGAGCAACTCATTAAAAATGAGAATTGATTATTGCAGTGGAGCGTAACTCTTGCTAATTGTATTTACCTTTTTTTCGTTTCATTATAGATGGCGCTGTAATCGACGAAAACTGATAGCATGAAGGTTTGAAAATATCTCCGGCAATGCACATCTCGGAGATGTTGACGAGGAGTGGAGGGGGGAGTCAATTTTAAAAATTATTGAACAAGTCTGTTTTTATTTTTTTGTTCCAATGCATTTTTCTCGATATAATACCGTTTATTTCCTATCGATTTTCGTCGATTACAGCGCTTTCTATCACGCAAGGATAAAGTGTTACAACATAGAATTCCTATTTAAAATTTAAAAGTTGTTCCTCGCCGCGCCCCTGGAGGTGAAGCAGGAGGTATCGTTGGATAGCTTTTTTAAAATTTTGAACAAGTATATTTTCCGATTTTTAATCCAATGCGTAATTTTTGAGATATATCGTTGTCTCAAGATAATAAACTCAGCCCGTATATATACACAGGGCGAGTCATCGAAATGCCCGGCTTCGATATCTTCTTGTCGTTATAGTTCGGGTCGCTTAATGAAATTATCGTTACCTGGCGGATAAAAGCAAAACATTGGTATGAAGAAATGAAGATACCTTTAAAAAAGTTAGCCTAGGAGCTCTCTGAAATTTCTAAAAAATTTCATTTTACAGCACTACATCTAAAATGACCAGCAAATATGACAAAATATGACCCCCCTGAATCCGCACCTGAGTGTAGTGTGCTTAAGGAGGTTGGTGACCATATATTAAAATGATGATGAGAGGCTGAAATTTATACAGTGCCTTTATTAAACGCTATTGAGATTCTAAAAAAAAATGAAACATTCATAAAACTTGTATTAATATTTCCTATAAACCTCTAAAAATAAGTTCGTTAAGATTTTGGGTACTTTTTCTAAACCTTTTGCAAGTTATTTAAACAAAATGTAAGGAGGCCAACCATTTTTACCTCTCGCCTAGAGAGGTATAGGGATCGTGAAAAAATTCGATGTCGAGATTTTTGTCAATAAGCATGTTTTAGCACCTTTAGAACCTATTTTGACTATTTTCACGATGATGTCTGTGTGTGTGTGTGTGTGTCTGTATGTGCGCCTACTATAGTCTTTCGTTCTGATTCATTATCTCAAATTCTACTGAACATAAAATTCTAATATTTTGCAATATACATTTATATATGTTAATGAAGAGCTGATAAGATTTTGGTAAAAATCTGTTAACCGGAAATGGTATTTTCTTGAAGAATTTTAACATTTTTTGCAAAAAATATAGGAAATACTGCGGTAGTTACAATTTGTCATTCGACATTTGAAAGAACAAATTATCTTTTACAATATTTATTTAACATCGTTTCTATATCTCTTACCAATAAAGGAAAATTAATTTTCAAAAATTTGTAATTTACCTACCAGGATTTGTAAATCATAATATAGGAAAAATTAAAACAAAAATGAATATGTCAATGTGACAGATGAACAGACGTATACACAATTTTTGACGTGTTTGTGGCACCATTTTAAAGAAATGTAAATATTATTAACAACTGAACATAATGTAATAAGGTAATAATAAAATTAAATTTTTATCTATAAAGGGCTAATTAAAGAACTAAGAACTATAAAATTATTTTCAAAAAGTTTGTAAATTTTTTGCAAAATTATAATTTAACTAATTTAACTAAAATCAAATTCACATAAATTACAGTGTTAAGGCGAGAGGTCGTGTGCTGGCCACATCAGATTTTTTGATTAGTGAATTAGTAATTATTGTAAAAATATATCATCGCAACTGAACGAATTGAATTTTGTTTTACATTATCAAAAATATTTTTATTTTCATATCCGTCCCCAAGGAAATTTATGGTATACGTAATACATTTTGTTAAGTATTTGTCGGCCATTTTTATAGTCCTGTAAAATGAAAATTTTTAGAAATTTCAGAGGACTCTTTTTAGTATACTTACCCTGAGGTATCTTTATATCAAAGATGCATTTATCCGCCAGATAATGGTAATCTTGAAATTTACCCCTAAGCGACCTGACTATTAAAAATACAGTATAAATTTATTAACAGAATTTATTCGTCTACTCAAGGAGCATAACGTAATATTATTTTCACGTAGCTATTCAAATGAATAGTTAGGGCGCCAATCTGTTGACGTATAACAGACAAAAACAGAAATGTGATGTGTAGGTATGTGTAATCCAAGTGATTCGATCGCTGAAAAACAATATTTGGGGAAATATAGGACAAGAATGACGATGGTTTAATAATATACTTTGTCTCAGAATTCGGAGGAGCACCTATAAAAGTCCCATTTATACAGGAAAAATAAATTGAAGTATAGTTTGGCGGCAAATTTGAATCACTTACAAATCAATGTAATATTTGAATTACAAATCAAATAAAAACGTTTTTGAGCGAAGAAATTTCATTTTTAGTACCTACTTGTTCCTGGTTTATCCATTGTTAACCTTAACTTAATACAATTTGCACGCAGATATTCTAAAATATAAAAGAACTGTCACATTTTGTAAACTCTGGAGTTAATTTACTGGGTGCAAATATGGCTCAGAAATGAGCAATCTGATTGGTTAAAAAAATTCGGCAAATTTAATAAGCTCCTCCGAATTCTGAGACAAAGTATAAGAAGAAATGACATACAACACGAAAAACATAAGTTGTTAAATATTAATGACCATTTGCACCGCTTCCACTTAAATTTTAAGTGTAACTTAAATGAAAAATATCGAATCGAACTTATGACAGCAATATTATTTCAATTTGATTTTGATTCGCTATTGTTTATTTAAGTGACACTTAAAATTTAAGTGGAAGCGGTGCAAATGGCCATTAGTGATTTAAATCACAGATTGTGAGATGTGTACGATGTTTGATGTTTGTGAGAGAAATTAATGTCAAAGCATGATCAAAATGATAGTGATCAAATATAGTATATAGTCCACTCGGCAGGCACTTTTACCTGGAAAGTATTCCGAACTTAATGAAATTTTGACATGTCATTTAGGGGTACTCTGGGATGTCGAATCTGAGTTTTTGACCTCGAGGGCCATGTGCTAACTTGGGGCGGGTGGAAAATCACGATTTGTGTTACCCTTTTTTGGTTTTTCGCCTACAGTAGAAAAAATGGAGTAGAAAAAAATGGAGTGGAAAAAATATGAGTAGAAAAAATGGAGTAGAAAAACTTTCGTACAGTCATGAAACTATTAAAATGTAAGTAAAAATATTTATTAGATTAGTAGAATAACCAGAATTAGGCGAGAGGTCGTGTGCTGACCACAGCAGATTTTTTTTTGTAACGACTATTTTTATGACTTACTCCTGAATCAAGATTGCAAATTAATTTTCTAGCATTGGTGCAATTGGAAGGATTTTGAAGAAAGTTTAATCTGCGTTGAACTAAATCACTCAAACTATTGGCTTCTTTTATTCTCCATGCTTCATATTTATCGACTTCAGGGAGGCTATTTATGTCCTTTAAAAGGACCCTAAGTAAAATTTATAAAAAATATTTCAGTTATACATTGTTATATACCGGGTGGTACACTACACATGTGTACACAGGCAATTAGCATTGCATTTCACATTTATACAGATTCCTGGTCCCCATTTCCACGTAGAAATATGGAGAAGGTATCAATCGAATGGTAAAACTATTTCACACCAGGTGCTAATAATAATTTCGTTATAAATTACTTTTACAGTACAATATTAGGTAATTTTCGATATTTTCAAATCAAATCTTACATTGCTATGGTTACTATACCGTATTTCAGAATGACTGGGAGTAATAATTAATAAATCAAAATTTGCAAGAGTTGTATTGGATTTTTGCCATCTATGCAGCAAATAAAACTACCAGAAAAATCAGATGTAACTTAACTGTAATAAAAAGCTAGTTTTTAACAATTGGGTCATTTTGACCGAAATGATATTTTAAGGTACCTATGTTTTAATTTGAGGGGTGTAGGTTTAAAATGAATAATCTAGACAATTTGTCTGATCCTCATTAAATTTTAGATGTAGGTAGGTCTTTTTTTTCAGAGTAAGATTTTAAGGTTGGTTGTTTAAATTTCTTTCGGACCATTACGGGTGGAGGTTAAACAAAACTTGCTTTTACCCGAGAAATTCCGGGTACCCGCACCTTAGCCATTTTATTATAATTCAATTAAAAGTGACCCGTTTTCTTTGCGCCTAATATTATAAATATATACGAACCATTTATGCTGCGCTCCAACATCTAATATATGATTGAGAGGTTTTATAAGTCCAGGCGTCTTATTTTGAGCCTGTTTTTGAACTTCCATGATTTCGGATTTAACGGAAAACCAAAATTCTTTAAAGTTTGTAGCAATTCGTCGTCGAAGTTTTTCGTAACCAACATTTGGCCCTTCTTCAGATTCTGTGTGTTTTATATTTAATTTTCTTTGATTAATTAATATATTTTCGGTCGTTTCACTATAAAATAATTGCTTTATATTAGTTCAGTAGGTAACAAAAAACTCATTAAATCAAGTTCTTATTTACAGTTTCATACAATATTATGGGAATATATTATCAAAAATTCAATCTGTTAAAAAAACTCAGTGCACTTATTAACAAATAAAAACATCACCTTACAGTATTCAAGTCCTGAAACATTTTTGTAGGTACCTATTTGTTTAACCGATATTAAAAGAAATTTTCACAGAAAACATATAATAATTATTTACGATAAACGTGGAATAAGAGCATTATTAAAATACGAGTGTGATAATATCGAAAGATGCATTTTTTTAGTTTAGTGGTTCTCAAACTACGGGATGCAACTTTCTAATTTCAAATGGGGACCTACTTTTTTATTTGCTTATTCGATTCAGTATTTTTTTCTGAATTCAACGAGATATTAGTTTCATACCCTTGCATAACAAAAACACAAAAAAAACGCTATTGAAAATTATGATAATTTAATTAAAATCTGATTGCTAGTTGTTTTGTTTCATATTAATTGTTAGTGACAAAGATTCTAGTATAACCGTTATACTACACTGATCAGACCAAATAAGGTCGAAACACGTGTCCGTAGTTACCGCCACCCTACTGCGTACTTAGTAGTTCGAACCATGAACTCATACACTCAGTAGCGGTCCTGATCTCCTGATTAAAGCAAAGAATCTTTTTCATTAACAAATAACAATTAATATGAAACAAATATTCAATTGTTTTCTTCCATAGCACTCTTGTGACAATCAGATTTTAATTAAATTATCATAATTTTCAATAGCGTTTTTCTCATGTTTTTGATATGCCAGGGTATGAAACTAATATCTCGTTGAATTCACAAAAAAATACTGAAACGAATAAGCGAATAAAAAATAGGTCCCCATTTGAAATAAGAATGTTGCACCCCTTAGTTTGAGAACCACTGGTCTAAAACTAATTAGTTTTGTTCATTAAAGTAGACATATAGAATATAAATTGTTTGCCGATGAAGTAAAAGTACTAAAACTGTAATGTATTTAAAATTCTTACCTAAAATTGATTAGGTTTGGAAGCACAGTAAACACTATCAACAAAATACACAGGAAAACTAATAACGTTCTACCCCAACTACAGAAACCAATTTTTCGTACAAATAAATTCATTACCTATTTTAGTAATACAAGTTCGGTACTCTTTTAAAGCTGGTGAAAGTGAAATAGTGCAGCATTAGATTACGCAGAAAATATATACCTATCTGTGTCAAATTTAATAAAAGTTATACACAAATTTTCATTTGATAATAATTTGTCATTTATTTGATAACTGATAAGATAGTGACTGTTAGCTCGTCTTTTCGGATTATAGTTAGTTGCAGTCTATAATAAAAATAATCTCTTTTTTGCCATTTAATATTTATATGGTACGTTATTTAAAAAAATACACATACAGATAACTTACAATGAATTACTGGAGATGAATACATGTAGTGCTACATTCTAATAAACAACCTAGTAAAAAGGAATTTTTTTAAATTATTTCTAAATTGTAATTCAATGATTGCTCAAGAACTTGAACTTAACTGTAAAAGTGTAAATTTTACAAATTTAGTTTTTCACTTATAACTTTTTTGTTTGAATTAGTACTCTTATCTCACTTGCACGTTCTATAGGCAGTTTTTAACGAGGAATTCACAGCAGTCCTCAAATTTTTTTTATCTCCTACAGATTTTGAGAAATTCAAACCAAATTCAAATTTTCATATGGAGCTCATATGACTCGTCTTAATAGAGATTTTTTTCTCTTTTCAACGATATAAAACACAAGTGCATTGAAATTAAAAATGAAGGCATAAATAACACAATAATATATTTTTTAAATGTTTCTATTAAGGGAGACCACGAATATTAATCATCTTATTAGGTATCAAATTATACTAACTAAACTACGAAGAATTACGCAAACTGCACTTAAAAATCTTTTTTAGTCCAAAATCGAAAAAATGGTTATTCAATTTGTTTGGGTGAAAATTATTAATTTTTTCACATTAGCGGATTATTCTGATTATAATTCGAGGAATCCAATGTATTATAGTAATAATTATAATTATTTTATCGCTATTCGTAGTCTTTTTTGAAAAAAACAATTTAAAAAATAATAATTATGTAATTTCGGCCTTTATTTTAATTTCAATGTACTTGTGTTTTATATCGTTGAAAAGAGAAAAAAGATCTCTATTAAGACGGGTCATAGCGAACAATGAGCTCCATATGAAAATTTGAATTTGGTTTGAATTTCTCGAAATCCGTAGGAGATAAAAAAAATTGAGGACTGCTGTAAATTCCTCGTTCAAAACTGCTTATAGAACGTGCAAATTAGAAACTTGTCCTAATTCAAACAAAAAAGTTATAGGTGAAAAACGAAATTAGTAAAATTTACACTTTTGGGTATATCTAGTCACCTATTCATTTTTGTGGGAAAACAAAAACATTTATAAATTGGCCCCCTTAAGGGGCAACTTTAGTCTAATTTAACCAACTTCCTATCTCTTATGGTTCTCGAGATCCCCATGCTTAACCAGTTTCATAGGACACCCTGTATATATATATATATATATATATATATATATATATATATATATATATATATATATATATATATATTATATATATATATATATATATATATATATATATATATATATATATATATATATATTATAGCACGTTTTTATACGTAATCCTAATAATTCAATAAATTTTTATATGTGTGTCTAAGTCGTTGGATGGCAATACAGAAAATGGAACAAAAGTGGAACGAAAGAACACTTACATGTTTACCACCCGCTGGTACAGGATTATAAAGCCCAGGTAGGAAACCGTGGACAGGTAAAGTGGCACGAAACGACACGCAGCCAAATTACACATGTACATGGACTAGTGACCAACTAAACTTAAATAAATAAAATAATAGTTACTTCTGTGAATCAATTTGAAAATTTTAAAACTGTGTGTGTACTGAAGTGTAACACTAATACAAATAATATTATACAGATAATTTTCATTTTTATCTAAGTGAGCGTGAGCCAACTATTAAACTGGCAAACTATCTCACTCGACTCTCTCGAAATAACCTTCAACTTCTTGTCGGCATTTTGACGGGACACAGTCGTTTAAACAAACACATGCACCGCATGAAAATCGTCAACAGTCCTTTATGTAGAGGCTGCGAAGAAGAAGATGAAACGGTGGAGCACATCCTATGTGAATGCCCTGCTTTGTCTTCAAAAAGAGGATCCATACTAGGGGAATTCAGGCCGGACATGGCCACCCTAAGCACAACTCCCGCTGCTGACCTGTTGGCTTTCTTCCTGAGTGTGGAATGGCTTCAGGATCTGTAGCAAGGAGCTGTGCTACCCGGAGGATGTACAATGGGCCCGTCTGAGCGGCCTAAGTGCATGTGGAGTTTCTACTCCACCCTCCCTTTTATATCCAAGATCCAAGAGCGTGAGTTGGGTATTAACGCTGACAGCACGTGACACACGCCCGCTCATGCACGACAAAAAAAATTGACATAAAACAATTACACTTACAAATATTATTCTCCCAACATAAATATAAATATTCTTAAGCACGAGTTAACAAACTTTGACTCAAAATTATTTTGAAAAACTATATTGTTTCTAACTATAAGTTAACTTCCAAGTTAGAGTTAATTAATTTTGAGTTTAACTATACATTGAAAAACCGGACCTTAGACTTTGTAATGTAAGAGAATGTCTAGTTAACATATACCAATAGTAATATTTCGTCATTCTTCCTCAAATTAAATGTTATTAGCATTTTTTCTTTTGAAAATAAGTGACTCGTTTTCCGTGCCGGTGAGTGTATATAAATTTTTTAAATTTCGGCTCAACAAAGGCCCTCTTAAATTTTTGAAATAATAAATAATGCACCTAAAAGAAAAAATCTGACGTGGACACCACATGACTTCCTTGTACGCCTATTAAACTGTTCATACTTTTCTTAATAACTAAAATGTAGAATAATATAAAAAATTCTTTTAACTTATTATACAAATATATTAATATATAAGTACTACTACTACTGCTACTATACTCACAAATATATTTTAGTCATTTTATTTAAACTGCAGAAAAAGATATAAAGCATATTTTACTATTGTCACTTTCATGTCATAATCATTTAAATTTTACGTAGTAACAAATGTTAATCGATCATGGACTACAAGATACCGAAATACTTAATTATAAATATATACTTTAATTATTCTTAAATGATACCAGATACAAAAATATTTATAAAATACCGATTGTAGGTAATAATCACATAATCTTTCATTTAAAATAAAAAAAATTGTCTCAAATTAAATATTTATCGAAATATTTGAAAAAAGTACTACTTCTGGTTTATAGATTGAAACCAAAAATAGGAGGTGCACAACTAGATGCTATAACAGTCCTAAATACAAAATTTCAACTTTCTACGTCTAACCGTATTTGAGTTATGCGACATACATACGTCCGTACGTACGTACATACGTACGTAGGTACAGACGTCACGACCAAAACTAGTCATAATGGATTCAGAAAAGGTCAAAACGGATATTTCCATCAAAATCTGAAAACCGAAATTTTTCGCGATTACAATACTTCCTTATTACTCCGTACAAGGAAGTAAAAAGTTCGCCAAATCGACTGTTTAAAACCGGATGTCGTTTTTATTATCCGTTTAGAAATGACAGATGAATAAACACAAAAATGAGTAATATTTATTTTGTTTTCTCGTGGAATATAATTAAAGTGTAGTCCCTAAAATTTTGAAAATTCGGTTTTTTAAAGGAAAATGTTTCAGAAATCGACCGGAAGTCGCTATCTTTATTCGATAATATATTACTGTCATTTTCCTGTTAGGTGACAAAAAACGACTTTATAAATAGTTTGAAAATGTGCAAAATACATTTTCTCGATTTTATAGCAATCAGAGCCATTTACAAAAAAAATCTATAAAACTATCTTGTAGAGAATTTTGTGCACTAAAGTTTAATAGTTTAATAATTTTCTTCGCAAAGTAAATAGTTTGCAAGATAAAGGCAAAAAATTAAAAATGGCGATCATTTTTTCAAAATGGTGGCTGACATAGATACTTCCGATAATGCCTCCACTCCTTAAAATACCCTATAGTGTCTTAAATGAGCAAAAACATTGACATTGCTTTTGGCTCGAAGTGCATAATAATTTCACTAAGCCGCTTTACTATAATATTATTGTGTAATTAGTACCTATTTTAAATTTGATCCATAGTGAATGTTTATTTTATAATTATTGACTTGTATCTATTATTTTCGTTTAATAAACTGTTTTTTACACTTCACCTAAATAAATAAAAATGTTACAATAATTTGAATAAAAAAGTTGGGATCCAAAAATTGATAATAAATGGAGCAGAAAATGCTTCAGGATTCTTATTTTAAATAATCTTAAACAACAGCTCAAAGACATTGTTGGTTAAGCACAATAATTAAATATAATGAAACTGAAGAACAAACGACGTATTCGACATAGTGTGATTCGCGAAGAACTTTTTACAAGGATCCTGAAGCCTTTTCTACTCCATTTTTATAATGTAATTTCAAATAAATGGTGCAATCTTTATTACTGTATTAATATTTTGAACAATCATTATTAAATTATAAGTAAGTTCCATTAAAATTAATTAACCGGCTTTAGTTGTGGCGGCTGTAGTGGTGGGACAAGCGGCGGCAGCGTGGCGTTCATGGTGTCCCAGATTTGCTTTCAAATTGTCCGCGTAATTGTCTAGCTTCAAGTTTCCTGTCTGCCTATTTTGCTTCAACGTTTCAACGTGAGCGTCTAGTTTCAAGTTCAAGTCCTTTGTGTGCTCATCCTGTTTTAATGTTTCTATGTGAGTGTCTAACTTCAAGTTTCCAGTGTGACTGTTCGGTTTCAGAGTTTCAACATGAGAGTCTACATTTGCTTTCAAGTTCTCCACATGAGTATCTAGTTTGACGCTTCTAGTCGGCCTGTTGTGCTTCAATGTTTCGACGTGAGTGTCCAGCTTTAAGTCCAAAGCAAACAATACCTGTAAACACAAATTTGAATTTAGTAAGGGTTACAAAACGTCTATTTTAGACTAGAAGGCCGGTTCCGGTATCTTTTTATATTATTAATACAATTATTGTCCTCTTTTTCGAAATTCTGATTCTTAAATTGATAACTTTTCGGTATTTGCCTTAATACGAGAAACAAATAATTAGATTAAATTAATAAATTAGGGATATCTCATGATGAAAAGTAAAATACAATATTTCACTATTTTATACTTAAGTACTGTTAAAAGTGGTGGTGCCAGTTTCATATTTATTATTGTTTATTCACACAAAATGTTCTTTGTTTGTTTGTAGCAATAGTTAATTAAAGATATCCTCAACTGTATGTTTATTTGTTTCTTTTTCAAAATGTGTTTTGATTCTTAACACAATACACAAACTTTAAAACGAATTATTAGGTATCATTGTACATTTTTACCTCTCGCCTAGAGAGGTATAGGGATCGTGAAAAAATTCGATGTCGAGATTTTTGTCAATAAGCACGTTTTAGCACCTTTAGAACCTATTTTGACTATTTTCACGATGATGTCTGTGTGTGTGTTTGTGTGTGTGTGTGTGTGTATGAAAGTCTGTATGTGTGCCTACTATGCTCTTTCGTTCTTATTCATTATCTCAAATTCTATTGAACATAAAATTCTAATATTTTGCATTATATATTTGTACATGTTAATGAAGAGCTGATTAGATTTTGGTAAAAATCTGCCAACCGAAAATGGTATTTTCTTGAAGCATTTTAACATTTTTTGCAAAAAATATAGAAAATTCTGCGATAGTTACAATTTGTCATATGACATTTCAAAGAACAAATTATATCTTACAATATTTATTTAACATCTTGTCTATATCTCTTACCAATAAAGGAAAATTATTTTTCAAAGATATATAATTTTACCTACCACGATTTGTAAATCACAATATAGGAAAAAAATTAAAAACAAAAATGAATATGTCAATGTGACAGATGAACAGACGTATACACAATTTCTGAAATGTTTGTGGCACCATTTTAAAAGAAATGTAAATATTATTAACTGAACATAATGTAATAAGGTAATAATAGAGTTTGTTAAATTTTTATCTATAAAGAGCTAATTAAAGAACTAAGAACTATTAAATTATTTTCAAAAAGTTTGTAAATTTATTGAAAAATTATAATTTAAGAAAGCCTAACTAAAACCTAATTCACATAAATTACAGTGTTAAGGCGAGAGGTCGTGTGCTGGCCACATCAGATTTTTTGTTGTTGTTTTCATTTCCATAGCACTGTATGCATTTTATAATAAAACATTAAAATAATTATAAACTATTGTTAATAACTTTAAAACGGTTTATGCAAATATCAATTTTAATGACATGGCTGTGTAGCATTTTTCAAGAGCTATCTATTGATATGCCACAAAGGGTATATTGCCATTTAAGATTTAAAAGTTGAGAGTGGTGGGGGTGAGATGGATGATTTAAAGAAAACGATAATAATTATTGATTCTTATTCGATAGTTTTTGTTTACCAATAGTTATTATCGAACCATTATTGATATTGATATGTAATTTAAAAAACACTAAAATTATATGTTGCATTTCGAAAATTATATGACAAAAAGATAAACTGTCATTTTTCTAACCGATAAACTATATAATTTACATATTAATAAAATATCGTTTAAAATATCGATAAACTATTATTTTACTATCGATTAACTATCGTTTAACTGTCGATAAAATGTCCTTCAGGAAACTATCGATTATTATCGATAGTAGGTACTATCATTTCACCTCAACTATCGATATATCGATAGTAATTTATTTTTGAAAACCATCGATCTATCGATAGTTTTCACCTTTTCCCATCTCTAGTTTTCGACCTAACATTAGGTACACATAGAAATACAAATCTTATTTTAACTACCATGCAAGTAGCCCATTCTAAACAATATCGTAACGAATTGACGTAAGGTTCGTACGAATTTTAAGGCAAAATATTTTGAAATGAATACAGGTACCTATTAAATAAAGCGTTCGTATTTATTCATGAATTTAAAAAAAAAATTATAGTTGTAATAAATTGAAAATACAGTTCTAGGAATTAGAGGTGTAATGCTTATCAAAAGAAATGTATTATTTTGTAGTGTTTGACTTTATTTAGGTAGTAACAATATTAAGAAAATTTATTACTTACGGCAACGTTCCCTAAAAGCACCAAACAAATAGCAATGAAAACGAAATGTTGCATGATTCTTATTTTTGAAAACGTGTTTTACAGAATAATTTAGTAGCACTGAGTTGACTTTAGGATATTTTTCAACCATTTATATATACCTATTTACTCAAAGTATGTGAGTGTTTTTTTCATTTGATAATATAGTCCATTATGTACTTCATAATTAATTCGGCCGGATATTTATTGTACATGAATTTGATTGTAACTATGAAACGATAATTACACAAAATTACTTTTAATATTTAGTATCGCATGTTGTCTGAACAACAAAATGGTTGCAAAAAAAATTTTGTTCTAATTACGCAGCATGCAGCAAGTATAAATGTTTAAAAAAACGGATAATATCTGAGAATTAAGTCGCTATTTATTTACTTTTATTTACGCATATACGGTTACTACAAGCATAATTATGAAAGTAATGTTTTTATTAAAATTGATGATATACGTTTATTACATATTGAATCTGTGACATTAGGTATTGTTCCATAAATACTGGGGAATGTACTATTATCGAATAGGTACTAATAATAATAATAAAAGTTAATACACACTTCTTGCGAAGTTCTTAAGATTCTTGTTTGAGGTGAAATAGTTTCATATTTCTTGATTTATTTTTACCTCTCTCCTAGAGAGGTATAGGGATCGTGAAAAAATTCGATGTCGAGATTTTTGTCAATAAGCACGTTTTAGCACCTTTAGAACCTATTTTGACTATTTTCACGATGATGTCTGTGTGTGTGTCTGTGTGTGTGTATGTGCGCCTACTATAGTCTTTCGTTCTGATTCATTATCTCAAATTCTACTGAACATAAAATTCTAATATTTTGCAATATACATTTGTATATGTTAATAAAGAGCTGATTAGATTTTGGTAAAAAACTGCCAACCGGAAATGGTATTTTCTTGAAGCATTTTAACATTTTTTGCAAAAAACTATAGAAAATTCTGCGATAGCTACAATTTGTCATACGACATTTCAAAGAACAAATTATATCTTACAATATTTATTTAACATCTTGTATATATCTCTTACCAAAAGGAAAATTATTTTTCAAAGATATATAATTTTACCTACCACGATTTGTAAATCACAATATAGGAAAAAATTAAAAACAAAAATGAATATGTCAATGTGACAATGTGACAGATGAACAGACAATTTTAAAAGAAATGTAAATATTATTAACTGAACATAATGTAATAAGGTAATAATAAAGTCAAATTTTTATCTATAAAGAGCTAATTAAGAACTAAGAACTATAAAATTATTTTTCTACAAACACTATTAAAAATTAAACTTTTAACACGGCCTACTGCTGTTAAAAATGCAATATTATAAGACGCCGTGTTAAAAGTGAACTGTCAATCACTTTTAACGTGCGTTAAAAGTAAACTGCCAATCACTTTTAACGCACGTTAAAAGTAAATTTCATCTCTTAATAATAACTCTCAATTTTTATTGAATTCATAGACTACGTGTTTTTTTTGTTACTGAACTGTCAAAAATAATTAAATAAATTATTTCTTATATTAAAATATAAAACGATGTTTGTAGAAAAAATAGTGTATGATATACGTGTTAGAAGTGCTTTTATTTTGTTCGAAGGGTTACGCCACTCCGCTTCGCGTCGTGTCCTAAACTTCCCGTCTCACAAAATAAAATGTCACTTTTAACACTTATATCATAAATAACTATTTCAAAAAGTTTGTAAATTTATTGCAAAATTATAATTTAAGAAAGCTTAACTAAAACCAAATTCACATAAATTACAGTGTTAAAGCGAGAGGTCGTGTGCTGGCCACAACATATTTTTTATATTATATTTGTTTCCATATTTTCTTCATTTGTTTGGACTTCACATTCTCCGTACCCTGTTTTTTTAAGTCATCAATTACTTCTCTTTTTCATGTCAACCTTTATCATGTATCATGTTACCTCCAATTATCTTTTCAGGTATATTTGTTTCTTTTACTCCCTTTTTGGCCTCAAAATTTTTAAAAATGTAATCAAAACTCGATATTTTTATCCATTTAGAAGTTACATCAATTTTCGTGTAAGGAAACAAAATTTCGACTTTTAATGATTGAATTTTCACGATTTTCTCTAAAACTGTGCCACTCACATTTAAATTACTAAGGACCTTTTCTTAGAGAATTTTATGCTCTATAATTTTGTTAACCTTCAACTGGACAATGGTACAAAGTTGCACTATTGGACAACTAGGGTCCGAACAGACCCCAACCTTATATGTATTAATAACTTACGCATTTATTGAAATAAAGTAGCTATATTGAAGTACTTTTAGGAATGGCACTTAAAAATGTAATAATTATTTTCAGTATAACAAATTTACTGAAAATAAACATATTAAAAAAAATTACATGCAAACAAACAAAAAATTTCCAGATATCTGAAATAGCTGCATATTTATTCTGTTTTTCTCTGGGCTCTTGTTGCTTTATTGTCAAATATGAGATATCTACATATTGATTTGAATCTCCTAAATACTTTCGTGTAGCTCTGAATATGAGTCGTCCATTTATAATGGACCATAATTCATCATTCTTCTATATTTTCCATACGAGATCTAAAAACTCCAACTGCCAGAAGCAATCCAATGTAAGCTTTTAGTTCAGTTACTGTTATATTTTTTCAGGTTTCTGTGTAATAATTTCTGTGTTCCACTCTATATATACACATACGATTAGCTTCACTGTTCGTTTCCCTCAAAATTATATCTAATATCTCCTACGTAATGAAAAAAAGGTCTCAGCAATAACTGAATTCATACTATGTTTTGTCGGTCAAAGTTTTCGTTTCAGTTATTATGTTTCATTGTTTTGGGTTTTATTTACAGTTGGATTTGTGCTTCAAATCATCCTAGATTTAGAAATTAAATTTCCTTCAATGATTTGCTGCAAAGTTTCATTTTCTGCTTCTTCATCTGCAATCATTTCCAAATAATTTTCATCTTCATTTATTTCATCAACGCGCTCTTTGTCAGCAAACATAGGTACTAGGCAAAAACTCTTCATCTGTGGAACAATTTTCCAAAATTTTCAAATCATCATCCGATGATAGTTCTTCAATAAGTCTATACGCATTCACTTTTCTGATCATCGCTCATACTGGAGAGATATCTATATGATACAATGATAACTTAAAGATAAAACTTACAGTTCAAATTATAATCCATTTTCAACTATTGAACTAGTTAAAAATTGATAATCACTTCTTGAACAGTTGGTGTTGCACAATTAAATTTCAAGTTAGGTAGGGGTCCAAAAGTACCCCGATTGCACGGAAACGTATAAATTAGATTTAATGTGTAATAAAAGAAAACACACTTCAAAATAAAATTTGCTATATAAACATTCAGTACTGTTGAGGAGTCTATTTAGCATACCTATACGGATAAAGTATTTAGAAAATGATTACAGAAGATAGTAACGAAAATGTAAGCGTGGGGTCCATAAAGACCCCGATTGTCCAGTTGAAGGTTAAGCGGCTCGTCTACGTTTTTACCGAATTCCTAGAATACTCTCGATTTAACTTTTTTTTTCATTCCACTCTTTTCCCCACCATTAGGGCTGCCTGAAACCAGCCCGAAACACGTACTTTGCCGCATCTTAGCTATACAATGTCATTTTGAAGTTGAAAAATATTGTAAAAATGTTTTCGTTGCGAGTAAACTTTCAGATTATTATTCACTTCAGGATAATGTTTTTATAAACATTTAATAGAGAAAGAATGGATCTACAGATGTGCCTTTTATAAAATTTTAAAAATTAATTTGGATCATGAGATATGACCGTGTAAAGTTTGCATAAAATAGATTTTTTTTTTAATATTTCGGAATTTTTATAATCATGTACAATTATTTTATCAAAATTTTAAAAAGGCACATCTGTAGATCCATTCTTTCTCTATTAAATCCTTGTTGAAATAAAATTTTAGCATTCTTGTACTGGCCACAAAACACTCGCTACGTCCGTACATTTTATGCTGGATTTTAAGTAGTAGACGAGACGGGCCTCTTAAGTAAATGTTCTGCTAGAACATATAGTTTTTGATATATTTAGAGAAAACTAAAAAAATTACATTTAAACCCAAAAATGAGTACCTATGCTACGAACGTGTCGGGTGAGAACTTTTCGGGTTTTTGTTCCTACCCCTATTGATAATATATGTAGGTACTTAATATGAAAATTTCTAAAATAAAATATGTTTATAATTGGAAGTTAATTCTGTAGGTTGGTTACCATCAAAAAAAATTTATAAATTATTTCTTTTAAAAAGTCTAATTTGCTTGCACTATTCTTTTATCCATTTTTTGATCCATTGATATATGTACATTTTTGGGAAAATTCTAAATTGGCAACCTTAACCCGGAACCAAATCTGAACCGTTATAAAATATTTTGACAAACCCATAACCGGAATCAAATAAATGGCTCTGAAACTATTCGAAAAGGTATAAAGCATTAACTGAAATATAATATTTTTTTCGTCAAACCGCTAATAAATTTTAAGGAAATATGTAGTTTTTTCTTCAGTTTAGTCTAATTTTGTTAAATTTTTTTTTAAATGTTCACTTTTTAGTCCAAAATTGGAACGAATATTTTAATTAATTGATTGTTATTTATCATTGAACCGGAATTTGAATTTTATGAAAACCGGTTAACAGTTCAATCCAAAAAATGAAAATCGGAACAAAACCGAACCATTTATAAAACAGTGAATCGTAAACCGAACCTGAACCGAAAAAGTGATAAGTGCTAGAGTTAAGTTATTCGTGCTGTGCTACAACCAGGTTAAATTATTCAAGTAAGTTAATGTTTTAAAACGAATTTGAATATGTTACGAAAAAAAATTATTTACAGGTATTTTACAATGGCATCAAATAAATAATCTAACAGTTCAGGACGCCACGATTGGAGTGGCAATTCAAGGTGGCACTAACAGGTTTCGAGACATCATCGTGAACAATCAGAATCTAGTAGCACACTTAAAAAAAATAGACTTCAAAGTACCACGACCACGATGCATAGAATCGTTTCATGGCAGACAAGATAAAATCCGAGAGCTTGATACATTGTTCTTTACGAACAAGGAAAGTAGAATTGTTATTCACGGTCTTCCTGGTTTCGGGAAGACCGAGATTAGCAAACAATACGCCAAACACTGTGAACGTAAACGTAAAGTCAAACATACTTTTTGGGTCGAGGCAGGAGATGAAGAGACACTTAAAGACTCATGGCATGAGCTCAGCAAAAACTATAAGAAATTTAAAAATACACGATGTCTGTACATATTTGATAACTGTGAGCAGAAGCAGCATATTTGAATATGAACCAGAAAGTAAAAAACATTTAACTCTTATTACAAGTGTGGACGGAAACTGGGATGGTGTTGTACATGTGCATTTGGATTCATTACCACTTAAGAAAGCCGTAAAACTTTTAAAAACAATATTAAACTTTGAAAATGAACTTCATAATGAATCGTTCGACGAACTCGCGAATGCTGTTAGTTGTGTGCCGTTAGGTTTACAAATTGTGGGTGGATTTGTACGTGAAGAAAATAAATGTTTAGAAAATAAGTTTCAGCTTAAAGATTATGTTATAAAAGTTAAAGAATCTCAGTTTAATGTGCTTCATACAGAAATACCTAAAAGTGTTCCTAATAGCTACAAAAAGACTATTTATAATGCCATGGCGGTATCTATCAATAAGATTAAGGACATGAAAGATAACCATGCGGAATTGACTGTGAATATATTATTTGTCTGTGCGTTCGCTAATCCTGACGGTACATTAGTATATGACTTGTTACAAATACCAACAATTCAAGAATTAATTGAATTCAAAAATTGGGATACTTACGATACCATGAAGTCATTTAAGGACGTAACTGAGGATAGTAAAAACTTATTTAAACGTGCTATAGGGTTACTTATAAATTTTTCGTTTGTAACCTATAAGAATAGTGATGAATACTCAATAAAATTTCATAGATTGACCCAATCATTCTTAAGGGACTATTTGAAGTCACTTAATTATATAGATAAATACTTTCCCGCTTGGCTTTATACACTTTGTCGCTCGCCATACTACATATCATGGCCAGTATTAAGTTATTGTGAAAAAATACAGTGACATAGTACATACATTTTTCAAAACACAGAATTCCAAATTTAAACAAATAAATATTTTTGAAAAACTTGTAAGATTTGGATGTGTTCTTTGTTTGCATGAAATATTTAAAGATTTAACAAAGAATTTATTAGAATTTACATATCTTTGCTTTTCCATACCAGCAAAAAATAATCAGCAAATAATTTTGGAGTTTCTATTACAATATATCAATATGAATAATACTAATGCTGACGGAGATACAGTATTGCACATTGTTGCCAAAACAGGAAATATAGAATCAATAAAATTGTTAATCAAACGTGGTTCTAATACTATTGCAAAAAATAATGCTGGAGATACACCCTTATTCGTACTAGCTAAATCTGTACATTGTTCTGAATATGTAGATTGGGGAGCCATTTTAACAATATTTCAATTCAACAAAAATTTAACAAACAAGAACAATGAGACATTGTGCACGTAGCAGCAATCGGAGTACAGCACACTTTGGTAGAAGAGCTCATTTTAAAACACAAAATTGACATTCATCAAAAAGATTCTACGAATAGAACGCCCATAGATTATCTTTTCTCTAAAAATAACAATATTCATTTTTTCAAGTTTAATAGTGAAAGGCTTTATGCAACAGTTAAAATATTTTTTAATCATGGTGCTAAATTTAATTTAAAATCTCGGGATGAAGAATGCACGTTTGAACTGCTTTCCAGCGTTATAGAAAATGATGATCTAGAATTGTTGGATTGTGCCTTACAACAAGGTTGTGATGTGCATTGTACAAATAGACTTAATGAAACCTTGTTACACAAAGCAGCAGTTTTGGGTAATTTAAGAATAATTGAATTTTTTATAAACAAAGGTTTGGATATAAACTCTGTAGATTTTATAGGAAACACGGCTGCATTTAAATTTGTGAATAATGTTGGACGAAATAATATTAGTGATATGAACCTAGTAGATAGGATACTACATTTACTAAACTGTCAAAAACAAACTCAGATCACAAATAAATCTGGCGATAGTATATTACATACTGCGGCGGAAGTGGCACACAAAGATCTGATAAAGTTACTCATAATGCCTCGTTTTCATGTATCCGGAATCCGCAGATTTCTTGCGGAATAAAATGGCCGCCACGAATTCCGTCAGTAGTTAAATTATTTTTAACTTTCTGCGGAACTCCGCAAGCTCCGCAAGTTTTGACGTTTAAACTGCCAGTTGTTATAACTTCAAATATATGTTTATTTATGTTGAATATGGAGATGGAATTCGTGGCGGCCATTTTATTCCGCAAGAAATCTGCGGATTCCGGATACATGAAAACGAGGCATAAAGCGGTACAAGTTCAATGTTAAGGTACATCCACACTATGCCGATCGGCTTTGCAGATCGGCAAGGCCGATCAAGTGGGGACGTAACCGTAGGCCTCGTCATCGTGCCGATCCGCAGGCCGATTCGTTCCCGAGCAGTGGCGGTAAAGATCAAAGAAAAGCCGCGCGGCCTCTGATAGTGTGGACGCTTTTGTTGACAATCCCCGCCGGAATTTGAGTAGTTTTGTTATAAATTGCGACATATTATTGAAGGAAATGTTGTTAGCTGCAATTACTTCAATTTTGTACATAACTACTTTTTGACAAGGGCTAACCGTCTTTGAGATATGAGCGAAAAACTAAAAACTTGGACTTTATCCGTGCCCCGTTGACCCTCCTCATCATCTAGGTCTGGGAACTTTTGTTATGTTTACCTCGTAATAGTTCAACACAACCCTAAAATCAAAAATTAGGTACTCAGCATTTTTCTCTACGTCTAGACTTCTCTTTTGAGCGTTAATTGCGTCCAGACTGAAAGTGTAGTGTGGACGTGTGCCGATTCTGTGAGCCCGATCGGCATAGTGTGGATGTACCTTTAACCAACAGAATTGTGACGGCGACACACCTCTACATAGACTCATTATTTGGTTAGATTCAGAATCCAATAAAAAAAATGTAATACACATTGTACAAATATTGAAACGAGCTGGCGCTGATTTAAATATTGTTAACAAGAAACAAGAAACACCGCTACAAATACTGCATCGATTAATTAAGAAGGAAGATTATGATGGAACCTCGGATGGAACATTTCTGATTCCATATCTAACAAGTCGTAGAATATGTAATATCTTGTAATTAAGATTAAATCCGTCGTTTAAATGTATTTTATTATTTATAAGTAGGTAGAACGTTGATATAAGAATGTAATTAGATGATTATTTAGTCTTGTACATAAATATATCATTTATAAATAGATAATAAGTTATTAAATTATCAAGCTAAGTGTTTTTGTTTATTTTATATTACATATATTGCAATAATTTTCATATTTTCTCTGAATGTTATCTAGATATTTTTTATTTGTGCGTATTAAAAGTTTACCTCATAACTGATAATGATAACTCAAGTAATAGGTTAAGTTAACATTCATCTTCAAATAATATAATTTTAATTTATGTCATAGGTATTTTGTTAATTTCTGATTTCTGAAAAATAATTCAATTCTATATTTCTTTATAGCTAGGTATATTAATTTTGTTCAAACTTTAGTGCATATCGTTCTACATTTTTGTAACCTGCTACATAAAATTTTAAATGTTAAGACAATAAAATTCGTAAGATTACGATTATTATGCTTAACCTTTCTATTGTATATGGGTCCAAATGAACCCACTGACATATTTTATTTTGTAATATATTTGTTTATATAATATTTACAACCCTTCTACCGTCATATATTCCTCAAGCTTAGAAAAACGAACAAAACCAGTAAATTTTTACTTCTCGCCTCATATTCTATAAGAGAAGTAAAAAATTGTAATGGGTCAAAATTTTCGAGTATGAGTTTTTGGTAGGTGTGAACGTTTCAGGGTCTCTAGAATACGAATTTAATATTTTCACGATGATGTCTGTGTGTGTGCGTACGTATGTATGAATTATGTGACGATTTTTCGTCCACGATGACTTAAAAAGTATATTTCTAATAAATTCTTTGTTAAATCTTTAAATATTTCATGCAAACAAAGAACACATCCAAATCTTACAAGTTTTTCAAAAATATTTATTTGTTTAAATTTGGAATTCTGTGTTTTGAAAAATGTATGTACTATGTCACTGTATTTTTTCACAATAACTTAATACTGGCCATGATATGTAGTATGGCGAGCGACAAAGTGTATAAAGCCAAGCGGGAAAGTATTTATCTATATAATTAAGTGACTTCAAATAGTCCCTTAAGAATGATTGGGTCAATCTATGAAATTTTATTGAGTATTCATCACTATTCTTATAGGTTACAAACGAAAAATTTATAAGTAACCCTATAGCACGTTTAAATAAGTTTTTACTATCCTCAGTTACGTCCTTAAATGACTTCATGGTATCGTAAGTATCCCAATTTTTGAATTCAATTAATTCTTGAATTGTTGGTATTTGTAACAAGTCATATACTAATGTACCGTCAGGATTAGCGAACGCACAGACAAATAATATATTCACAGTCAATTCCGCATGGTTATCTTTCATGTCCTTAATCTTATTGATAGATACCGCCATGGCATTATAAATAGTCTTTTTGTAGCTATTAGGAACACTTTTAGGTATTTCTGTATGAAGCACATTAAACTGAGATTCTTTAACTTTTATAACATAATCTTTAAGCTGAAACTTATTTTCTAAACATTTATTTTCTTCACGTACAAATCCACCCACAATTTGTAAACCTAACGGCACACAACTAACAGCATTCGCGAGTTCGTCGAACGATTCATTATGAAGTTCATTTTCAAAGTTTAATATTGTTTTTAAAAGTTTTACGGCTTTCTTAAGTGGTAATGAATCCAAATGCACATGTACAACACCATCCCAGTTTCCGTCCACACTTGTAATAAGAGTTAAATGTTTTTTACTTTCTGGTTCATATTCAAATATGCTGCTTCTGCTCACAGTTATCAAATATGTACAGACATCGTGTATTTTTAAATTTCTTATAGTTTTTGCTGAGCTCATGCCATGAGTCTTTAAGTGTCTCTTCATCTCCTGCCTCGACCCAAAAAGTATGTTTGACTTTACGTTTACGTTCACAGTGTTTGGCGTATTGTTTGCTAATCTCGGTCTTCCCGAAACCAGGAAGACCGTGAATAACAATTCTACTTTCCTTGTTCGTAAAGAACAATGTATCAAGCTCTCGGATTTTATCTTGTCTGCCATGAAACGATTCTATGCATCGTGGTCGTGGTACTTTGAAGTCTATTTTTTTTAAGTGTGCTACTAGATTCTGATTGTTCACGATGATGTCTCGAAACCTGTTAGTGCCACCTTGAATTGCCACTCCAATCGTGGCGTCCTGAACTGTTAGATTATTTATTTGATGCCATTGTAAAATACCTGTAAATAATTTTTTTTCGTAACATATTCAAATTCGTTTTAAAACATTAACTTACTTGAATAATTTAACCTGGTTGTAGCACAGCACGAATAACTTAACTCTAGCACTTATCACTTTTTCGGTTCAGGTTCGGTTTACGATTCACTGTTTTATAAATGGTTCGGTTTTGTTCCGATTTTCATTTTTTGGATTGAACTGTTAACCGGTTTTCATAAAATTCAAATTCCGGTTCAATGATAAATAACAATCAATTAATTAAAATATTCGTTCCAATTTTGGACTAAAAAGTGAACATTTAAAAAAAAATTTAACAAAATTAGACTAAACTGAAGAAAAAACTACATATTTCCTTAAAATTTATTAGCGGTTTGACGAAAAAAATATTATATTTCAGTTAATGCTTTATACCTTTTCGAATAGTTTCAGAGCCATTTATTTGATTCCGGTTATGGGTTTGTCAAAATATTTTATAACGGTTCAGATTTGGTTCCGGGTTAAGGTTGCCAATTTAGAATTTTCCCAAAAATGTACATATATCAATGGATCAAAAAATGGATAAAAGAATAGTGCAAGCAAATTAGACTTTTTAAAAGAAATAATTTATAAATTTTTTTTTGATGGTAACCAACCTACAGAATTAACTTCCAATTATAAACATATTTTATTTTAGAAATTTTCATATTAAGTACCTACATATATTATCAATAGGGGTAGGAACAAAAACCCGAAAAGTTCTCACCCGACACGTTCGTAGCATAGGTACTCATTTTTGGGTTTAAATGTAATTTTTTTAGTTTTCTCTAAATATATCAAAAACTATATGTTCTAGCAGAACATTTACTTAAGAGGCCCGTCTCGTCTACTACTTAAAATCCAGCATAAAATGTACGGACGTAGCGAGTGTTTTGTGGCCAGTACAAGAATGCTAAAATTTTATTTCAACAAGGATTTAATAGAGAAAGAATGGATCTACAGATGTGCCTTTTTAAAATTTTGATAAAATAATTGTACATGATTATAAAAATTCCGAAATATTAAAAAAAAAATCTATTTTATGCAAACTTTACACGGTCATATCTCATGATCCAAATTAATTTTTAAAATTTTATAAAAGGCACATCTGTAGATCCATTCTTTCTCTATTAAATGTTTATAAAAACATTATCCTGAAGTGAATAATAATCTGAAAGTTTACTCGCAACGAAAACATTTTTACAATATTTTTCAACTTCAAAATGACATTGTATAGCTAAGATGCGGCAAAGTACGTGTTTCGGGCTGGTTTCAGGCAGCCCTAATGGTGGGGAAAAGAGTGGAATGAAAAAAAAAGTTAAATCGAGAGTATTCTAGGAATTCGGTAAAAACGTAGACGAGCCGCTTAACCTTCAACTGGACAATCGGGGTCTTTATGGACCCCACGCTTACATTTTCGTTACTATCTTCTGTAATCATTTTCTAAATACTTTATCCGTATAGGTATGCTAAATAGACTCCTCAACAGTACTGAATGTTTATATAGCAAATTTTATTTTGAAGTGTGTTTTCTTTTATTACACATTAAATCTAATTTATACGTTTCCGTGCAATCGGGGTACTTTTGGACCCCTACCTAACTTGAAATTTAATTGTGCAACACCAACTGTTCAAGAAGTGATTATCAATTTTTAACTAGTTCAATAGTTGAAAATGGATTATAATTTGAACTGTAAGTTTTATCTTTAAGTTATCATTGTATCATATAGATATCTCTCCAGTATGAGCGATGATCAGAAAAGTGAATGCGTATAGACTTATTGAAGAACTATCATCGGATGATGATTTGAAAATTTTGGAAAATTGTTCCACAGATGAAGAGTTTTTGCCTAGTACCTATGTTTGCTGACAAAGAGCGCGTTGATGAAATAAATGAAGATGAAAATTATTTGGAAATGATTGCAGATGAAGAAGCAGAAAATGAAACTTTGCAGCAAATCATTGAAGGAAATTTAATTTCTAAATCTAGGATGATTTGAAGCACAAATCCAACTGTAAATAAAACCCAAAACAATGAAACATAATAACTGAAACGAAAACTTTGACCGACAAAACATAGTATGAATTCAGTTATTGCTGAGACCTTTTTTTCATTACGTAGGAGATATTAGATATAATTTTGAGGGAAACGAACAGTGAAGCTAATCGTATGTGTATATATAGAGTGGAACACAGAAATTATTACACAGAAACCTGAAAAAATATAACAGTAACTGAACTAAAAGCTTACATTGGATTGCTTCTGGCAGTTGGAGTTTTTAGATCTCGTATGGAAAATATAGAAGAATGATGAATTATGGTCCATTATAAATGGACGACTCATATTCAGAGCTACACGAAAGTATTTAGGAGATTCAAATCAATATGTAGATATCTCATATTTGACAATAAAGCAACAAGAGCCCAGAGAAAAACAGAATAAATATGCAGCTATTTCAGATATCTGGAAATTTTTTGTTTGTTTGCATGTAATTTTTTTTAATATGTTTATTTTCAGTAAATTTGTTATACTGAAAATAATTATTACATTTTTAAGTGCCATTCCTAAAAGTACTTCAATATAGCTACTTTATTTCAATAAATGCGTAAGTTATTAATACATATAAGGTTGGGGTCTGTTCGGACCCTAGTTGTCCAATAGTGCAACTTTGTACCATTGTCCAGTTGAAGGTTAACAAAATTATAGAGCATAAAATTCTCTAAGAAAAGGTCCTTAGTAATTTAAATGTGAGTGGCACAGTTTTAGAGAAAATCGTGAAAATTCAATCATTAAAAGTCGAAATTTTGTTTCCTTACACGAAAATTGATGTAACTTCTAAATGGATAAAAATATCGAGTTTTGATTACATTTTTAAAAATTTTGAGGCCAAAAAGGGAGTAAAAGAAACAAATATACCTGAAAAGATAATTGGAGGTAACATGATACATGATAAAGGTTGACATGAAAAAGAGAAGTAATTGATGACTTAAAAAAACAGGGTACGGAGAATGTGAAGTCCAAACAAATGAAGAAAATATGGAAACAAATATAATATAAAAAATATGTTGTGGCCAGCACACGACCTCTCGCTTTAACACTGTAATTTATGTGAATTTGGTTTTAGTTAAGCTTTCTTAAATTATAATTTTGCAATAAATTTACAAACTTTTTGAAATAGTTATTTATGATATAAGTGTTAAAAGTGACATTTTATTTTGTGAGACGGGAAGTTTAGGACACGACGCGAAGCGGAGTGGCGTAACCCTTCGAACAAAATAAAAGCACTTCTAACACGTATATCATACACTATTTTTTCTACAAACATCGTTTTATATTTTAATATAAGAAATAATTTATTTAATTATTTTTGACAGTTCAGTAACAAAAAAAACACGTAGTCTATGAATTCAATAAAAATTGAGAGTTATTATTAAGAGATGAAATTTACTTTTAACGTGCGTTAAAAGTGATTGGCAGTTTACTTTTAACGCACGTTAAAAGTGATTGACAGTTCACTTTTAACACGGCGTCTTATAATATTGCATTTTTAACAGCAGTAGGCCGTGTTAAAAGTTTAATTTTTAATAGTGTTTGTAGAAAAATAATTTTATAGTTCTTAGTTCTTAATTAGCTCTTTATAGATAAAAATTTGACTTTATTATTACCTTATTACATTATGTTCAGTTAATAATATTTACATTTCTTTTAAAATTGTCTGTTCATCTGTCACATTGTCACATTGACATATTCATTTTTGTTTTTAATTTTTTCCTATATTGTGATTTACAAATCGTGGTAGGTAAAATTATATATCTTTGAAAAATAATTTTCCTTTTGGTAAGAGATATATACAAGATGTTAAATAAATATTGTAAGATATAATTTGTTCTTTGAAATGTCTTATAACAAATTGTAGCTATCGCAGAATTTTCTATAGTTTTTTGCAAAAAATGTTAAAATGCTTCAAGAAAATACCATTTCCGGTTGGCAGTTTTTTACCAAAATCTAATCAGCTCTTTATTAACATATACAAATGTATATTGCAAAATATTAGAATTTTATGTTCAGTAGAATTTGAGATAATGAATCAGAACGAAAGACTATAGTAGGCGCACATACACACACACAGACACACACACAGACATCATCGTGAAAATAGTCAAAATAGGTTCTAAAGGTGCTAAAACGTGCTTATTGACAAAAATCTCGACATCGAATTTTTTCACGATCCCTATACCTCTCTAGGAGAGAGGTAAAAATAAATCAAGAAATATGAAACTATTTCACCTCAAACAAGAATCTTAAGAACTTCGCAAGAAGTGTGTATTAACTTTTATTATTATTATTAGTACCTATTCGATAATAGTACATTCCCCAGTATTTATGGAACAATACCTAATGTCACAGATTCAATATGTAATAAACGTATATCATCAATTTTAATAAAAACATTACTTTCATAATTATGCTTGTAGTAACCGTATATGCGTAAATAAAAGTAAATAAATAGCGACTTAATTCTCAGATATTATCCGTTTTTTTAAACATTTATACTTGCTGCATGCTGCGTAATTAGAACAAAATTTTTTTTGCAACCATTTTGTTGTTCAGACAACATGCGATACTAAATATTAAAAGTAATTTTGTGTAATTATCGTTTCATAGTTACAATCAAATTCATGTACAATAAATATCCGGCCGAATTAATTATGAAGTACATAATGGACTATATTATCAAATGAAAAAAACACTCACATACTTTGAGTAAATAGGTATATATAAATGGTTGAAAAATATCCTAAAGTCAACTCAGTGCTACTAAATTATTCTGTAAAACACGTTTTCAAAAATAAGAATCATGCAACATTTCGTTTTCATTGCTATTTGTTTGGTGCTTTTAGGGAACGTTGCCGTAAGTAATAAATTTTCTTAATATTGTTACTACCTAAATAAAGTCAAACACTACAAAATAATACATTTCTTTTGATAAGCATTACACCTCTAATTCCTAGAACTGTATTTTCAATTTATTACAACTATAATTTTTTTTTTAAATTCATGAATAAATACGAACGCTGTATTTAATAGGTACCTGTATTCATTTCAAAATATTTTGCCTTAAAATTCGTACGAACCTTACGTCAATTCGTTACGATATTGTTTAGAATGGGCTACTTGCATGGTAGTTAAAATAAGATTTGTATTTCTATGTGTACCTAATGTTAGGTCGAAAACTAGAGATGGGAAAAGGTGAAAACTATCGATAGATCGATGGTTTTCAAAAATAAATTACTATCGATAGTTGAGGTGAAATGATAGTACCTACTATCGATAATAATCGATAGTTTCCTGAAGGACATTTTATCGACAGTTAAACGATAGTTAATCGATAGTAAAATAATAGTTTATCGATATTTTAAACGATATTTTATTAATATGTAAATTATATAGTTTATCGGTTAGAAAAATGACAGTTTATCTTTTTGTCATATAATTTTCGAAATGCAACATATAATTTTAGTGTTTTTTAAATTACATATCAATATCAATAATGGTTCGATAATAACTATTGGTAAACAAAAACTATCGAATAAGAATCAATAATTATTATCGTTTTCTTTAAATCATCCATCTCACCCTCACCACTCTCAACTTTTAAATCTTAAATGGCAATATACCCTTTGTGGCATATCAATAGATAGCTCTTGAAAAATGCTACACAGCCATGTCATTAAAATTGATATTTGCATAAACCGTTTTAAAGTTATTAACAATAGTTTATAATTATTTTAATGTTTTATTATAAAATGCATACAGTGCTATGGAAATGAAAACAACAACAAAAAATCTGATGTGGCCAGCACACGACCTCTCGCCTTAACACTGTAATTTATGTGAATTAGGTTTTAGTTAGGCTTTCTTAAATTATAATTTTTCAATAAATTTACAAACTTTTTGAAAATAATTTAATAGTTCTTAGTTCTTTAATTAGCTCTTTATAGATAAAAATTTAACAAACTCTATTATTACCTTATTACATTATGTTCAGTTAATAATATTTACATTTCTTTTAAAATGGTGCCACAAACATTTCAGAAATTGTGTATACGTCTGTTCATCTGTCACATTGACATATTCATTTTTGTTTTTAATTTTTTTCCTATATTGTGATTTACAAATCGTGGTAGGTAAAATTATATATCTTTGAAAAATAATTTTCCTTTATTGGTAAGAGATATAGACAAGATGTTAAATAAATATTGTAAGATATAATTTGTTCTTTGAAATGTCATATGACAAATTGTAACTATCGCAGAATTTTCTATATTTTTTGCAAAAAATGTTAAAATGCTTCAAGAAAATACCATTTTCGGTTGGCAGATTTTTACCAAAATCTAATCAGCTCTTCATTAACATGTACAAATATATAATGCAAAATATTAGAATTTTATGTTCAATAGAATTTGAGATAATGAATAAGAACGAAAGAGCATAGTAGGCACACATACAGACTTTCATACACACACACACAAACACACACACAGACATCATCGTGAAAATAGTCAAAATAGGTTCTAAAGGTGCTAAAACGTGCTTATTGACAAAAATCTCGACATCGAATTTTTTCACGATCCCTATACCTCTCTAGGCGAGAGGTAAAAATGTACAATGATACCTAATAATTCGTTTTAAAGTTTGTGTATTGTGTTAAGAATCAAAACACATTTTGAAAAAGAAACAAATAAACATACAGTTGAGGATATCTTTAATTAACTATTGCTACAAACAAACAAAGAACATTTTGTGTGAATAAACAATAATAAATATGAAACTGGCACCACCACTTTTAACAGTACTTAAGTATAAAATAGTGAAATATTGTATTTTACTTTTCATCATGAGATATCCCTAATTTATTAATTTAATCTAATTATTTGTTTCTCGTATTAAGGCAAATACCGAAAAGTTATCAATTTAAGAATCAGAATTTCGAAAAAGAGGACAATAATTGTATTAATAATATAAAAAGATACCGGAACCGGCCTTCTAGTCTAAAAAGGACGTTTTGTAACCCTTACTAAATTCAAATTTGTGTTTACAGGTATTGTTTGCTTTGGACTTAAAGCTGGACACTCACGTCGAAACATTGAAGCACAACAGGCCGACTAGAAGCGTCAAACTAGATACTCATGTGGAGAACTTGAAAGCAAATGTAGACTCTCATGTTGAAACTCTGAAACCGAACAGTCACACTGGAAACTTGAAGTTAGACACTCACATAGAAACATTAAAACAGAATGAGCACACAAAGGACTTGAACTTGAAACTAGACGCTCACGTTGAAACGTTGAAGCACAACAGGCCGACTAGAAGCGTCAAACTAGATACTCATGTGGAGAACTTGAAAGCAAATGTAGACTCTCATGTTGAAACTCTGAAACCGAACAGTCACACTGGAAACTTGAAGTTAGACACTCACATAGAAACATTAAAACAGGATGAGCACACAAAGGACTTGAACTTGAAACTAGACGCTCACGTTGAAACGTTGAAGCAAAATAGGCAGACAGGAAACTTGAAGCTAGACAATTACGCGGACAATTTGAAAGCAAATCTGGGACACCATGAACGCCACGCTGCCGCCGCTTGTCCCACCACTACAGCCGCCACAACTAAAGCCGGTTAATTAATTTTAATGGAACTTACTTATAATTTAATAATGATTGTTCAAAATATTAATACAGTAATAAAGATTGCACCAGTTATTTGAAATTACATTATAAAAATGGAGTAGAAAAGGCTTCAGGATCCTTGTAAAAAGTTCTTCGCGAATCACACTATGTCGAATACGTCGTTTGTTCTTCAGTTTCATTATATTTAATTATTGTGCTTAACCAACAATGTCTTTGAGCTGTTGTTTAAGATTATTTAAAATAAGAATCCTGAAGCATTTTCTGCTCCATTTATTATCAATTTTTGGATCCCAACTTTTTTATTCAAATTATTGTAACATTTTTATTTATTTAGGTGAAGTGTAAAAAACAGTTTATTAAACGAAAATAATAGATACAAGTCAATAATTATAAAATAAACATTCACTATGGATCAAATTTAAAATAGGTACTAATTACACAATAATATTATAGTAAAGCGGCTTAGTGAAATTATTATGCACTTCGAGCCAAAAGCAATGTCAATGTTTTTGCTCATTTAAGACACTATAGGGTATTTTAAGGAGTGGAGGCATTATCGGAAGTATCTATGTCAGCCACCATTTTGAAAAAATGATCGCCATTTTTAATTTTTTGCCTTTATCTTGCAAACTATTTACTTTGCGAAGAAAATTATTAAACTATTAAACTTTAGTGCACAAAATTCTCTACAAGATAGTTTTATAGATTTTTTTTGTAAATGGCTCTGATTGCTATAAAATCGAGAAAATGTATTTTGCACATTTTCAAACTATTTATAAAGTCGTTTTTTGTCACCTAACAGGAAAATGACAGTAATATATTATCGAATAAAGATAGCGACTTCCGGTCGATTTCTGAAACATTTTTCTTTAAAAAACCGAATTTTCAAAATTTTAGGGACTACACTTTAATTATATTCCACGAGAAAACAAAATAAATATTACTCATTTTTGTGTTTATTCATCTGTCATTTCTAAACGGATAATAAAAACGACATCCGGTTTTAAACAGTCGATTTGGCGAACTTTTTACTTCCTTGTACGGAGTAATAAGGAAGTATTGTAATCGCGAAAAATTTCGGTTTTCAGATTTTGATGGAAATATCCGTTTTGACCTTTTCTGAATCCATTATGACTAGTTTTGGTCGTGACGTCTGTACCTACGTACGTATGTACGTACGTACGGACGTATGTATGTCGCATAACTCAAATACGGTTAGACGTAGAAAGTTGAAATTTTGTATTTAGGACTGTTATAGCATCTAGTTGTGCACCTCCTATTTTTGGTTTCAATCTATAAACCAGAAGTAGTACTTTTTTCAAATATTTCGATAAATATTTAATTTGAGACAATTTTTTTTATTTTAAATGAAAGATTATGTGATTATTACCTACAATCGGTATTTTATAAATATTTTTGTATCTGGTATCATTTAAGAATAATTAAAGTATATATTTATAATTAAGTATTTCGGTATCTTGTAGTCCATGATCGATTAACATTTGTTACTACGTAAAATTTAAATGATTATGACATGAAAGTGACAATAGTAAAATATGCTTTATATCTTTTTCTGCAGTTTAAATAAAATGACTAAAATATATTTGTGAGTATAGTAGCAGTAGTAGTAGTACTTATATATTAATATATTTGTATAATAAGTTAAAAGAATTTTTTATATTATTCTACATTTTAGTTATTAAGAAAAGTATGAACAGTTTAATAGGCGTACAAGGAAGTCATGTGGTGTCCACGTCAGATTTTTTCTTTTAGGTGCATTATTTATTATTTCAAAAATTTAAGAGGGCCTTTGTTGAGCCGAAATTTAAAAAATTTATATACACTCACCGGCACGGAAAACGAGTCACTTATTTTCAAAAGAAAAAATGCTAATAACATTTAATTTGAGGAAGAATGACGAAATATTACTATTGGTATATGTTAACTAGACATTCTCTTACATTACAAAGTCTAAGGTCCGGTTTTTCAATGTATAGTTAAACTCAAAATTAATTAACTCTAACTTGGAAGTTAACTTATAGTTAGAAACAATATAGTTTTTCAAAATAATTTTGAGTCAAAGTTTGTTAACTCGTGCTTAAGAATATTTATATTTATGTTGGGAGAATAATATTTGTAAGTGTAATTGTTTTATGTCAATTTTTTTTGTCGTGCATGAGCGGGCGTGTGTCACGTGCTGTCAGCGTTAATACCCAACTCACGCTCTTGGATCTTGGATATAAAAGGGAGGGTGGAGTAGAAACTCCACATGCACTTAGGCCGCTCAGACGGGCCCATTGTACATCCTCCGGGTAGCACAGCTCCTTGCTACAGATCCTGA
This sequence comes from Agonum fuliginosum, assembly GCA_947534325.1. Lineage (NCBI taxonomy): Eukaryota > Metazoa > Arthropoda > Insecta > Coleoptera > Carabidae > Agonum > Agonum fuliginosum. Next base: position 8,189,224 of record OX384046.1, read on the forward strand.
AGCCATTCCACACTCAGGAAGAAAGCCAACAGGTCAGCAGCGGGAGTTGTGCTTAGGGTGGCCATGTCCGGCCTGAATTCCCCTAGTATGGATCCTCTTTTTGAAGACAAAGCAGGGCATTCACATAGGATGTGCTCCACCGTTTCATCTTCTTCTTCGCAGCCTCTACATAAAGGACTGTTGACGATTTTCATGCGGTGCATGTGTTTGTTTAAACGACTGTGTCCCGTCAAAATGCCGACAAGAAGTTGAAGGTTATTTCGAGAGAGTCGAGTGAGATAGTTTGCCAGTTTAATAGTTGGCTCACGCTCACTTAGATAAAAATGAAAATTATCTGTATAATATTATTTGTATTAGTGTTACACTTCAGTACACACACAGTTTTAAAATTTTCAAATTGATTCACAGAAGTAACTATTATTTTATTTATTTAAGTTTAGTTGGTCACTAGTCCATGTACATGTGTAATTTGGCTGCGTGTCGTTTCGTGCCACTTTACCTGTCCACGGTTTCCTACCTGGGCTTTATAATCCTGTACCAGCGGGTGGTAAACATGTAAGTGTTCTTTCGTTCCACTTTTGTTCCATTTTCTGTATTGCCATCCAACGACTTAGACACACATATAAAAATTTATTGAATTATTAGGATTACGTATAAAAACGTGCTATAATATATATATATATATATATATATATATATATATAATATATATATATATATATATATATATATATATATATATATATATATATATATATATATATACAGGGTGTCCTATGAAACTGGTTAAGCATGGGGATCTCGAGAACCATAAGAGATAGGAAGTTGGTTAAATTAGACTAAAGTTGCCCCTTAAGGGGGCCAATTTATAAATGTTTTTGTTTTCCCACAAAAATGAATAGGTGACTAGATATACCCAAAAGTGTAAATTTTACTAATTTCGTTTTTCACCTATAACTTTTTTGTTTGAATTAGGACAAGTTTCTAATTTGCACGTTCTATAAGCAGTTTTGAACGAGGAATTTACAGCAGTCCTCAATTTTTTTTTATCTCCTACGGATTTCGAGAAATTCAAACCAAATTCAAATTTTCATATGGAGCTCATTGTTCGCTATGACCCGTCTTAATAGAGATCTTTTTTCTCTTTTCAACGATATAAAACACAAGTACATTCAAATTAAAATAAAGGCCGAAATTACATAATTATTATTTTTTAAATTGTTTTTTTCAAAAAAGACTACGAATAGCGATAAAATAATTATAATTATTACTATAATACATTGGATTCCTCGAATTATAATCAGAATAATCCGCTAATGTGAAAAAATTAATAATTTTCACCCAAACAAATTGAATAACCATTTTTTCGATTTTGGACTAAAAAAGATTTTTAAGTGCAGTTTGCGTAATTCTTCGTAGTTTAGTTAGTATAATTTGATACCTAATAAGATGATTAATATTCGTGGTCTCCCTTAATAGAAACATTTAAAAAATATATTATTGTGTTATTTATGCCTTCATTTTTAATTTCAATGCACTTGTGTTTTATATCGTTGAAAAGAGAAAAAAATCTCTATTAAGACGAGTCATATGAGCTCCATATGAAAATTTGAATTTGGTTTGAATTTCTCAAAATCTGTAGGAGATAAAAAAAATTTGAGGACTGCTGTGAATTCCTCGTTAAAAACTGCCTATAGAACGTGCAAGTGAGATAAGAGTACTAATTCAAACAAAAAAGTTATAAGTGAAAAACTAAATTTGTAAAATTTACACTTTTACAGTTAAGTTCAAGTTCTTGAGCAATCATTGAATTACAATTTAGAAATAATTTAAAAAAATTCCTTTTTACTAGGTTGTTTATTAGAATGTAGCACTACATGTATTCATCTCCAGTAATTCATTGTAAGTTATCTGTATGTGTATTTTTTTAAATAACGTACCATATAAATATTAAATGGCAAAAAAGAGATTATTTTTATTATAGACTGCAACTAACTATAATCCGAAAAGACGAGCTAACAGTCACTATCTTATCAGTTATCAAATAAATGACAAATTATTATCAAATGAAAATTTGTGTATAACTTTTATTAAATTTGACACAGATAGGTATATATTTTCTGCGTAATCTAATGCTGCACTATTTCACTTTCACCAGCTTTAAAAGAGTACCGAACTTGTATTACTAAAATAGGTAATGAATTTATTTGTACGAAAAATTGGTTTCTATAGTTGGGGTAGAACGTTATTAGTTTTCCTGTGTATTTTGTTGATAGTGTTTACTGTGCTTCCAAACCTAATCAATTTTAGGTAAGAATTTTAAATACATTACAGTTTTAGTACTTTTACTTCATCGGCAAACAATTTATATTCTATATGTCTACTTTAATGAACAAAACTAATTAGTTTTAGACCAGTGGTTCTCAAACTAAGGGGTGCAACATTCTTATTTCAAATGGGGACCTATTTTTTATTCGCTTATTCGTTTCAGTATTTTTTTGTGAATTCAACGAGATATTAGTTTCATACCCTGGCATATCAAAAACATGAGAAAAACGCTATTGAAAATTATGATAATTTAATTAAAATCTGATTGTCACAAGAGTGCTATGGAAGAAAACAATTGAATATTTGTTTCATATTAATTGTTATTTGTTAATGAAAAAGATTCTTTGCTTTAATCAGGAGATCAGGACCGCTACTGAGTGTATGAGTTCATGGTTCGAACTACTAAGTACGCAGTAGGGTGGCGGTAACTACGGACACGTGTTTCGACCTTATTTGGTCTGATCAGTGTAGTATAACGGTTATACTAGAATCTTTGTCACTAACAATTAATATGAAACAAAACAACTAGCAATCAGATTTTAATTAAATTATCATAATTTTCAATAGCGTTTTTTTTGTGTTTTTGTTATGCAAGGGTATGAAACTAATATCTCGTTGAATTCAGAAAAAAATACTGAATCGAATAAGCAAATAAAAAAGTAGGTCCCCATTTGAAATTAGAAAGTTGCATCCCGTAGTTTGAGAACCACTAAACTAAAAAAATGCATCTTTCGATATTATCACACTCGTATTTTAATAATGCTCTTATTCCACGTTTATCGTAAATAATTATTATATGTTTTCTGTGAAAATTTCTTTTAATATCGGTTAAACAAATAGGTACCTACAAAAATGTTTCAGGACTTGAATACTGTAAGGTGATGTTTTTATTTGTTAATAAGTGCACTGAGTTTTTTTAACAGATTGAATTTTTGATAATATATTCCCATAATATTGTATGAAACTGTAAATAAGAACTTGATTTAATGAGTTTTTTGTTACCTACTGAACTAATATAAAGCAATTATTTTATAGTGAAACGACCGAAAATATATTAATTAATCAAAGAAAATTAAATATAAAACACACAGAATCTGAAGAAGGGCCAAATGTTGGTTACGAAAAACTTCGACGACGAATTGCTACAAACTTTAAAGAATTTTGGTTTTCCGTTAAATCCGAAATCATGGAAGTTCAAAAACAGGCTCAAAATAAGACGCCTGGACTTATAAAACCTCTCAATCATATATTAGATGTTGGAGCGCAGCATAAATGGTTCGTATATATTTATAATATTAGGCGCAAAGAAAACGGGTCACTTTTAATTGAATTATAATAAAATGGCTAAGGTGCGGGTACCCGGAATTTCTCGGGTAAAAGCAAGTTTTGTTTAACCTCCACCCGTAATGGTCCGAAAGAAATTTAAACAACCAACCTTAAAATCTTACTCTGAAAAAAAAGACCTACCTACATCTAAAATTTAATGAGGATCAGACAAATTGTCTAGATTATTCATTTTAAACCTACACCCCTCAAATTAAAACATAGGTACCTTAAAATATCATTTCGGTCAAAATGACCCAATTGTTAAAAACTAGCTTTTTATTACAGTTAAGTTACATCTGATTTTTCTGGTAGTTTTATTTGCTGCATAGATGGCAAAAATCCAATACAACTCTTGCAAATTTTGATTTATTAATTATTACTCCCAGTCATTCTGAAATACGGTATAGTAACCATAGCAATGTAAGATTTGATTTGAAAATATCGAAAATTACCTAATATTGTACTGTAAAAGTAATTTATAACGAAATTATTATTAGCACCTGGTGTGAAATAGTTTTACCATTCGATTGATACCTTCTCCATATTTCTACGTGGAAATGGGGACCAGGAATCTGTATAAATGTGAAATGCAATGCTAATTGCCTGTGTACACATGTGTAGTGTACCACCCGGTATATAACAATGTATAACTGAAATATTTTTTATAAATTTTACTTAGGGTCCTTTTAAAGGACATAAATAGCCTCCCTGAAGTCGATAAATATGAAGCATGGAGAATAAAAGAAGCCAATAGTTTGAGTGATTTAGTTCAACGCAGATTAAACTTTCTTCAAAATCCTTCCAATTGCACCAATGCTAGAAAATTAATTTGCAATCTTGATTCAGGAGTAAGTCATAAAAATAGTCGTTACAAAAAAAAATCTGCTGTGGTCAGCACACGACCTCTCGCCTAATTCTGGTTATTCTACTAATCTAATAAATATTTTTACTTACATTTTAATAGTTTCATGACTGTACGAAAGTTTTTCTACTCCATTTTTTCTACTCCATTTTTTTCTACTCCATTTTTTCTACTATAGGCGAAAAACCAAAAAAGGGTAACACAAATCGTGATTTTCCACCCGCCCCAAGTTAGCACATGGCCCTCGAGGTCAAAAACTCAGATTCGACATCCCAGAGTACCCCTAAATGACATGTCAAAATTTCATTAAGTTCGGAATACTTTCCAGGTAAAAGTGCCTGCCGAGTGGACTATATACTATATTAGATCACTATCATTTTGATCATGCTTTGACATTAATTTCTCTCACAAACATCAAACATCGTACACATCTCACAATCTGTGATTTAAATCACTAATGGCCATTTGCACCGCTTGCACTTAAATTTTAAGTGTCACTTAAATAAACAATAGCGAATCAAAATCAAATTGAAATAATATTGCTGTCATAAGTTCGATTCGATATTTTTCATTTAAGTTACACTTAAAATTTAAGTGGAAGCGGTGCAAATGGTCATTAATATTTAACAACTTATGTTTTTCGTGTTGTATGTCATTTCTTCTTATACTTTGTCTCAGAATTCGGAGGAGCTTATTAAATTTGCCGAATTTTTTTAACCAATCAGATTGCTCATTTCTGGGCCTTATTTGCACCCAGTAAATTAACTCCAGAGTTTACAAAATGTGACAGTTCTTTTATATTTTAGAATATCTGCGTGCAAATTGTATTAAGTTAAGGTTAACAATGGATAAACCAGGAACAAGTAGGTACTAAAAATGAAATTTCTTCGCTCAAAAACGTTTTTATTTGATTTGTAATTCAAATATTACATTGATTTGTAAGTGATTCAAATTTGCCGCCAAACTATACTTCAATTTATTTTTCCTGTATAAATGGGACTTTTATAGGTGCTCCTCCGAATTCTGAGACAAAGTATATTATTAAACCATCGTCATTCTTGTCCTATATTTCCCCAAATATTGTTTTTCAGCGATCGAATCACTTGGATTACACATACCTACACATCACATTTCTGTTTTTGTCTGTTATACGTCAACAGATTGGCGCCCTAACTATTCATTTGAATAGCTACGTGAAAATAATATTACGTTATGCTCCTTGAGTAGACGAATAAATTCTGTTAATAAATTTATGCTGTATTTTTAATAGTCAGGTCGCTTAGGGGTAAATTTCAAGATTACCATTATCTGGCGGATAAATGCATCTTTGATATAAAGATACCTCAGGGTAAGTATACTAAAAAGAGTCCTCTGAAATTTCTAAAAATTTTCATTTTACAGGACTATAAAAATGGCCGACAAATACGACAAAATATCGCTTTTAACAAAATGTATTACGTATACCATAAATTTCCTTGGGGACGGATATGAAAATAAAAATATTTTTAATAATGTAAAACAAAATTCAATTCGTTCAGTTGCGATGATATATTTTTACAATAATTACTAATTCACTAATCAAAAAATGGTTGGCCTCCTTACATTTTGTTTAAATAACTTGCAAAAGGTTTAGAAAAAGTACCCAAAATCTTAACGAACTTATTACCTTCCGCTTACCTGTAAAGGAAGGTATTGGAATCATGCAAAAAATCGGGTAGTGAATTTTTAGTGGATGAGCACGAATTAGGGTCCTTACAACTCATTTTTGATAGTTTCACGATGATGTCTGTGTGTATGTGTGTGTGTGTGTGTGGTCAAGGGTTGTTAGTCGCATAACTCAAATACGAATTACCCGAAAATTTTGATATTTGGTATTTAACATTTGTATATAAATTGGAAGAGCTCCCTAGATTTTGGTACAAATATCTTCATCGGAAGTGATATTTTTTGAAGATTGAAAAGGTTAATTGTCAAAATTGTATATAAATTTGGAAAAATATAGTATTTATTTGTAATGAGAATAAGAGGAAAAGTTATTTGCAACTTACGTTATAAAAAAATTGTCTTTATCTGGTAGCATTAAAGAACTGCAGTAAAATTTAAAAAATAAATTTATCAAATAAAACGTTGATATCTTGTAATCCATGATCGGTTGATTTTTGTTTCTGCGTAAAAAATATTGACAGGTGAGACGGGTGACAAGTTGGCATACTAGCGCTGTTTTTCACTGGCTGTATTAGTCATAAGTAAGATATTAAATGTAGTAATTGAACGGAGGATGGCTTCAACACAGAAGAGTTTTCCTGTGAATTAATCTTTATATTCGGGTGATGCAAATTTCTGTGTTTGAATATTTTAGATTTGTATTTGTATATTTTAAATGGGCACCGGATTGCACGTATACATTTCTGTTTAAAGTCTAGATATGGCGGAAGGTTGTGTGATGGCCACGTCAGATTTTTTTTAGAGGTTTATAGGAAATATTAATACAAGTTCTATGAATGTTTCATTTTTTTTTTAGAATCTCAATAGCGTTTAATAAAGGCACTCTGTATAAATTTCAGCCTCTCATCATCATTTTAATATATGGTCACCAACCTCCTTAAGCACACTACACTCAGGTGCGGATTCAGGGGGGTCATATTTTGTCATATATGCTGGTCATTTTAGATGTAGTGCTGTAAAATGAAATTTTTTAGAAATTTCAGAGAGCTCCTAGGCTAACTTTTTTAAAGGTATCTTCATTTCTTCATATCAATGTTTTGCTTTTATCCGCCAGGTAACGGTAATTTCATTAAGCGACCCGGACTATAACGACAAGAAGATATCGAAGCCGGGCATTTCGATGACTCGCCCTGTGTATATACGGGCTGAGTTTATTATCTTGAGACAACGATATATCTCAAAAATTACGCATTGGATTAAAAATCGGAAAATATACTTGTTCAAAATTTTTAAAAAGCTATCCAACGATACCTCCTACTTCACCTCCAGGGGCGCGGCGAGGAACAACTTTTAAATTTTAAATAGGAATTCTATGTAACACTTTGTCCTTGCGTGATAGAAAGCGCTGTAATCGACGAAAATCGATAGGAAATAAACGGTATTATATCGAGAAAAATGCATTGGAACAAAAAAATAAAAACAGACTTGTTCAATAATTTTTAAAATTGACTCCCCCCTCCACTCCTCGTCAACATCACCGAGATTGGTATTGCCGGAGATATTTTCAAACCTTCATGCTATCAGTTTTCGTCGATTACAGCGCCATCTATAATGAAACGAAAAAAAAGGTAAATACAATGTAGCCCATTTTACATTAGCAAGAGTTACGCTCCACTGCAATAATCAATTCTCATTTTTAATGAGTTGTTCCAGAAAATTGCAGAAGACATTTTTTCATAAGTATTACACTGAGCAACATGCAATTACTTAATTAATGTAGCATTTATCAACAAATTTTCCAATATTTTGTTACTATGTTATGTCAACTTAATGTCGTAGATATTGAAGTTTTAATAAAAAAGTTTATTAGGTAAAAAAAATTATAAACTCTTACAATATTATTCAAAATTATTGTTGTTTTTCCAGAAATATGGATTGAATGGCATTATAACCACTAACGCACTAACTTTCATATACAAAGTAATCTTTTTGTCGTTCATGTTCAGTTGGTAGCATCATAACGAACTAAAAATAACTAGAAATAACTGTGAATTGCCTGCAACCCCTGCAAGCCTTACAAATATTAGAACATGTTCTATTCCATGCAACCTTCGTTATTATTCAAGCCCTGGAAATGCAGGCCGGTTGCTAACAGTTTTTTTTGCAAATTTTTGCCGCAAATGCCCAAATGGCGCTTTTAAGGGACCCGGTTCCGGTTATTAATAAAACAATTGCCGGCCACGATGGCCGCGCGGACTAACGTGCTGAAACACTGTGGTCCGATCGGCTGGCGAGGTCGTGGGTTCGAATCCCACTGAAGAGCATGGACGTTGTGATTGTTAAAAAACATTTGATATATAATATGTATAATAATCGAATTCACAATGTTACTGGCTGATAGTCACTGAAACTAAAGCCATAGGGGTTTCCCCTTTAAAAAAAAAAAATAATAATAAAACAATTTTAATATTAAATTGAAATATGTGTATAATAATAATGCATGATGTGACAGATTATTTTCTGTTTTAACGTATTTCACAGATAACTTAATTCTGAATTCACACTTCCGGTCGTGGACCGGATTCCTTAAAAGCGCCCTCAATCCACCAAATTTTGCATTCAACTGTCCCTAGCAACGAAAATTGTATTTCCAGGCCTTGAATAATAACGTAGGCGATGATTACACTCATGCAATATTGAAGCAATTTGTCAAAAGTTGCACTTGCATCTGCAGTATTGCTCAATGTAAAATGGACTTTACGTATTCTTTCCCGTAGAATCCGAATCTGCAATAAAAATGGGGGTTCCTAATTAAGATTTCAAAGTTGTATCCGCACCGCTTACTAGGGGTGGGGCAGGGGGTCAGCAATGGTATCGCCAGATAGATATAAAAAAAAATTTAATTACGTATTTGTCCGTTTCTTAATCCGATGCGTAGTTTTTGAGATGTTTCGTTGTCTCAAGTCTCAAGATAATAAACTCACCATGATTTTCCATTTTTTCTAAATCTCTGACACATAACACTTTGTCACCACCTATTTTTTGAAAGAGGATGGTTTAATTGACGTGTATACCCATTTTCACACTTTAATCACAAAATGCATAGTTTTGTACTATAACCACCGAACTATAATAATAATAATATACTATTGTCAGGAATGACTTCAAACTAAGTTCATATTTATAGATTTCGTACCGTACAAATAATAATAGAATACCATTTTTTAGGGATGTGGTTTTGGTTGTACACTCCATCACGTGGTGAACTGTTTACTGGTAGCCTATGGCACTGAACGAACACTGATACTTAAATCTAAGGGCTGGAGATACCACAAAGCCGGTTGGGAAGACTTGTTTAAACCATTGAGCGACACTTGTACCGATCCAGTTGGCAGATCCCAAAGCAGTTGGCCTGGTACGCTCAAATCTTATTCAGACTTGAATTACACTGTTTTGTTGAAGAATCCAAAGAAGAACTAAAGTTACATGTTTATATAATTTTGTATTTTACAATAGAGATCATTAACTTAAACCGCGTCGTCAATCAGATGGACTTTTAGATAAATTTGAATAAATCCCAGCCGCGTTGTCTCAATAAAATTTTTTATCAAAAAGTAATGAATTAGGTAATATTCTTTATCTTAATTGTTTCTAAATCAAACAATTTTTTAATGTAGAACAAAATATTTATTAAAATGTACCTATGCATTTCACTTAAAACAGTTTCTGAAATAAAAAATATAATGAAGTTCGTAAGTCAAAAATAGCCACTGTAATTAAATGCGTGTGATATTAAATGTTTAATTCAACAAACTACCGGTAGAAATTAATTGAAAATATACTAAATATAATTATTATCCTTTTAGGATAGAAAGCTTGAGAAACTAAGATAAATATGATACTTACTTGGAGAATAGTCTTCTTCACCAAAGGGCAGAGATATCTCGGGATAAACAAAAATTACACTATTTCTCGATGTTCTCTAAAAGAAAATCTTTAATTTTCGATTTTAGTTTAGGTCCTAGAAAACTTTTAAGATAATGTATCTAATATTCAAGGAATCGGGTTCTGTAAACCGGCAGTCGAGATTTTGAACAGTTCAGGAATGACAATTAATTAAATACAAAATTTCTAATATTTCTAAATTTTCTTTTGAAAAATATGTTACAATTGTGGCTAAATTAGAGCCTTAAAATTTAAAAAATATTTTTTCTTTTACAAAAATGATCTAGAAATTAATATTTGCAAAACTGTTTTGCGTGCCAACACAAAATTAAAATTGATAGCAACTTCTTAAATATATTTGCACGATTTTCTCGAAAACTGTATTACTTAATAATAATAATAATAATAATAATATATTAATAATAATAAATTTATTGCCCAACAGAGGTCCAATTACATTGCAAAATATAATAAAATAATAAATAAGTAGTATACAACTTACGTGAAAATTGTTAAGAACCTCTTTTATAGAGAATTTCATGCTCTACATTTCAGTATATAGGTAAGTTTGTCTCGTAATGTTAACCATTTACGAGATAAACGTATAAAAGGAAAAACATCGCAAGTTAATAAACAATGTAATTAGTTCTCGTGTACCACTCGAGCTAATTAAGACGTTGTTGGAAAGCACTAAAAAAAATTCCGGAAAGAATTAATGCACATGTGATATTATAAATGATACTTTCTTGACCAAAAAATATATGTATACTTTGATTTGTCGCACATTAATATTATTGTGAAATACATCAATGTGAATATTTTCGCATATTTTTGGCCGCCATCTTGAATTACACAACTTGCTCAAGGATGCCAGAGTGGCATCAATCGGATTTGAAATCTACATTATATAAGCTACCAAAATCGCTAAGTAAAATTAATCATACTTCAAAACACACTTTTGTCGTTGGCATCCGGACTATTCTAAAATGTTTTACGTTTGCGAACACATGACAACAATGAAAACATACGCCGAATCTTCTGTAATATTTTACTGGTATGTTAATAAGTTAAAAATGAGTTTACTGGAAACACACCATGAATGTAACGTAAACTCCGTGGCAATATTAAATTAATACTGTGTTTGTGCCATTAAGTCACTCTAGAGACATAACTCAAAGAGGTTCAAATCCTGAAATATTTAATAATAATACATACATACTGATAAAAAGAAATGTAATTTAATTACATAATAATTGTAACTTTATTTTTAGGAAAATCAGACACTCAAGTAATTACATTACCGCTCACATATTCAATGTCACCGCGGTCACCATATCTGCCTCTAGCAATCCCAGAAGACCTAGCGCCAAGATTGATCCGACTACACAGCGATCCATTCCTGTGGTGGGTGGGTCAATTATTAAAATATCTGTTGAGGCCACAACCTGACACTTCGAAATTCATTAATGAATCCATTTCTAAAATGGGATTTAAGCGCCCTTATGTTGGGTGAGTTCCTGATTTTCTTTTATAACAAAACATTTGTTTTTACTTCCTTGTACGGAAGTAATAAGGAAGTATTGTAATCGCGAAAAATTTCGGTTTTCAGATTTTGATGGAAATATTCGTTTTGACCCTTTCTGAATCCATTATGACTAGTATGTCGCATAACTCAAATACGGTTAGACGTAGAAAGTTGAAATTTTGTATTTAGGACTATTATAGCATCTAGTTGTGCACCTCCTATTTTTGGTTTCAATCTATAAACCGGAAGTAGTACTTTTTTCAAATAGTTCGATAAATATTTAATTTAAGAAAATTTTTTTTATTTGAAATGAAAGATTATGTGATTATTACCTACAATCGGTATTTTATAAATATTTTTGTATCTGGTATCATTTAAGAATAATTAAAGTATATATTTATAATTTAGTATTTCGGTATCTTGTAGTCCATGATCGATTAACATTTGTTACTACGTAAAATTTAAATGATTATGACATGACAGTGACAATAGTATAATATGCTTTATATCCTCTTCTGCAGTTTAAATAAAATGATTAAAATATATTTGTGAGTATAGTAGCAGTAGTAATAGTACTTATATATTAATATTTGTGTATAATAAGTTAAAAGAATAAATATATATAATAATATATATATATATATATATATATATATATATATATATATATATATATATATATATATATATATATATATATATATATATATATTATTCTACATTTTAGTTATTAAGAAAAGTATGAACAGTTTAATAGGCGTACAAGGAAGTCATGTGGTGTCCACGTCAGATTTTTTTGTTTAATATTTATATATTTTTTCCGTTTTACAAGCGGTAGTTAACCAACAACTAATAGTAATCTGTGGATTTCGATAACTACTACCTATTCTATTAGTTAAGGCTTCTGCATAAATTTAAATAACGTAGGTGGTTTAAAAGTGACAAACGTCAATGTTAAAGTGACCGTTGTCCATGTCAACGTGACAGCTGTCAATGTCAAAGTGAGAGCAGTCATTGAGTGACGTTTAAAATTCAAGATTTTAATTGCATTTTTCATAAGTTATAGACATAATAGGAGCAATATGTAAATTAAATTGAGTAATAATATTAAAAGCGCAAATGATTACTGATCGTATAAAGCATATTAACGAACTATAACTAACTTTTTACATTCCGCTTACCTGTAAAGGAAGGTAAGTATTGGAATCATGCAAAAAATCGGGTAGTGAGTTTTTAGTGGATGAGCACGAATTAGGGTCCTTACAATTCATTTTTGATAGTTTCCCGATGATGTCTGTATGTATGTATGTGTGTGTGTATGTGTGTGGTCCGGGCCGATGCCGTCTGTCGGATAACTCAAATACGAATTACCCAAAAATTTTGATATTTGGTATTTTACAATTGTATACGAATAGGAAGAGCTCATTAGATTTTGGTACAAATATCTTCACCGGAAGTGATATTTTTTGAAGATTAAGTGTCAAAAATTTCTATAAATTTGGATAAATATAGTATTTATTTGTAATAAGAATAAGAGGAAAAGTTATATGCAATTTACGTTATAAAAAAATTGTCTTTATCTGGTAGCATTAAAGAACTGCATTAAAATTTAAAAAATAAATTTATCAAATAAAACGTTGAAATCTTGTAATCCATGTTCGGTTGATTTTTACCTTCCGCTTACCTGTAAAGGAAGGTATTGGAATCATGCAAAAAATCGGGTAGTGAGTTTTTAGTGGATAAGCACGAATTAGGGTCCTTACAACTCATTTTTGATAGTTTCCCAATGATGTCTGTATGTATGTGTGTGTGTGTGTGTGTGTGTGTGTGTGTGTGTGTGTGTGTGTGTGTGTGTGTGTGTGTGTGTGTGTGTGTGTGTGTGTGTGTGTGTGTGTGTGTGTGTGTGTGTGTGTGTGTGTGTGTGTGTGTGTGTGTGTGTGTGTGTGTGTATGTGTGTGGTCCGGGCCGATGCCGTCTGTTGGATAACTCAAATACGAATTACCCAAAAATTTTGATATTTGGTATTTTACAATTGTATACGAATAGGAAGAGCTCATTAGATTTTGGTACAAATATCTTCACCGGAAGTGATATTTTTTGAAGATTGAAAAGATTAAGTGTTAAAAATTTCTATAACTTTGGATAAATATAGTATTTATTTGTAATAAGAATAAGAGGAAAAGTTATTTGCAATTTACGTTATAAAAAAATTGTCTTTATCTGGTAGCATTAAAGAACTGCATTAAAATTTAAAAAATAAATTTATCAAATAAAACGTTGAAATCTTGTAATCCATGTTCGGTTGATTTTTGTTTCTGCATAAAAAATATTGACAGATGAGACGGGTGTCAAGTTGGCATACTAGAGCTATATAAGTCATAAGTAAGCTATTAAATGTAGTAACTGAACGGAGGATTGCTTCAACACAGAAGAGTTTTCGTGTGAATGAATCTTTTGATTCAGGTAATACTAATTTCTGTGTTTGAATATTTTAGATTTTTATTTGTATATTTTAAATGGGCACCGGATTGTAAGTATACATTTCTGTTTAAAGTCTAGATATGGCGGAAGGTTGTGTGATGGCCACGTCAGATTTTTGTTTTTGCGAAAAAAATATTGACAGATGAGACGGGTGACAAGTTGGCATACTAGCACTATATACACAGAAGAGTTTTCGTGTGAATGAATCTTTTGATTCAGGTGATACTAATTTCTGTGTTTGAATATTTTAGATTTTTATTTGTATATTTTAAATGGGCACCAGATTGTACGTATACATTTCTGTTTAAAGTCTAGATATGGCGGAAGGTTGTGTGATGGCCACGTCAGATTTTTTTGTAAAAAACTTAAAAATAAAATTTCTGTCGAAAATTCGTACGCGTTCTCAAGTTATCGTAATAGTAATTAATTATATTTTCCGTTTGATCTTTTATTAATGAGTACCTATCATTACTGTAAAAAAATTATACATTAATGACCTCTATTAATGCATGGTTTTTATTAATCAACGATTTTTTCGAATGCGTTTAGCACAAGTAATATAGTATATTAGCTAGCACTAAGTTGTAGAAAAACGCTTAACAATTAAACGAGATGATTACAACAGTTTTAGCTAAATAATATTCACGCAAAACCGATGCTCAGCAGTACCAAACTATACTAACCTAACATATTTGTCATGGAATAAAATTAGATTTTCTACAAATTTAAAAGATATGATCAACAGATCAACGAAAAAATATTGTAACTAACTCATGTGTTAAAAGGCGATTAATAATCTCGACAATAGAGTACTTGCAACAAGGTCACAAACAGTCACAAACTAAGCGCGCGAACCTGTTTGTGGACAACCCAACAAAATTTTAACATGGAGTCTTATGGAGTATTCATGTTTACTTTTGTAAAAATATCTTTTATTCGCATTCTACGTTGTTTTAAAAAAAGAAAACATATGAAGTTGATTAAGGTAAGTTCATATATTATACTGGTTACTTAAAATTATCCTAAATATAAAGCACTTTTAAAATATCGTATGTTAAAAGTGTGGTATTGAACTGTTGTCATAATAAAAACAGTTTATAAAACTGTAATATAGGTACCCGTTATATTTTGTATATTTTCTTACACTTTAAGAAATGTTTTAAGTTTATTAATTTAACAATTAATGAAAATCCATGCACTTGATGATACAAAACCAACTTAACCTATACATTTAATGTGTTAGTAATACAAGTTTCATTTAAAATATGCTTGTTTTATATGTATTTATTTAATACAAATATATTATACATACACTTACCTTTCTTGAAAAGTATACAATATAAATGAAACATGCAATTAATGCTGGAAAAACACAAAAATAACTCATAAGAACCAAAACCGCCATAAGACACAATGTTAACCTGAACAGCAGTTGTCCACAAACAGAATCCCGCCAAATCCGAAACATTGGCCACGCCTCCTGCAAGTACTCTATTACGCGTTCGCTTCTCTCACGCGTTAAAATGTCCCAATTATTAATTACCCTCATTAACACAATACTTAGTTAGATAATTATTTAATTATAATATTTTTAGGTTCTGTTAATAATGGATTATTCCGGCGTGAACAGATATATAGCAATATTATAGTCCAAGCAAAAGGTAGTTTTACCTGGAAAAAATTCAAGAAGTTTTGTAAATTTGCAGGAAAGTGTAGTTTCATATCCCGAATAATATACTAAATTGGCGACCTTAGGGGGCCGCCGCCATATTTAAAAAATGGTCGCCATTTTTTGTTTTTAGCGTTTATGTCGTAAATAGTATATATTTCAAGAAAAGTTTTTATTGAAAAAAGATTAATTTATTACCTGAACGAAGACATTGTATTTATACATAAAAGCATAGAACTATACCCAAACAAATAATTTATTTTACGTCACTCGGGGACGGAAAGCAGTGTTTTCCTCTTGCTATGCAATTTAAAGGTTGTGAGTGTGTTTTTTTGTGCTCGTCTAAAAAAATAGCGTTCATGAATCGTTTGAAAGTAAATATCATATTCCTCGTGTGTTGCCTCAGTCGGTTGCACCTCGTTCGTCATACTTAACACTCGGACGATATTTTTCACTTTCGAATCTCGTTATGAAATGTACTATTTCTAGCTGAACTTAGGGTATTATATACTTGGTACATAATTGTGATATCACTTCTTTCGTATCTATAATTTAATTTACTATTGCGATACATTTGTGATGTTTTTGTGGCGATACTTTCGTACTACAGTCTCGATTTGCCAGGCAAAATATTAGCAATCGCTGAATTTGTGGTTTCTGATAAAATCGGCGCTGGGCCACTAAATTCAAATTCACTATCATTCAATATTAACATGACAAGAACCACGTTACGTACCTAATTTTAACGCAGTAATTTCGGTTAAGAAAAAGCAGATGAAACTGCGAATGCAGTCTGTTTTGCACTCACGCATTTTATTAGTTCAAAATTTGGAGCGAACTTAAAGCAAGTATTTTTGTTAATTATATAATCTACAGGTTGATTTGGTTTCCAGTGTCCAGCTGATATTCCGTAAACTAATAACAATTGAGAAATTTTTTTATGTGAACTTATTTAGTATTATGTACCTACCTATTCTATATTATACCTAGCAAAGAAAAAAATTTCGTAGAGTACTTTTGATGTGCAATTTTTTTCTTTTTTTAAATGGAAAAATAAACAAAAATGTATACTTAGATTAAAAATTTTTTTTTTGTTATGCTAATTCAAAACAACAAAACAACAATGTTTTATGTGAATAGATCTTAAAAAAAGAGAAGGAGACAAATTTTCACTTCTTTCTTTTAGAATTTATTTTAATTATTATTTCGATATTTAAGAGTTTTGAGTTGATTTTTTGGTGATAAATAAAATCGAAATTTAAAATTTTATACGTTCTTGAATTCAGAAAAATATGATCTTTGCGAAAAAAAAATTGCACATCAGAAGTGCATTAAGAAAAAAATATTTGTTTCTTGCTATAATACAGAATACATAATACTGAATAAGTTCACATGAAAAAAAATCTCAATTGTCATTAGTTTACGAAATATCAGCTGGACACTGGAAACCTAACTATTCATAGAATAATGAAGTACCTACTTAAATGTAACTATAAAATTCAAAACAAGATAGTATAAGCAGTAATGCAAGTAATGTTAACGGAAATAAAAATGTTTGTTGGTTTAAATCCACCTCTCATCTCCACCAATGAGATTCAGGGATATCATCGCCATATCTTACTCAACGCTTTTTTCTTAACTGAAATGAGGTATACCAATCATATTTTTAGTGATTTAAGGCCAAACAAAAAATCTCGAAAATTAGACGGAATAATATTGACTATTTCCCTCATTCATTTTAACCGATTAAAATGCACTATTTTCCACAAAAACCATAGAAACTATCTAAATAACTATTCCAGTGCATATTTTTGAATATTGACATAGTATTCGTATATACAGTATACACCGTAACCATGGCACAACAAAAAATAATAAATTTTTGTTTATTTTTCTCCAAATTATTGTCAAAATATTTAAGATGAATTTAAAAATTATGCTAATAAATAAAATTGTGTTATTTAGAATTGTTAAATTTGTTTTATTGATGAAATAGTCAATGCGTATACCACTCGATCATCAAAAATAATAGAAAATACTTTTGCCTCCTGGTTCGACGTATTTCCACAAAACACCTCTCGACTTCCGGTCTCGAGTTGTTTCTATGGAAATACGTCTCATCAGTCGACAGTATTTTCAATTATTTTCGAAGCTCTTGTGGTGTAATAACTGAAAATAGAAAATTATTGAAATAATCGCTTTGCTATAATGTTTCAGGGTTCAAATAAGAAGAACAGACAAATTAAAAAGAGAAGCCAGTTTCCATGATTTAGACGAGTATATGGTTGCAGTTGAGGAATATTACAACCAGTTAGATTTAACGCAGGGTACAACAACTGAAAGAAGAATTTACTTAGCGTCAGATGATCCAACAGTTTTTACTGAAATGAAAAAGAAATACCCACAGTATAAAGTGTTAGGAAATCAAACGATTGCTAAGACAGCAGCGGTCTCTGCCAGATATTCCAACGTCTCATCCGTACGAGGAATTATTTTAGACATTCATTTGCTGTCTATTAGCGATTATTTAGTGTGCACTTTTTCTTCAAACGTAAGCAAAATGTAATTTTGTATTTTTTAAAAATATTTACTTCTGTAAGTAATCATAGATTTTTTTTTCTGATAGTATATAGTATATATTAATATATAAACATATATACCGGGTGTCCTAGACCACCCGTGCCACTCTTTTATAATCCAGGAGCTGCACACTTTTCAACGAAACGCTATGAAACCTTACTAAGTTTGATGTGCTCTATCTAATAGTGCCAAAATTTCGCCCCCCAACCCCTCCACCCAGTGCCGGATTAACCCATGGGCATTGTGGGCAGCTGCCCAGGGCCCCGACGTTCAGGGGCCCCGGAAGAACAAAACTAATTTTAATATAACAATAACATTATTTCAATTAGTTTTAACTTCTTCCCAATTTATGAAGTCAATAGTATTTTTTCATGGATTAATAGACGAAACGATACAGTTTAAATTGTGCAAAAAACTAGGAATTATTAAAAAATTTTGATAAAAACCTCTTGAATCAGTATTTTAATAAATAGAAACCAGAAAATGTTTTGATAAGTACGAGTAATATTTTCGATGTCCCGATATTGGTAAGAGTTATTTTTATTATGACGATTTATTATGTACCCAAGGGCGGCGATTTAACGGGTTTAACGGGGCTCATGTACCTATGCAAGTCTATTTAATGCAAATTAAATCTGAAAACAGATTTATATTCAATATAATGAAAAACTACTAAGGCATATAAAATCATATAATAATTTTTAAATTTTGTTTTATTTTAATTCATAACACAAAATTTTATTCGATTCCTCGAGACTCGATCTTAGAGATGGTGTTTTTCATCTCAAAATTCTTAAATTTTAAGATACCTATACTTAACCTTAAATTAAACAAAATTTTCGCCTGCGGCGCCTTTCTTTCACCCTCTCTGAATATATCACAGGGATTTGCCCTTAAGCCACGCAAAAAAAATTAAATCACCGCCCCTATTTTGTAGGTACTTTTTATTTTGTTACCAAATGTATATTACTTATGTTATTTATACAGGGTGTTCATTTTAAGTGGCGCACCATTGCTATCTCGAGAAGTATAAGAGCTACGAAGTTGGTTAAATTAGTAAACAATTTCTATTTTATATGACTACTTTAATGAACGAAAGAAATTTGTTTTTAGATCAGTGGTTCTCAAACTACGGGGCGCAACTTTCTTATTTTAAATGGGGACATATTTTTTTTATTCGCTTATTCGATTCAGTATTTTTTTCTGAATTCAACGAGATATTAGTTTCATACCCTGGCATAACAAAAACATGAGAAAAACGCTATTGAAAATTATGATAATTTAATTAAAATCTGGGTGTTACAAGAGTGCTATGGAAGAAAACAATTGAATATTTGTTTCATATTAATTGTTATTTGATAATGAAAAAGATTCTTTGATTTTAATCAATAGATCAGGACCGCTACTGAGTGTATGAGTTCAAGGTACTAAGTACTCAGTAGGGTATAAGGTGGCGGTAACTACGAACACGTGTTTCGCCCTTATTTGGTCTGATCAGTGTAGTATACTAGAATCTTTTTTACTAACAATTAATATAAAACAAAATATTCAATTGTTTTCTTGCATAACACTAACTAACAATCAGATTTTAATTAAATTATTATAATTTTCAATAGCGTTTTTCATATGTTTTTGTTATGTAAGGGTATAAAACTAATATCTCGTTGAATTCAGAAAAACATACTGAATCGAATAAGCAATTAAAAAAAATAGGTCCCCATTTGAAATAAGAACGTTGCACCCCGTAGTTTGAGAACCACTGGTATAATTTTTTTTTTCTTTCGTTCATTAAAGTAGTCATATGAAATAGAAATTGTTTGCTAATTTAACCAACTTCGTAGCTCTTATAGTTCTCGAGTTAGCAATGGTGCGCCACTTAAAATGAACACCCTGTATATTTCTTTATTTTACATTTTATTTGTTTTAATAACAAAAATAATCCCTGCAAAAAAACGAATAACCATAATAGAAGAGGAGGGCCCCAAAATCATTACTGCCCAGGGCCCCATAAATCATTAATCCGGCTCTCTCCACCTGGGGGGCAGAAGTGGCAACTTTTAAATTTCAAATGACAACCCCAATTTTTTTGCATTTTAGGATTCCCTGACAAATTCTGTGTATATAATACTGAAACCAGATTTAATGTAAAAACTGAATATCGTTGCTAAATAATGATAATAATACCTTGACATTATTTTATTTAAATTTATAATTTTATTTAAATTTATAATTTTGTTTAAATTTATAATTTTATTTAAATTTATAATTTTTTCCTTTGTTTATTTATGTGTAACGAGTCGTACAATGAAATCCAGCATTTGGGTATCGACCCCTCCTTAAATGTTTGAATATGTTACACTTGTTATAAATCTGATTGTATAATTTGGATTCTAAAGCTGCATTCAGACCGACCCACTTATAAGTGAAATATTTACAATTATAAGTATAAATCAAATGGACCATACATACCTACCAAATTAGTGGGTGAACACCAATTGGAAAAATTTAGAACTAATAAAAATATTTAAATTTAAATACATAATAATTGTTTATTATGTACAATTTGTTGTGTGATTTTTACAATTTGCATATTAAAATATTTTTTTATCTTATAATATCCGCTATGCTCGTTAAATTATTAGGTTAGAAACGGCCTACGGTTTGGAATCTGTTTGATATTTCATATTTGTTTTCTTGATTCTTTTTTACACTGTAATATTGTTCTGGGATTATCCTGTATTATTGCAGTATACATAAATTATTATTATTATTAAAAGAAAATGGATTTCCATACACATGTAAATTAAAAAGTAGAATTTATATGCTTTTAAATATGTTTACATATTCAGTAATATTATTTTACAACACAAGCATACCATATTTTCATTAATTACTATTTATAATAATTTAATTAAATTAATATCTATTTTGTATGTCATTAATAAAACGCAGCTTTTATCTATGCAAGTGACAGTTCGATGATAAAGATCACATGATATACCTATCGCACTGTTCACTTAGTGGACTGATTGGAAAAGATAGAACTTTGGGAGGTTTTCAGATTACACTTATAAGTGAAATTGGAATTTTGACGAAGCGAATGCTGAGCGCTGGTTGGTCAATTAGGCACTTATACTTATAAGTGGGTCGGTCTGAATGCAGCTTTAAGATTCTAAATTTTATTGCAGGTATGTCGTCTGGCATATGAAATCATGCAAAAATTTTACCCAGATGGCTCGTCACGTTTCCATTCTTTAGATACCATTTATTATTACGCCGGGGGCAACTCTCATCAACACAAGCAGGTCGCCGTCATAGGCCACAAGCCAGAGCGTCAACATGAAATTGAACTGAATGTTGGTGACCAAGTTGTCATACAGAATAATCAGTGGGACGGTTACAGTAAGGGTACAAATTTACGCACAAATAAGGTTGGATTATATCCGGGATTTAAAGTTGAAAATAAACCAGAAGTGGTGAAATTTCCTACGTATCCGGAAGTTCCTCTTACACTCGAAACTTCAGATGATGGGTAATGTGGTGTACAAGAATGCATTTCTAGGTTTTGTGTGAAAATAGCATGTACGACTAATGTCGTCAAATGGTACGCAAAAAAGGGAAAGTTTTGATATTCACAGTCATCCTAGATCAAAACAGAGCCTGAGATCATAATCGAACGAATAAAGATGAAAATTGGTATAGGTACATATTTGTTGAAGGATCCTTTTTAATTTGGTAAAGTAAAAGTTGTCAGGGCCATGAGGAACCGCCGCCATCTTGAAAAATATGTCACTGTTTGCAGATTTTTACTAATATCTCGTAAAGAACGAATGAAATAAAAATTCTGTCTTAAAAATGTTGTAGAGCTTGAAATTCTGAGTAAAATAAGTACCCACATTTTACATTTTTTTGAAAATTAGGCTTACAACTCAAAGTTTACAACTGTTTTAATCAACTCTAATTTCTGACTGGACAAAGATATTTACTTCCGGTTTCCGGCATTAGATTCCTAATACATTTTTCTATAAAATGTATTATTTTTATAAAAATTTAGGGCTTTGGTTAAGGCCGAAATATAATGTTTTGTTTCGGAGGGGAAGCAGTGAAATTGTAATTTTTTCTTTGATTACTGTTTTTAATCAACTCTAATTTCTGACTGGACAAAGATATTTACTTCCGGTTTCCGGCATTAGATTCCTAATACATATAGATGTAGATATCTTTGTCCAGTCAGAAATTAGAGTTGATTAAAAACAGTAAACAAAAAACTTGGTCCGTTCTGGCTGCAAAACTTTGAAATAGAGTTGTAAGCCTAATTTTCAATAAAAATGTAAATTGTGGGTACTAATTTTACTCAGAATTTCAAGCTCTACAACATTTTTAAGACATAATTTTGATTTCATTCGTTGTTTACGAGATATTAGTAAAAATCTGCAAAAAGGGACATATTTTTCAAGATGGCGGTGGTTCCTCATGGTCCTGACAACTTTTACTTTACCAAATTACAAAGGACCCTTCAACAAATATGTATGCCAATTTTCATCTTTATCCGGTCGATTATGACCTCAAATGCCAGAATGACTAATAATTATGTTTTTTGGGTCGCTGAACACGAATGTCAATTTTTTCCTTCAGTTTTTACATCACGCCTCATATTCTATAAAATAGGTACTGTGACTGGTCAAAATATTCGAGTGTGAGTTTTTATTTATTTGTTCAGAAGTTACAAGTCATTAAACTCAAAAAAATATGAAAAAGCTAAAATGTCTCAATTTTCTCTCGAAAAAATTTTTAAAATGTTTGCTAAATTGAGGCTCTTAAGAAATTTTAAAATAAACTATCTTAGATAATTGTTCGCAGAATTTAATAAAAGAAACTGCAAGTCTAATTTTTTTAGAAGTTATAGGTCATTAAACACAAAAAATACAAAAAAGCAATACTTTCTCAATCTCTTTACAAAATAGCAGCGCTTTCGCGGCTGAATCGTTGATTTGACAAAAAAACCTTCATTACATAAAATGTATGTCATTTTATTTTCCTTAGTTTTGTATATAGTCATTTTTTACAAAAAATTTCCAAGTTATTTTGAAAAAACTGAAAATAACCCGTTTTTTTAGCCATTTTTGCTCATAACCAGTGTTGTGACAGATCATTTTAAAATGGATCTAGATCAAGATCAAGATCTTCTCGTATAATATGATCTAGATCAGATCATAGATCAATTTTTATGATAGGATCTTTTTTTTAGATCAGATCAATAATTAGTGATCTTTTTTTCTTTAGATCGTAAAAAGATCAATATTAAACAAAATATTTAATTGTTGTATTACATTACACACAAAAAAGAAAAAAATACACAATATTCAAGCGATTTAATCTATAGTTTAAAATTAAAATATTAAAAATAGTAAACATTTACTCTTTTAAATTTTCAATTTCATGCTTTAACTTGCATATAGCGTAGAAAAAAATCTAAAAATATGATCTTATTTTAAGATCATAGATCATATTTATTTGATCTAGATCAAACTCAAGATCCTTAAAAATAAAATGATCTAGATCAGATCAAAGATCACGTAAATTGAGCTAGATCAGCGATCTAGATCAGTCACAACACTGCTCATAACTCACTTTGCGGCAGACACATGTTGGAAAAATTTGAAATTCGTGTTCAGCGACCAAAAAAACATACTTATACAGAATTTCAAAACTCCCCAAAACTTTTCCTATTTTCGCTTTAACATACATGCCGGCGGGCTTAATAGTCCAGGCAACGAAGGAAAAATAGCGGAAATAATTCATGTAGAAGCCAATTTTGACACAGTTGTAGGGGAAGGTGTCCTTAACAACATACTAAAAGTACGGAGGGGTGGCGGTGGAGCTAAGGCTGGGGGAGGTCTCTAAAGGTTCCTTTTTAAGATTGTCGTTAATAATTCGAAAACTACTGCCTCTAGCGAAAAAATGTTCATAGTAAATTAACCTACATAAAATATATAGTGATCTTACATAAAAATGCCTGAGGAATCCAATTCCGCAAACCGGAAGTCAATATCTTTATCCGTTCAGAAAATAGAATTGATTAAACATAAGAAACAATAAAAATTCTAAAATTTAATAATTTTCTCATGGAGCAAATCATTAAATTTCGGCTTATGAAAAGCACTTTAAAAAAATTAATACCTTGTATATAAATAAAAATGTAGACATTTTTATGTAAGATACATCTTACTATTTTTAAAGGCCTCTAATAATCCGAAATTTAATTATTTTCTCCGAGAGAAAATTGTAATTTTTAGAATTTTAAAAGTTTCTTGTGTTTTATTAAAGGCCTTTAAAAAATAGTACAATTGATCTTACATAAAAATATCTGAGGTATCCAATGCCGAAAACCGGAAGTCGATATCTTGATCCGTTCAGAAATTAAAGTTGAATTTTAGAATTTTTATAGTTTCTTGTGTTAATCAATTCTATTTTCTGAACGGATAAAGATATCGTTCTTTTATAAGCCGAAATTTAATGATTTTCTCCAAGAGAAAATTATAAAATTTTAGAATTCTTATTGTTTCTTGTGTTTAATCAATTCCAGTTTCTGAACGGATAAAGATATCGACTTCCGGTTTGCGGTATTGGATACCTCAGATATTTTTATGTAAGATCAATTGTACTATTTTTTAAAGGCCTTTAATAAAACACAAGAAACTTTTAAAATTCTAAAAATTACAATTTTCTCTCGGAGAAAATAATTAAATTTCGGATTATTAGAGGCCTTTAAAAATAGTAAAATGTATCTTACATAAAAATGTCTAAGGAATCTAATACTAATCTAACATTTTCGCTAGAGGCAGTAGTTTTCGAGTTATTAACAAAAAACTGAAAAAAGAGACCTTTAGAGACCTCCCCCACCGTTAGCTCCACCCACACCCCACAGTACTTTTAGTATGTTGTTAAGGACACCTTCCCCTACAACTGTGTCAAAATTGGCTTCTACATCTTCTTTTTTGGTCTTCGTTGCCTGGACTAAAAGACGATTCACCCTTAATAACTTGGAAACGGATTGTGATAGCTGATAGGCATACCCAGTTTGCACTATACCGGGTGTAGAATTTTTTTCTGACCTATAGAAAATACAATGTTAAAATTTTAATTTCGTTCTAAGTTTTTACCTATTGTTTAAAGAGCCAAACTGTAAATACAAAAGATGTTCAGAATTAAAAACTGCATCCAACGAACCCTTATTTACTAATATAAAACGTAAATTATATTTGATATATTAAAGCTGTTTATAGAGTGCCATGAATAATAAAATGAATTAGTCAGATAAAAAAATAAACACTTCAATTAATTACGATAAAATGTACCTTAGAAAGAAAAGAAGGAAAATAAAATAATTTAATTAAAATAATTAATTTGTTTTTTTGATTAGCGAATCTTTCTTATGGTCCAATAAATCAATTAGAACAATTATTTCAAATCTGTCAACTGTCAGAATGACGAAATTAATATTTTTGTTTTGTTTAATTTAACATGGGAGTCTGAGGTCTGAAACTAGCCTAAATTGTTAATTTTTATTTCATGTTTATTTCGTGCAGTTTTTTATTCTGAACATCTTTTGTATTTACACTTTTACTCTAAAATCAATATGTAAAAACTTAGAGCTAAATTAAAATTTTAACATTGTATTTCCTATAGGTCAGAAAAAAAATTACACACGGTATGTTTTAATATTTAGAGGACCACATTTAACTAATAATTTTGTTTAAAATATTATAAACTATTGTTGCTAACTTTAAAACGGTTTATTCAAATATCAATTTTATTGAAATGACTGTAGTAATTTTCAAGAGCTATCATTTGATATGCCACAAAGCGTATATTGCCATTTACGATTTAAAAATTGAGAGTGGTACAGGTAATATAAAATAAACAAAAACATTAGTACAATATGGCCCTCTAGATGTTAAAACATATAGCGCAAACAGGGTATGCCATGCCTATCACAATCCGTTGCCATGTTATTAAGGGTGGATCGTGTTAAGCGCGCCACTCTGTATAATAATACCTATGTGATTTTTCTACATAGCGCAGGGAATAATAACAAAAGAATAATGGTAATTATTTTGTTTATTTTATTTTTTATAGTTACCTACCTTACCAGTATTTATACTTTTATTGGATTTAGGATTTTTATGAGATGAAATAATTATAAACTATTTTGTATGCAATAAAATAATAAACTGTCTTGACCAAATTTGATTTACTTTTTTATTTGATTTGGGATGTTTATTAGATGAAATAATTATAAACTATTTTGTATGTAATAATAATAAACTAAATTTGAACTATAGGTAGATGGCAGCAAAGTGGTTTGTAACATCGTGTTGAAGTTTTTCAGCAGTACTGTAATAATGGTGAACGAAAACAAACTCGCTGTAGGCTTTTTCAGAGCCGGATTAATGATTTATGGGGCCCTGGGCAGTAATGATTTTGGGGCCCTCTTCTCCTAGTTTAGGTTATTAGTTTCTTTCTTGCAGGAATTATTTTTATTATTAAAACACAAATAAAATGTAAAATAAAAAAATATATAAATAACATAATATACATTTGGTAACAAAATAAAAAGTACCTACTAAATAGGGGCGGCGATGTAATTTTTTTTTACTAAATAGAGGCGGCGATGTAATTTTTTTTGCGTGACTTAAGGGCAAATCCCTTTGATATATTCAGAAAGAGTAATTATAAAAAATGAAAGAAATGCGCCGCAGGCGAAAATTTTGTTTAGTTTAAGGTTAAGTATAGGTATCTTAAAATTTAATTTTTTGACATGAAAAACACCATTTACATCTTTAAGATCGAGTCTCGAGGAATCGCATAAAATTTTGTGTCATGACTTAAGATAAAACAAAATTAAAAAATTATTATATGATTTTATATGCCTTAGTAATTTTTCATTATATTGAATATAAATCTGTTTTCAGATTTGCATGGGCGTAGTGCACCCATTAAATAGACTTGCATAGGTACATGAGCCCCGTTAAATCGCCGCCCTTGGGTACCTTGGTACCTACATAATAAATCGTCATAATAAAAATAACTCTTATCTATATCGGGACATTGAAAATATTACTCGTACTTATCAAAACATTTTCTGGCTTCTATTTATTAAAATACTAATTCAAGAGGTTTTTATCAAAAAAAATTTATAATTCCTAGTTTTTTTGCACAATTTAAAATGTATCGTTTCGTCTATTAATCCATGAAAAAATACTATTGAATTCATAAATTATTGGGAAGAAGTTAAAACTAATTGAAATAATTTTATTGTTATATTAAAATTAATTTTGTTCTTCCGGGGCCCCTGAACGTCGGGGCCCTGGGCAGCTGCCCATAATGCCCATGGGTTAATCCGGCACTGGGCTTTTTAAACTGTACTGACCCTAAAACATTGAACACGCCGTTGCGCGCAGCTTGTGGGACTACCACGAAAGGGGCTACTGAATGAGGTGCACTGTACTCAACATGTTATACTCATACCCACGGTTGAAGAATAATTAGGTTTGCCAACATGATCTTTTCTAGGGGTCAGAATTTGTAATGGAGTTGGCTATATCAGGTCATACTAAATTGACACTGATTTAAATGTAAAAATACACTTTAATACTATAAATGTCAACTAAAATTGTAATTTAGATATATCTAAGCGGCTGTTTCATAATTTACCTTTAGATCGAAAATATTATGACAAAATGTTTATTTATTTCACAGCAATATTTACCTATTATTTTTTATTATGCTATTAATCTTACGTGTTCTTTATATTTTACATATACATATTAATATTACACTATACAGGATGTTTCTATACATCTGGACGAAACTTTAATAGATTATTTATAATTTGATATACAGATTATAATTAAAAAAAAAACTTTTTTCAAAATTCGCAAAAATAAGGGTAGTGAAAATATTAGTTCCATTTGTTTGAACATCCGTTTAACTGTTTATTTATTATGTTATTTATAAAATAAAATTAGAAATACTATAAGACAATCTACAAATAGTCACTTGTTATATAATAATTAATAAATACACAGTTAAATGGACCTTCCAACAAGAGACACTAAAATTTTCACTACCCTTATTTTTTCGATTTTTGAAAATCTTTTTTATCTATAATCAGTAGGTATATCAAATTATTATAATCTATTAAAGTTTCGTGCATAGGTATAGAAATACCCTGTATAACGCACAAATGGGACTGTTAGCGCAATATTTCTCCCGATAGGTTCGCTAGGGAGCTAATTCCTTTTCACCTTCAAATGACTTTGAAACGTCAAACCTATGTATTATGCTGTGTATGAAACGAATCAAACAATCAAAGAAAGTCAAAATGCGCGAATGCTGTATTGTACACTGTAATGGCAAAAGTAATTCGCGATTTAAAATCCCAAACGACCATAGCAGACTTTGGATAAACTCCATTAAAATAAAATAACTTAATATTTTAAAAAAAACTTACTTACTTACTTAATCCTATGCCTTTCTACCTTTCGGTGTAAGGCTTCCTGTGATTCATTTTCTTCTCTTTGTTACTTCCTCTTTTGTAGTTTCCTCCATACTTCTCTCCATGCATTTCTATTTTCCATTAATTTCTTTGATTCTTGCCACTTAACGTCTCTTCGTTCTAAAGCTGCTCTGATTTCTTCATTCCATGTTTTTATTGGTCTTCCTCTTTTTTGCTTGTCCGTTGATCTTGCTTCGTATACCCGCTTTGTAGTTCTTTCATCTGACATGATTCTGTGTACATGTCCCCTCCATCTTAGTTGGCTTTCTTCTCTAATTGGTCTCGTTTGTAAATTATTCCTATATACTACATTTCTAATTCGGTCTAATTTTGTCTTTCCCTCAATTTTTCTAAGAAATCTCATTTCTATAGTTTGCATTTTGCTCTGTTGTTTTTCCGTGGTTGTTCAAGACTCACATCCGTATGTTAGGACAGGGATTGCTACTTTTTTTAAAACTTCCACTTTTGTCTGTTTGGGTACTTCTTTCTTTGCAAGGAATTTGTTTTTCAGGGCATTAAAAAGTCTTTCTCCCTTACCGATCCTATCTGTAATTTCATTTTCCAGGTTTCCATTTTCCTGTATGGTTACGCCTAAGTATTTAAAACTGTCTACTTGCTCTATTTCCGTGTTTTCTATATCTATTCTATGTTTTTTCTCTTTTCCATTTACGATCATGGTCTTGGTTTTCTGTTTGTTGATGCTCATATTCCACTGTTCTAGTTCTGTGTGTAGTACATTGATGTTGTGTTGTAGGTCCTTTTCGCATTCGGTAATTATTACCAAAAAAAAAAACTTAATATTTAAAAAGATGCTGTCTATAATTGATTTATGTATTAAAATAACTATTATACAAATTAAATTTCATTAACCTTTCTATTAATTCTGTTTTTCGTCCCGATATTTTGGTATCTCTTTGAAACAATACATATTTTAACACTTCGACTTTCCAACTTTGATAATATGACATAGTTATACTTGTAGTATGTATTGTTGTAAAAACTTCAACAGAGAAGACATAATTACACGCAGTACCATTATACGTACGTCTTCTTATTTTTACTTATCGTGTAATACGTACTTCGGAAACTAGCTCCCTGCTGCCACCTATGCTAAGCTTTGCGCTAACGGTCCCATTATTAAATTGCAAAAATACTATTCAGTGACAGCAAGTGGCTGAATTAATTTGTATCGGTAGTGACCAGCAGAGAACCCTAGGAATACAAATTCTGACCGGTGTTGACAATGAAAAACGTGGCCAGTCGGTAAACCTAACGAACTAGTAACACTGTTTCAGTACCGCTGAATCTTCATTCACTTACCTAAGCGTTTAGCTTTAAGGTTTATAATTTTTGAGAATGATGGGTCTTTTTCTAGGTTTTAGGTGTCTCTGATTTCTTTGAATCAGACAGTTTTGATATTCAATCACCATAAATGTAATATTCAAGATGGTGACCCAAGAAACCGAAAGTTAACCGTCCAAAGAAAAAACTAATTAATGGTATTTCAATTGACTCCACAAGTTGTGACGTCACGACCGCCATGTTATTGTAGTAGGTTACGGTTTACGTTCCAAACAAACCATTATAAGCAAGATGCAGAGCATAAGTTAGTATGAAAATATCATATTTAATTACAAAATTCAGTTTATTTTGAAGTTTAGTAAATATTTAAACTAATAGGAAAGTGTAACCTATCAACAAACTTTACTTTAGTGTTTATTTGACAGATATTGCTTAAATACGAGAAATTTGATGAATGCAAGTTGAACATATCTGTATTAAAACATTAATGTACTTACCTTACACAATAAATAGCATTAATAAAGAAATAAATGACTTTTTAAACTGAGCTACACTTAAAATAACACGTTCAGCTGCGTTTGTTTGGAACGCAAACCAAACCGTAACCATAGTAACCTGGCGGTCATGACGTCACACTTGCGGAGTCAATTGACTTACAAGAGTTAAAAAGTTATATTGATCATAGGCGCAAACAAGGTTAGAGGACTAAGCCTCTCTAAAATCAAAATTAGTCGCTCCCATTCCAAAATATTTGTCTTAAATTCAAAATTTAAAACACATAGCCAAGTCAATTTAGATGAAAAAAGCCTGAACCCCAACAATTATTTCTATCAAGCAAATTTTTTGTTATAACTTTGTCTCGACGACATTACAAATAAGAAAAGTCAACATCGAAATGGTTACCCTATGTCAAAATATTTAAGGTCAAACAAAGGTCACTAGAATGAGTTTTTCCGAGGTTTTTCCCAAATAACTCACCTCTCATGCATCGTACGTCAATTCTATGCCTTTATGGTTTCCTGTGATTTATTTTCTTTTTCTTCATTTGTAATTTTCTTTCATACTTCTTCCCTTTATTGCCTTTAACGACTTTTTATTCTATTGCTACATTGATTTCCTGATTCCATGTTTTTATTAGCTTTCCTTTTTTTCTTTTCTGTTAATTTTGATTAGTATACACGCTTCGTAACTCTTTCATTTTTCATTACATGTAGGTACGTGTTTCATCTATCTTAGCTGACTTTCTTCCATCATGTCTTTGACTGCCTTATTTTACGTTTTTCTTGTGTTGGTTCTACGTTTCTAATTCGGTCTAGCGTAGTCTATCCTTCAATATTTTTAATAAACCTAAACCTTGTTTCTAATTGAATATACTTGGGCGTGATGATGTTCAACAAGGGAGAAAGAGAAATAGATGTGCGCGAAAAGATAATGAATGTAAACAGAGCAAGAATAAAAAATTTAAAGACCAAGACATTTTTTTAAAGGACAAAGATAATAATTGATAAGAAAATTATTGATTATCAGCCAAATGATTTATTTATTCTATTGTTGTAATCGCTGTATCCAGCTACTGAAGAAGACGTGGCGTCGAAACTAGTCGAGGTAGTAGAATAAATAAATCATTTCACCGATATCCAGTAATTTTCTTATCCAACATTCGTCCAGCCAAGAAAATATTCCTTTAAAGATAATAATACTTATAGATGTATGTAAGTAGATGTAAAGCAAAGGAAGTAAACATAATTCATGATAAAAGGTTGACATAAAAAAGAGAAGTAATTGAAGACCTTAAAAATAACAGAGAATGAAAAGTCAAAAGAAATGAAGAAAATATGGAAACAAAATGTTAAAAAATGAAATCAAGAAATATAAAAACTTTTTCAAATAAAACAAGAATCATCAATGATTACATTATATGCTTGTAGTAACTGTATTTGCGTAAATAAAAGTAAATAAATGTGAAGCAAATATTATACCTACATCTTTTGTTAAATTAGATGAAAAGTAAAATACAATATTTCACTATTTTATACTGATAAAAGTGGTTGTGCCAATTTCACATTTATTATTATTTACTTCAGGTGCGTGAAGTTAGCACGCCATTAAAAGCACTAATGTTGATATATGTATTAAATTTTAGTGCTTCGTTAGTGCTTTTTAGTGCTTCAAGAATTATTGTGATATCACCTTTGGTTCTCGAGATAAACGCAATTAATGAATGGCGTGCTAAGTTCATACCTAGCACGCCATTGAAATATTTTTAAACAAATGAGGATCAATTTTTTAGTGCTTCGTTAGTGCTTCTTAGTGCTTCAAGAATTACTATGATATCAGCTTTGGTTCTCGAGATAAACGCAATTAATTAATGGCGTGCTAAGTTCACATCTAGCACGCCATTGAAATATTTTTAAACAAATGAGCGTCAGTTTTTTAGTGCTTCGTTAATGCTTCTTAGTGCTTCAAGAAATATTATGATATTGCTTTTTGTTCTCGAGATAAGTGCAATTGATTAATGGCGTGCCACGTTCACATGTCCCTATCACGCCATTGAAATATGTCAGGTTTTTTGTGCTTCGTAAGTGCATCTTAGTCTTAGTGCTTCAAGAATAATTATGATTTTGATTTTAGTTCCCGAGATAAAAGCTATTCATTAATCATTAATGGCGCGGTAAATTCAAATCCATAGAATGTCATTGAAATATTTCAATACCAACTAGTCAGTTTTTAGTATTTCGTGCATTAGAATTTTGAAGACATTGCTTTTGATTGCGGAAAACCCAAAAAATTATATTCAAAACGGCCGAAAACATTTGCCTTGAAAAATTGGTTTAAGTATATAAAGATTTTTTAGTCTATTTAATATTTTCGAAAAGAACCCATCTCCCGTTTTTTTCAAAATTAACTTTTTTTAATGTACACAAAGAAGGCCGATACTTTATGAAAAAGCTCATATCATAAGCGCCGAATGCGGTGAGGGGATGGGGTTAAAAGGGGCGTTCGCCACCCTAAGAATCAGAGCAGGGGAGCGCGAAAGTATCATTTCGCTCCCTCCTTCAAATGTTGCAAAACATCTATATTTAAAAAATACAAAATAATATTATTCTGCAAAAATTATTGCCAGACGGCACTTCAGCACTATTCTGCCTTTATCTCTTTTGGCTTCAGCTTTAGAAAAAATTGAAACTTTTAAGAATATCCTTAAATGTTGACTAAACCCGTGCAACAGAAAATTTGAAAATAATTTTACCCATAGAAAAGTATTCAGGAAATTGGATTCTGCAAACCGAAAATCAATATTTTCATTCTTAAAAAAATTACAGCCGTTTTAGAATGGTGAGACATATTTTTCTGATTTTTTCTTAGAAAAAAGTCTTAAAATTTCGACCTAACTAAATCCTACAAACGTTTAAAACTCATATTATCTTTTGACAAATTTCATGGAGAATGCCGAAATCCCGATGTCAATAACTTTATCCAATCAGAAGTCACGGTAAATTAAACACACATTTTTTTTAAATATAAAAATGTGTCACTTGATAAACCTCTGCCATGCTTGAAAACAGTCAAAAACATGAATTCTTAAAAAATATGTTTAAAATAAACATAAAAGTAGAATCTACAAATAGTCAAGTCAAATTAGATCATATTTTGTCGTTTTATGGAAAAAATTAGTAGAAAGCTGGATTTTGTATTGGACTGGAGCTTCGTCCGCCATTTTGAAAAAATGGCCGCCATCTATTGTTTTTAATTTTTATCTCGTAAATGATTAATATTACGAAAATACAGTTAGTAACAAATTGTAGAGCACAAAATTTGCTATAAAATGGTATACATATTTATTTTATGAAAGTGGTACAGTTTTCGATAAAATCGTGAAAATGTAATTTGAAAAAAAACGATAAATTTTGATCAAGTTGTAGTTTATGTGTCATCATACAAAACCGGCTGTAATTTTTTTATGAATAAAAATATTGACAAAAGTTTAACAAAAAATTTGTTTTTTATTTTACATTTTGGTGTTTAATTTACCGTGACTTCTGATTGGATAAAGTTATTGACATCGGAATTTCGGCATTCTCTATGAAATTTGTCAACAGATGATATGAATTTTAAACGTTTGTAGGATTTAGTTAGGTCGAAATTTTAAGACTTTTTTCTAAGAAAAAATCAGAAAAATATGTCTCACCATTCTAAAACGGCTGTAATTTTTTTAAGAATGAAAATATTGATTTTCGGTTTGCAGAATCCAATTTCCTGAATACTTTTCTATGAGTAAAATTATTTTCAAATTTTCTGATGCACGGGTTTAGTCAACATTTAAGGATATTCTTAAAAGTTTCAATTTTTTCTAAAGCTGAAGCCAAAAGAGATAAAGGCAGAATAGTGCTGAAGTGCCGTCTGGCAATAATTTTTGCAGAATAATATTATTTTGTATTTTTTAAATATAGATGTTTTGCAACATTTGAAGGAGGGAGCGAAATGATACTTTCGCGCTCCCCTGCTCTGATTCTTAGGGTGGAGAACGCCCCTTTTAACCCCCTCCCCTCACCGCATTCGGCGCCTATGATATGAGCTTTTTCATAAAGTATCGGCCTTCTTTGTGTACATTAAAAAAAGTTAATTTTGAAAAAAACGGGAGGTGGGTTCTTTTCGAAAATATTAAATAGACTAAAAAATCTTTATATACTTAAACCAATTTTTCAAGGCAAATGTTTTCGGCCGTTTTGAATATAAATTTTTGGGTTTTCCGCAATGTCTTCAAAATTCTAATGCACGAAATACTAAAAACTGACTAGTTGGTATTAAAATTTTTCAATGACATTCTATAGATTTGAATTTACCGCGCCATTAATGATTAATGTATAGCTTTTATCTCGGGAACTAAAATCAAAATCATAATTATTCTTGAAGCACTAAGACTAAGATGCACTAACGAAGCACTAAAAACCTGACATATTTCAATGGCGTGATAGGGACATGTGAACGTGGCACGCCATTAATCAATTGCATTTATCTCGAGAACAAAAAGCAATATCATAATATTTCTTGAAGCACTAAGAAGCACTAACGAAGCACTAAAAAACTGACACTCATTTGTTTAAAAATATTTCAATGGCGGGCTAGATGTGAACTTAGCACGGCATTAATTAATTGCGTTTATCTCGAGAACCAAAGCTGATATCATAGTAATTTTTGAAGCACTAAGAAGCACTAACGAAGCACTAAAACATTGATCCTCATTTGTTTAAAAATATTTCAATGGCGTGCTAGGTGTGAACTTAGCACGCCATTCATTAATTGCGTTTATCTCGAGAACCAAAGGTGATATCACAATAATTCTTGAAGCACTAAAAAGCACTAACGAAGCACTAAAATTTAATACCTATATCAACATTAGTGCTTTTAATGGCGTGCTAACTTCACACAGTTATTTACTTCACACAAAATATCCTTGTTTGTTTTTAGCAATAGTTAATTAAAACAACTTCAACTGTTTGTTTATTTGTTTCTTCTTTAAAATGTGTTTTGATTATTGTTATGATTGTATTTTCTATAAGATTTTTTTGTAATATTAAAAAAGACTGTGCTTTTTGTATCTATACCTATCTGATTTGGCCTTTCCGTTGTTTTTTGTTAAAAAAATGCACACTAGGCCCCTTTCTAAAAAAATTTCGCTAGCGACGCATTATCTCTGTTTTTTTTTAAAGATTTATTTTTGCTACATGCTACGTAATTAGTACAAACTTTTATTGCAACCATTTTGTTCATACAACATGCGATACTAAATATTAAAAGCAATTTTATATAATTATCGTTTCATAGTTACAGTCAAATTCATATACAATAAATATCCGGTCGAATTAATTATGAAGTATATTAGTATATAATGGACTATATTATCAACTGAAAAAACAGTCACATACATTGAGTAGATAGGTATATAAATGTTTGAAAATATCATAAAGTCTACTCAGTGCTACAAAATTATTCTGTGAAATACGTTTTCAAAAATAAGAATCATGAAACATTTCGTTTTCATTGCTATTTGTTTTGCAATTTTAGGAAACATTGCCGTAAGTAATAAATTTTCTTAATATTTACTACCCAAATAAAGTCAAACTCATTACAAAATAATACAATCCTTTTTGATAAGCATTACATCTAATTCCTAGAAATGTGTTTTCAATTTATTACACCTAAATTTTATTTAAAAAATATATATTTCATGAATAAATACGAACGCTGTATTTAATAGGTACCTTTGTAACTTATTTATTGGACTAATAATAAATATTTTATTCATATTTCTGAAATGAAAATAAACTACTGTAATTAATTCTATTATCGACAGTACTATCCAGTGCCTGACTTAGAGCTATGTGCGCCCTAGGCTTCCAATTTTTTTTTAGCGTCCTTCAATCTATATTAATACCTATACCTATTTGGTAAAGGTATGAAATACCTATAAGAATAAATGCACACGCTTTATAAAAGTTGATAGAAAGCTACAATCTTCAATCAACTTTTAAAAATCGAATATTTTTTATTTTACATTAAAAATAAAATAAAAACTAACTTTTGTATATAATTTATAAATATACATATGTTTATGCATTAATATATGTATATAATTATTGTATTTGATTAACGGTTTATTTTGGTATCAAAATGGAAACATATTTAATATACGAAAAAAGAAGTTCAAAAGTTTGTCTTATGCCTAGTGCACACGGAGAAACTTTTTGACATGTTTCCTGGAAAAAGTTTCCGGAAACTTCAAAGTTTTAACGGCGCCTATAAAAATGAGGCATTTTCAGGAAACATTGTGAAGTGCAACTAACTTCTTATTTGTCAAATCGTCAAATGTGACATGTGATCATAAACATATTTATAGTTTTTCAAAGAAAATCTCCATTTTCTGGAAACTTTTTTTAGGAAACTTTGTTAAAAGTTTCCCCGTGTGCACTAGGCATTATGAAATTTTGCACGCCGTTGAAATTTTTATGGTAATTTCTAGCTTATTTCTTATTTTCGCTATATAAACCCAAATCCAGCATAAATTATGTAAGAAAATTTAGAATTATTAAAGAGGATGACGAGCGAAGCGAGGCCTATAATGCGTCGCTAGCAATTTTTTTTTATAAAGTGGCGTAGTGTGCATTTTTTAACAAAATTTCAAAAGAAAAACAACGGACAGACAAAACAGAGAGGTATAGATACATAAAACAATGTTTTTTTAATATTACAAAAAAATGTAATAGAAAATACAATCATAATAATAATTAAAACACATTTTGGGAAAGAAACAAATAGTTGAGGTTATCAATTATTGCTACAAACAAACAAGAACATTTTGTGTGAAGTAAACACTAATAAATGTGAAATTGGAACCACCACTTCTAACAGTATAAAATAGTGAAATATTGTATTTTACATTTCATCATGAGATATCCCTAATTTTATTAATTTAATATAATTATTTGTTTCTCCTATTAAGACAAAAGTTATCAATTTAAGTATCAGAATTTCGAAAAAGAGGACGGTAATTGTATTAATAATATAAAAAGATACCGGAACCGGCCTTCTGCTCTAAGAACGGACGTTTTGTAACCCTTACTAAATTGAAATTTATGTTTACAGGTATTGTTTGCTCTTGACTTAAAGCTGGACACTCACGTCGAAACATAGAAGCACAACAGGCCGACTAGAAGCGTCAAACTAAATACTCATGTGGAGAACTTGAAAGCAAATGTAGACTCTCATGTTGAAACTCTGAAGCCGAACAGTCACACTGGAAACTTGAAGTTAGACACTCACATAGAAACATTAAAACAAGATGAGCACACAAAGGACTTGAACTTGAAACTAGACGCTCACGTTGAAACGTTGAAGCAAAATAGGCAGACAGGAAACTTAAAGCTAGACAATTATGCGGACAATTTGAAAGCAAGTCTGGGACACCATGAACGCCACGCCGCCGCCGCTTGTCCGACTACAACTAAAGCCACAACTAAAGCCGGTTAATTCATTTTAATGGAACTTACTTATAATTTAAGAATGTTTGTTCAAAATATTATTGCAGTAATAAAGATTGCACCAGTTATTTAAAATTACATTATAAAAATCTGATGTGCACACCACATGACTTCCTTGTACGCCAATTACACTGTTCATACTTTTCTTAATAACTAAATGTAGAATAATATAGAAATATAATAACCGTATTTGATTTTTGTGGAAAATACCAAAAAATACCTAGTGTACAGTGCCCTTTTGGCACGGCTCATCGCAACCAAAAATATGAGGTGATCAACTAGATGCAACATGTGTCTCCAATACATCATTTTAACTTTCTACGACATACCGTTTTTGAATAAGTAATACGAAAAATACCAAATAGTGCCCCTTTGGCGATCGCAACCAAAAATAGGAGGTGCACAACTAGATGCTAGATCAGTCCTAA
This sequence comes from Agonum fuliginosum, assembly GCA_947534325.1. NCBI lineage: Eukaryota > Metazoa > Arthropoda > Insecta > Coleoptera > Carabidae > Agonum > Agonum fuliginosum. The sequence continues at coordinate 8,227,935 of OX384046.1, forward strand.
ATGCAAAATTTCAACTTTCTACGTCTAACCGTATTTGAGTTATGCGACATACATACGTCCGGACGTCCATACGTCCGTCCGTACGTACAAACGTCACGACGAAACTAGTCATAATGGATTCAGAAAAGGTCAAAACGGATATTTCCGTTAAAATCTGAGAACCGAAATTTTTCTCGATTACAATACTTCCTTTTTACTCCGTACAAGGAAGAAAAATGTAGCAGAAAAGGCTTCAGGGTCCTTGTAAAAAGTTTTTCGCGAACCACACTATGGCGAATACATCCTTTGTTCTTCAGTTTCATATTATATATATATATATATATATATATATATATATATATATATATATATATATATATATATATATATATATATATATAGGGTGTTTTAGACCACCCGTACCACCCAAATATCTCGCGTAAAACGGAACGAATCAAAAAAAGAAAAAATACGTCCAAAAAGATTTCAAAAATTATATTAATTGACACCAAATGCAAATTTTTCCCCCACCCCCTGGGGGGTGGAGGGGGGGGGTAGCTTTGTAAATTTAAATGGGGACCCCCATTTTTTATTGCAGATTCGGATTCCTAGATTTAAATAAAGAAGGTTTTGTCCGAAAAAATTTTTTTGATTATTGAAAGGTGGCGCTCAAATCGCAAAAAACGCTTTTTTTATTTTGACGATTTTTAATATTAAAAATATATATATATATATATATATATATAATATCAGTACAATTCTTAAGAGATTTAAAGTAACGATAAACACATGAAAAATAAAAATAATAAAAAAAGCATTGGCTTAATCACAGCTCACAGAAGTCGCTAAAAATTCTTGGCCTGAGAAAAAACAATTATTGACTAGATATTTTTTAATATGTGACTTGAATTTTTCATAGTCTAGACTAGTTAATGAAATTGGTAAGTGATTGTACAAATCTATGTTTACCGAATTTTTGGCTGAAATTTCGAATTTGAAACGATTTTTCCTCAATGCATCTGTTCTAGTATTATAATGGTGAATTTCGCTATTCTTAATAAATAAATTTTTATGTTTATGAACATATAATAATGTTTCTAAGATATATGGGCATGGTAGTGGAAGTATAGTAAGGCGGCTTAGTGAAATTATTACGCACTTCGAGCCAAAAGCAATTTCAATGCTTTTCTGATTTAAGACACTTTATAGGGTATTTTAAGGAGTGGAGGCATTACCGGAATTATCTGTGTAAGGCACCATTTTGAATTTTTTTAGTTTTTTGCGTTTATCTTGCAAACTATTTACATTGCGAAGAAAACTGTTAAACTGAAATGTAGTGCACAAAATTCTCTACAAGATAGTTTTATAGATTTTTTAATAATCAGTGCGGTAATTAGAAAATCGAGAAAATGTATGTTGCATATTTTCAAACAATTTATATAGTCGTTTTTATGTCACTTGTCACATAACAGGAAAATGACAGTAATATATTATCGAATGAACTTCCGGTTTTAAACATTCGATTTCTGAAGCATTTTTCTATAAAAAAATATAATTTTCAAAATTTTGGGGGCTCTGGTGTACCCACAACTTAATTATATTCCACGAGTAAACAAAATATATATTAATTATTTTAGTGTTTATTCATCTGTCATTTCTAAACAGATAATAGTACCGACTATAAGTTTGGCGAATTTTTTTCTTTTAGATGCATTATTTATTATTTCAAAAATTTAAGAGAGCCTTTGTTGAACCGAAATTTAAAGAATGTATATACTATATTTATTCATATTTTGAGTTTAATTAGCTGTAGTTTTCGAATGGATTAAAATATTGACTTCTGGCTTTCAGTCCTGAATATAAACATGGGAAATCGGGAAATTATATTTCACAGATTATCTCCAAGATAATTTTTGCTGTTTGTTATTTATTATAATATAAACTTGTGATATAATATACGTGTTTTCCTAATTTTTACACTTTACCTAAATAAATAAAAACGTTACACAATAATATATAAAACACTGAAATATTATTAGCTCGCATTGTAATATTTAAATTTGGGGTAACATACATTTTTTGAAAACTATCTTAATTTAATTTTTATTAAAATTTTCACATCTATAGAACAAATGTATCAAGGTAAATGTGTATTGGAAATTGTATAATTATAATTTATAAAGTCATGTCTATGTTATAGTATTTATTAAATAACTAGTAAGAAAAGTTATGGAAAATGAAAAACAAAACAATCGTATAAATATGTAAACAAGTTTATTTTTTGCACTGGTTTCTAGTTTGTAAATCTAGTGTTTCTGTGTTTTAAATTTACAATGAAATTCAAGATTATTGTACATCAGACGTAATTTGATTTGTGTTTATTTTGTAGGAAAACAATGAAATTCCCAGCTCCAGCTGACGTTTTGGAACACCTGAAGTGCAGTGAATGTGACATGTATTTGTCTCGGGGCCCCATCTACCTACAATATGACGGTGCGGCGGTGTGCAGCCGATGCTTCTCCCCCAAGCGTCCAGCAATACGAAACAAGCAATATGAAGCCGTAGCAAAGCTGCTGCGGTTTCCGTGCAAGAACCTGGACCTAGGGTGCGGGGAGATTGTTGACTTCCTTGAAGAGGACCAGACCAGGAGGTAGCTGACGATCATGAGACGACGTGCACATACCAGCAGTACGTGTGTCCGGTGCTCGGCTCCTCGCGTTGTGATTGGCTGGGCACCAGGAGCCAGATCTTGCAGCACTGTCAAGCTCAGCACCCGGACCGCGTACTTTACAACCCTTGTAACCTTACGCACGATATCACCACGTCCAATATGCCCAACTTTCTAATATATGCCTTTCAGATATTGTTTTTGTTACACACAAAAATTTGTCTGACGTTAGGAAAAATCTATCACTCAGTGGGCACCACGGACATGGCAAGGGATTTTGTTTACACCGTCAGCATCAAACGCAAAAATGAGATAATTGTAAAAGAAGATAACGTAGCGCCACAAGGCTGCCTGTCGCTGCAAGAGCACACGGCGCTTGCTCTGAACATCAACAGTCTGTTGAGTGTGCTGGGCGGCTGGGATGGCGTCAAGTTCACTGTGGCGGTGGAGTGGAGAGGACAGGGACATCAAACCATGTTGAAAAAGCAGCGGGGTTAGGGACAGGCAGCTACAAGTAGAAGACAGCCGGCGCAGAAGTCCTCGATGGTGAGGCAACCAGTGCGAGCCTGCGAGAATCAGGCCCAGGGCTGTACACACAAGGACATTGACAGCAAGTGCTACAAACACCAGATGTATTTTTGTCAGCAGAGCACCCGGTGTTACATATGCGGAGAGCACGTGCCACGTGGAACGATATCCTTGCACTACTTGTCGGCACACAGGAACAAGACGCATGACAACGGCTCCTCCACATGGCGGGCTAGAGAAACAGACTGGCGACACTGTCTCGTGACTTGTCCTGCAGGCACCGCTGTGTGCGAGTACTCACTGAATGACTTACGACTTGACCTCGAGGTGCACATGCCGGTATTGAGTGAGCGGTTGTGTGAGTTCCGCTGTGTGGTGCAAGATACACGGGCCTCACACACACCTACACACCTGACATCGAGTACAAGGGCTGGCATGACTGGTACATCCAAATAGATCAACATGATTTTCCCAAGTGGAGCTGTGACTTTGTTATTTCTGTAAATATGTATTTAAAGTAAATGTACATAAATATATGTAAATAAAAACAAACATTTAAACTTATCTAAGATTCAAAATTAAAGTAGTGTAGAAAATTAATAAAGTGTTACAATATTTAATAGTATGTGGTTCACATTTTCATAAATTGCTCAATAAATAAACCTTTGAAATTAAATTATATATAAACCTGCCTTCAGAACTTAATTATTATTATAACCTTTTTTTACCATTCCCTTATACATATCTCTTTCATATTATTAATAATTGATACTAATATTATTTGATTTACATTGTTTTCTATATACCGTGAATTTATTTTAACATGAAACATAGGACTTTTCATATTCATGGTTACGAATTTGACAGCAATGTATTAGAGCGTTCTTTTTAAAATCGAACATAGGGAATCAATTTAACTGTATTATTCTTGACTAATATAACATATTTGGGCGGCTGTAATAGTTCCAAGAGACGCCTTCAACATAAACTTTTAATTGTTTAAACTATACCTACATCGTATTTCCAGGTAGCAACATATGAATTTGTTAATTGGAGTCAAACTGATGCTACCTGTAAATACAAAAAAAAGTTCATAATTTTTACTATTAAAATAACTTCAGTACGCCTTTATAAAACAATACGTGTATTCGGCTTTTTTCAGAGAAAAAATTGAATAACTTGGCAACGCCGTGGAAAACTAAAATGAAACTTATATTTTCGTATAGGTAAATAAAATACAATTCAAAATATATAAAAATATATAGGGTGTTTCATTTGAAAAAAGACGAACAATTATTGCCAAGTCGTATAGGTAAATAAAATACAATTCAAAATATATAAAAATATATAGGGTGTTTCATTTAAAAAAGACGAACAATTATTGCCAAATCGTTATGCAACACCCTGTATATGTGAAGATAATTTTAAGTTATGCTCCTTGAGTAGACGAAAAATTCTGTTAATAAATTTATGCTGTATTTTTAACGACAAGGGAGATATCGACGACGGGCATTTCGATGACTCACCCTATATATATATATATATATATATATATATATATATATATATATATATATATATATATATATATATATATATATATATATATAGGGTGTTTATTTTAAGTGGCGAACCATTGCTATCTTGAGAAATATAAGAGCTACGAAGTTGGTTAAATTAGCAAACAATATATATTTTATAGGTCTACTTTAATGAACGAAACAATAATTTGTCTTTTTTTGACCAGTGGTACTCAAAATTTATTATTTTTTTGCTTCATCGATTCAGTATTTTTTTCTGAATTCTATATATACATATATACCTATGTACTCGTCTGTAATATATATGAAGCGATTATTATCGAAAAACCTATTTCCTTTGACCTTAACCCTTAACTTTTGTAACGTAACTGGTCGCGCGGAGCACTGAGTGCACCGCTCCACAAATATGGCTATATTGTTGAATGTTTTCATTTTTTATTACAGTTTTTGTTATAGGCGGATGAATATACATTATTACTAATTGAAAAAAATATTTTTAGGCAAAAAAACAATACACACAAAAATTAATAAACAAATAAATATAAATTTTTATAATTATCAACAAAATTAAAAAAAGAAAAACTCATAAGCTGTATTCTGAATTCTCCTGTTCCAGTTCGCTACATGTAGTACAAATGTGGGATTTCAAATTTCTCCAGCTCCAAAAATACTCCAACCTCATCCTCGTCTATTTCTAAATACTTGGAAAGTTCTTCGTCAATTAGCTGTTTTGGGTTTTTGACCGTTCTACAATTTACATAAAATCACATATTTTCACTTACAATGTATTAACTATAGCCTAACTTTTACTTTGATCAAAAACTACCTGAAAAATGAAAATTACAATTTTACTTACATAAGTGGTCGCGCAGTAGCACTCGAACATTCTGCTGAAAACACGTCCATATCTTCGAGAATACTGGTGCAAACTGAAAATACTGTCGGCAGTGCACACTAGACACAACAGTCGTAGGTTACATGGAGGGGCATTTAATTACAAGAAAATTTAAAAAAGTTACAGAGCTTTTAATACGAACGGAGCACTCAGTTCCCCGCGCGACCACTTAAGGGTTAAATATTTTGAGCTAGAATAACAATGTCGATGTTGACTTTTCACACTTTATTTTTAATGTCGATACGTAGGTGTAAACAAAAATTTAGCTTGATATAAATTATTATTACATTTATGGCAATTTAATGTCAAAACTGTGTGATTCAATGAAATCAGAGACACTGAAAACCTAGAAAAAGACTCATCATTCTCAAAAATAAGATTAAAAAACGGACGCCATCTTGGATTCTGGGTGTTGCATGCAAAATTCGGCTTGGTAACGGGCAGATTCGAATTCAGCGGGGTCAAATTAGTTTAGAAACTCATGTTACCAAAATGATACATAAAATATGTTACCAAAATGATACATAAAATGCACCTAGAAGTGTGAATTATTATCTTCAAGTGAAAATTGCAAAATTTAAGAATCTAAAATATTTTTTGTGTTTAATCAACTCTACTTTCTGAACGGATAAAGATATCGACTTCCGTTTGGCGGCGTTAGATTTCTTAGTAAATTTTACGTAAGATACATTATACTAAATGTTTTATAAGGCCCTTGATAACCCAAAATTAAATTATTATCTTCAAGTGAAAATTGCAAAATTTAAGAATTTTAAATATTTTTTTGTGTTTAATCAACTCTACTTTCTAAACGGATAAAGATATCGACTTCCGGTTTGCAGCGCTGGATTCCTCGGTAAATTTTACGTAAGATCCATTATATTAAATGTTTTGTAAGGCCCTTGATAACCCAAAATTGAATTATTATTTTCAAATTAAAATTGCAAAATTTAAGAATCTAAAATATTTTTTGTGTTTAATCAACTATTAGTCCAGGAAAATTGCATAAAATAAACAAAAAAAGTAGGAGACTTCTGAAAATTTGCAGAGTTTGTTACGCTCAATTTTAGGTTTAGTTTCATTTTGCATTCATGTTTCGTGTTAATTTCATTTTGTCATTTTCATATGCACCGTTTCAGTCATGTTGTCACCTAAAATTTCAACATTGTTAGTCTGAGTCATGCTTTAGTTAAAACCTTACCTTAAATGGCGTAGTTCGTCTCATTGTTGTTATTTAATTGTCATACATCTCATCTTATTCATTTATTTCTTTATTTTTACTTCAACTTTCCCGTTGTTGTTTATCGGCGTTGACAGCTCTTCATTAATTAATAAATTCTTGAGTACGTTCGTTTAGCTTCACGTAGTTTATTCATTGCTTTATTATTTTATTTCAAAATATTTACATTTAAATTTATTACACAATTATTGTCACAAACTCTATATGTAGCTAATTTTTTAAAAAATACTCTTCATAGTTTAGTTTTCTGTACAACGAACGTAGTTTTTGGTCTATTTTTATTTCTTCATGGTATGCCCCTTTCCGGTAGGCCACTAGATGAACTCGTAAGCAACCCTGGTCTACGAGACACCCCAATTAATGGATATTAATTAAAATGAAAGCTAATTATTAGCAGCCTTGGCTTGATTAAACGACTTAAGTCAGTTCTTTAGCGACCGGTGAGGTGTGAGAAAATTGATTAGCAACCGTTAGTTATTGGCTCTGGGTTTTCGAAATTATTATTGGAATTAAGAAGCTCTTTAGCTACCTAAAATTGGGGATTTGTGCTACAATTTTATTGGGAATTTATTTCCACGGGATTTTCCCGGATCTGTTACACACCAGTCGCTCTTTTGTCACTTTTAAGCCATACAACATCTAAGGTAAAATTTAAGTCGTTTATTCTCGCCAATGGTTGCTTAATGGCTAGCTGAAATTAATTAATGCATTGTTATTGGCGGTAGTTTCATAGTAGACATGTGGATTGCTAACGATGATTCTTTCAGGATTTTTATTTTCCGTTTTTGCTGTCCGTTTGGTTTTCGTTATTGCTCAGTGCATTAACGGTATCTGAGGCTTTTGTGGACGTCTTCCTGGGTAGTACGAGAGTTTGAGGCTCGGAGAGGGCTGGAGAAGCGTACGAAACGAGCATTCCGATTGAGTCGCCATTTTCCTTCTACCATCAAGGACCAAACTCGATCTGCCGCCATTTTGCCACTCCCACGCCACTGTCTGCCTTCAGGACTACAGATAAGCCACCTGTTTCATTTATTTTTATGTTTATTTGAAGGGAAATATTTATCATAAGTTTAATGTATATAAGCCTTACCTCAGAGTACTTAGTATTCGTTTTAACGTAGCCGATCACGTTGTGAAATCCGATCAATCGATTTTCACAGTTTTAATGCGTTGTTGACTCAACCTTTCCGTAGCTCGTGGTACGTCGGTTTAAGCTTTTAGGCCCTCGTATGTCACTTGTTTAGCGCTGTACGTCATCGGAACGCCCTTGGTCGACCAACGGAATCCCTCCGTGACTCTGTTGTGCGCCTGTCATATTTTACCGTTTGGCGAAGCTCTGGTTAGCTTGTCCTGTGCACCTGCTACGCGATTTAGATAATTCTGTTTAGTTTACTTCATCGTTTGATCTGATCCCCGATCGTATCTAGTTACGTAATTTTGTGTGCTCAGTTAAATATCATTTTCTTTGCTATATTCGTTATTTGTAAAATCAATGTAAATTAACCTTATTTTAATTCAAGCAAATTTAACTCTACTCACTTCACATTATATTATAAGAATATTTATACTCACATTTATTCTGATTAATTTTCAATATACGATTTTGTGTTAACCTAACCTGCTAGCAATTTATTTTACGTTTACCTCGTACCCGTAGTGTTTGTTAGTCAACCTTGGGGGTTGAACTATATGGCGACTAGCTGGCGCCCTTAAAATTTAGTGAATGCACCTTCTTAAGACCCATGCCGTCTTCGCTGAGCATTTAGCCGTGGTACCCCCCTACTTGCGGTACAACGTCCACCAGGTACGTAGCAAGTTATAAAAAAATATGTAACATTCAAGATTCCGATGAGTCCCCATCAGTAGAAAGTGTGCTCGAGCCGCCATATTGAAATTTTTTTTTCAAAAAAACTCGGTTACTTTAAATTTTACGGTAAATATTGATATTATAATATTGTAACTTATAAAATTTCCTACAAAAAGATGCTATCACTTTTTTACATAGAACTAATAGTTTACGAGAAAAACGAGAAAATATATTTTGGCAGAACGAAAATAATTAAATCATGCTTTAACTTTGTTTCCTGACACAAAAAAGGCTGTAACTTGCAAACGGATAGAAAAAACGACTTTTTCTATCAAATATATTATTTTTAATTTTTCAGAGGGGCCTGGTTTAGCCTCAATTTGAACATAGAAAATTCAGAAAATTTTATATTTTTTAAATTTTTTGTGTTTTATCAACTCTAATTTCTGAACTAATTAAGATATCGACTTCCGGTTTCCGGTATTGGATTCCTTGGACATTTTTCTATAAGATGCATTATTTTAAAAACTTTTAAAGGTCTCTTGGTTGAGCTGATATTCAAAGATTTTGTGCGAGAAAAAGAAGTGAAGTTTTAATATTTTTTCGGTTAACTGTGTTTAATCAACTCTAATTTCTGACCGAATTAAGATATCGACTTCCGGTTTCCAGAATTGAATTTGTCGGTCATTTTTCTATAAGATGCATTATTTTAAATTACTTTTAAGGGCCTTAATTAAGCCACAATTAATTGTTTTACGCGTAGAGAAAATAGTGACATTTTAGTAATTTTCTTTTGTTTCCTGTGTTTAATCAACTCTAATTTCTGAACAAATTAATATATCGACTTCCGGTTTTCGGTATTGGATTCCTTGGACATTTTTCTATAAGATACATTATTTTTCAAACTTTTAAAGTCCTTAGTTAAGCCGCAATTTAATGTTGACACAAAAAGTTTTAAAAATAAACTAACATTTTTTAAATTTCTATATTAAAGCTCTAAATATGATAAAAAATGGAAAAGCGGCAGGCCATGATAGAATAACCGGAGAAATGCTTAAATATATGGGAAGAGAAGGAACTGTACTACTATTAGATATATTTAATGAAGCCTGGAAGCAAGGAAAATTATCGAAAGATTGGGAAATAGCTGTCATTACACCAGTACATAAGAAAGGAGATGTTAAAGATTGCAACAACTACAGAGGAATTTCACTACTAAGCACTGCACTGAAAGTATATGAGAGAATATTGGAAAGAAGATTGAGACAAATAATAGAACCTACGCTTGAGGAAGCTCAGAGTGGATTTAGAAAGGGAAGAATTATACAAGACCATATATTTACGATTAAACAAATAATACAAAAGACCAGAGTAAGCAACAACAAAGCATTTATGGCATTTATTGATTTAGAGAAGGCGTTCGACAGAGTACAGAGACAGAAGATATGGGACAGCTTAGCTGAAAGAAAAGTGAACAAAAGATTAATTAATGCAATCAAAGGCTTATACAAGAAAAATCTAAATTATGTTATCAGCAAGAACAGAACATCGGAAGTATTTGAAACTACAGGAGGACTACGACAAGGTGGAGTTATGAGTCCAGTTCTCTTCACAATATTCATGGATGACATCATCAAGAAATGTAAGCCAGAAATAAAGAAACTAGGAATAGGATATAGATGCCTACAACGGATAGAAATTGGAGAATGTGCATTTGCTGATGACGTAGTACTTTTAGCAAGTAGCGAAACGAATCTCCAACACAACATAAATGTTTGGAACAAAACACTAAAAGAATTTGATATGAAAGTAAACGTGAATAAAACAAAAGTAATGGCTATATCAAATGAGTACGAAACTATAAAAATAGAACATGACAGAATTGAACAAGTGTCGAAATTTGAATATCTAGGAGTGTTAATTAACAGTACCGGAGTCCAAGATGAAGATATAAACAGAAGAATAGACAAGACAGCAAAAATATTCTACATGCTGAAAAACAGTCTCATAGGCAAAAAAGAAATATCGCAGAAAACAAAAATTACAGTGTTTAACACAATATATCGTGCGATATTAACCTATGGCTGCGAAACTTGGGTTATGTCCAGAAGAATGAAGAGTAAACTCCAAGCTTTGGAAATGAAATACTTGAGAAGTGTTAAAGGTGTGACAATGATAGACAAAATAAGAAACGAAGATATTAGGAAAGAATTAGAAACAAAACCGATACTACAGTTTATAGAGGAAAGACAACTCAGCTGGTGGGGACACCTGATAAGGATGAACGACAACAGACCCGTAAAGAAGATATGGACAGCCAAAATAAGAGAGAGAAGAGGACGAGGTAGACCAAGAGAAGACTGCGATGGAATTGTAAGAAAACTACTATTGAAAAAAGAAATGACAATACAAGAAGCAAAAATGTGCGCAAGAGACAGATTACAGTGGAAAAAGTTTGTGTGCGAATAAAGACAAGAAAACCCTACACTTAACGGTAAAAGGGTTACCATCGACTATATATATATATATATATATATATATATATATATATATATATATATATATATATATATATATATATATATATATATATATATATATATATATATATATATTAAATTGTGGCTAAACCAGACTCCCCTGAAAAATTAGAAATAATATGTTTGATAGAAAAATGTCTGTAGCATCGAATGCTTCAAACCGGAAGTCGTTTTTTCTATCCGTTCGCAAGTTACAGCCGTTTTTGTGTCAGGAAACAAAGTTAAGGCATGATTTAATTATTTTCGTTCTACCAAAATATTGTTTCTCGTTTTTCTCGTAAACTATTATTTCCATATAAAAAAGAGATAGCATCTTTTTGTAGGAAATTTTATAAGCTACAATATTATAATATCAATATTTACCGTAAAATCTAAAGTCATCGGAATCTTGAATGTTAAATATTTTTTTATAACTCTGCAAATTTTCAGAAGTCTCCTACTTTTTTTGTTTATTTGGCGAATTTTGTAGCATTTTGCCTGGACTATATACTTTCTGAACGAATAAAGATATCGACTTCCGGTTTGCGGCGTTGGATTCCTTAGTAAATTTTATGTAAGAAACATTTTGTTAAATTTTATGGTAGGCCCTTGATAACCCAAAATTAAATTATTATCTTCAAGTGAAAATTGCAAAATTTAAGAATTTTAAATATTTTTTGTGTTTAATCAACTCTACTTTCTAAACGGATAAAAATATCGACTTCCGGTTTGCAGCGTTGGATTCCTTGGTAAATTTTACGTAAGATACATTATATTAAATTTTTTTGTAAGGCCATTGATAACCAAAAATTTAATTATTATCGTCAAGTGAAAATTGCAAAATTTAAGAATCTAAAATATTTTTTGTGTTTAATCAATTCTACTTTCTGAACGGATAAAGATATCGATTTCCGGTTTGCGGTATTGGATTCCTTTGTAAATTTTACGTAATATACATTACATTAAATTTTTGTAAGGCCCTAGATAACCCAAAAGTTGATTAAAATGTTTTTGTATATTCTTTGGACGGTTTAACTTCCGGTTTCTTTGGCCGCCATCTTGAATATTACATTTGAATGTCAAAACTGTGTGATTCAATGAAATCAGAGACACCGAAAACCTAGAAAAAGACTCATCATTCTCAAAAATACAACAATATTTACGTGTTTTACGTAAAGATTCAAAAAACGGCCGCCATCTTGGATTCTGGGTGTTGCATGCAAATTTCGGTTTGGTAACGGGCAGATTCGAATTCAGCGGGGTCAAATTAGTCTAGAAACTCATGTTACCAAAATGTTACATAGAATGCACCTAGAAGTGCGAATTTCGGATTTCCCGACTAGTCTATAAAGAAAAATAAGAAAATAAGCTGTTACCGATGTGATGGACCACATTTCGCAAACAAATGTAAACATGTAAATAGTACATGTAATTTTTGTATAAAAATGGGGCATATACAAAAAATGTGCATGAAAAAACAAAATGTAGGACAAGCCCATGCGAGGCCCATGCTGTTGATACGGGGGAAACAAATTTTATTAACTGTGATCAAATTGAATATGTAAAAACTGTACATAACACTACCTCACTTCACTGTGATAAAATTTGGATAAACCTGTTAGTAAACGATATTAAATTAAAAATGGAATTTGACAGTAAATCAACAGTTTCAATCATTTGTAGTAAAGAATATGAAGAAAAGTTTCAAAATGTGGAACTAAAACCTGCGAATATTATTTTAAAATCATATTCTGATAACACTTTAAATGTTTTAGGTAAAATGGAGGTAATGGTGACTCTCGGACAGGAAGCTAAGAAATTAAATTTATACGTTGTGTCTGGCGACAAAAACGCTCTTTTTGGAAGAGATTGGATTCAAAACTTTTCGAGTGACCATCTCAGTAAAATCCTCAGGAGTGTACATGCTATAGAAGTTTCTGGTGAGAGTAATCTAAACAAATTTATCAAAAAATATTCCGCGCTATTTGAAAACCAAATAGGGGAATTAAAAGGCGAACCAGTCTCGATAATTTTAAAAAATGAAGCAAAGCCAGTATTTTATCGAGCCAGGCCAGTCCCGTTTGCAATAAAAAATCTAGTAGAGGAAGAGATAGATTATTTAGAGAAAGAGGGTGTCTTAATTAAGGTTGATTATAGTTAATACGCGACTCCAGTAGTACCTGTAGTTAAATCCGGAAATAAAATTCGCTTATGCGCCGATTTTAAAGTTACTCTAAATCCAAATGTAATAGTAGATGAACACCCGTTGCCAACCACTGATGAACTATTTCACCTCCTGCTAACAGGGGGTGAGAAATTTTTAAAAATTGATTTAAAAACGGCGTATCTGCAAATGCCAGTAAGAGAGGAAGACCAAAAGTATCTTACACTAAATACTCACAAAGGTCTTTACAAATGTACAAGTTTCATGTACGGTATAAGTTGCGGTCCGTCCAAATTTCAAAGGAAAAACGAAAATATATTGTCAGGTACACCCGGTATTGGTATAGCAGTTTTTATTGACGAAATTCGGTTAACCGCTCCAAATGATAAAGTCCATTTAGAACGTTTAGAGTTAATATTCAGTAGACTTTTAGAATATAATGTTAAAGTTAATCTTAAAAAATCTGAATTTTTGAAAAACGAAATAGAGTATTGCGGATATCGTATTGACAAATACGGAATACATAGAGCGAAATCTAAAATTGAAGCAGTGTTACAAGCGCTAACACCAAAAAATATTCAAGAATTACAATCCTTTCTAGGTTTAATAAATTATTACAGCCGGTTTTTCAAGAATTTAAGCGAATTATTAGACCCAATGCGAATGTTATTACGTGAAGGTACTAAATGGAAATGGACGAAAGAATGCGACGAAGCGTTGTCTAAAATTAAACAAATTATGAAAGCTCCAGATTTTTTAGTTCATTTTTCTAATTAGCAACTGATGCTTCACCGATTGCATTATTATGAAATGAAAAATTCTTTTAAATACACAATTTTATAAAAAAATTTATCTTAAAAATGCCACAATACCTTAAAATGAAAAAATTAACCAAATTATGCCAAATTTAATATTAAATACATAAGATAGTTATTGGCACTGGCGAAAGGTAAAATTTAAAAATGAAGGCGATTCTAGACTGACCGAATAAATTGAAAGTAAAAAATCTGACGTGGACACCACATGACTTCCTTGTACGCCTTGTGTGTTCATACTTTTCTTAATAACTAAAATGTAGAATAATATAAAAAATTCTTTTAACTTATTATACTAGTATACTCACAAATATATTTTAGTCATTTTATTTAAACTGCAGAAGAAGATATAAAGCATATTTTACTATTGTCACTGTCATGTCATAATCATTTAAATTTTACGTAGTAACAAATGTTAATCGATCATGGACTACAAGATACCGAAATACTAAATTATAAATATATACTTTAATTATTCCTAAATGATACCAGATACAAAAATATTTATAAAATACCGATTGTAGGTAATAATCACATAATCTCTCATTTAAAATTAAAAAATTTGTCTTAAATTAAATATTTATCGAAATATTTGACAAAAGTACTACTTCCGGTTTATAGATTGAAACAAAAAATAGGAGGTGCACAACTAGATGCTATAACAGTCCTAAATACAAAATTTCAACTTTCTACGTCTAACCGTATTTGAGTTATGCGACACATACGTCCGTACATACGTACAGACGTCACGACGAAACTAGTCATAATGGATTCAGAAAAGGTCAAAACGGATATTTCCATCAAAATCTGAAAACCGAAATTTTTCGCGATTACAATACTTCCTTATTACTCCGTACAAGGAAGTAAACATCTTAAGTTAATTATTTTTATGATTAGTAATTTCATTTTCAATATTTTAATTTAGTTTACTTATATAAAATACATAATAACAATAAGTATGATACAAAAGTTACATAGAACAAAATCCAAGTAATATCATTTTTAGCAATAATTCCCGGGCAAAATTACAAGATTATAAAAAATGATCACCACACGATTTTTTATTTCATAACCAGTAAATCTTTGAATGTTGAATCAGTACCTACATTAATTAACACACAATTTGACTTGTGAAGCGTTGAGGTTGATAATGGCCGCGGCGAATTGTTAAAAATAAACCGGCGGCGGCGACGCGCCGGCTTGAACGCTTAATTTTTAAGTGGCTTCTCTTTAGGCACCGCGCCGGTGTACGCCGGCGTATTCACATCAAAAACTTCGTAATATATCGATATGTGTAGCAAAGTTAGTGGATAATCTTATTAGATGTCATATGATACAAATTTTATTTTTATTGAACAATTACTTTTTTATTTTGTTGTCTAGAGAATGGACAAAAGTTGAACATAATAATAACGCAACATGCAACTTAAAAAGTTATTATCATAACTTGATTGACAACTTACATGATACTGATACAACACATTTAAAAATACCTAATGAATAAATAACAATATAAACAAATAACATAAAAAATAGGTAATAAAATTTAGAAACTGGAAAGAAATAATTATAAACAGACTATGAGTCTCAATAAAGTTATTGTTAAAAAATACATGATACAACACATTAAAAAATAATGAATCTTATATACTAAAAGGCTTAAAGTTGTTGATTTTTAGCCAAACTAGCAACGCATTTACAACTGCACAACGTTATGAACGAATTATCCGATTTTCATGATTTTTTTACGAGGTGATAGAGGGTGTCGAGACGCAAAAACCTTTGTATAGTTCAATTGTTTTTGATTTTCTTTTGTTTGAGAAAAATGCCAAAAACTGACTTTTTGATTTTCGTTAATAACAAATGAATGGTTTATTCTATCGATTTAAAAATTGGTATACATAGTAAGGGATTAATAGGGAGTCCATGCGACCAGGTCTCAATGTTCCAGATATAATAGTTTTTTAGTTATTAATGAAAAACTGAGATTTCATCAGTGAATCAGAGCTTTGAATGCTCAAATGTTCAACAACTGACTGTTGAATAAAAAACAATGCTACATTGTGTCAAACTGACGTTTACAATTCGAGATTTCAAATGCACTTTTCTTAATTAATATAATTAATAGAAGAAATTTGTTAATTATATTCAGTTATAATAGAAGGAGCGTAATTTTTTTAAATATTTTCATCAATTTTAGTACTACTTTTAAAAAATTTATTTTATTTTGACAATCATTACAAAGTACAGTCACAGAAAAAGACATCAGAAGTTTTAGTACATTCAGGGTAAAAATTGTTAACATATTTGGGAAAAAACAATGCTATGTTCTGTCAAACTGACGTTTACAGTTTACAATTCGATATTTCAGATGCATATGTATCTTATTACGTTATATTAGTAATAGAAGCAATTTGTAAATTATGTAATAATCGAAAGAATCATTTTTTTGTATTTTTATCAATATTCGTATTTTTTTAAATATTTATTTTATTTTGACAGTCGTATCAAGTACAGTCCCAACAAAAGAAGTGAGCACTAACTTTATAAAATTTTTGAAAATGGCGACCAACAATAATTGTCATTTGTTTTTATTAAAAAATCATATCGAGTTTGATATCAAATTCAGGGGCTGGATAAGGGCTACCTAATTAATAAAATTATTTAAAATGGTGGCCGACGATTGTCATTTATTTTTTTTAAAACAATATAGAATTTTATCAAGTTAGATATCAAATTAAAGGGTTGAAAATGGGCTACCTCATTAATAAAATAATATAAATCGATCAGGTGAGCACAACTTTATAAAATTGTTGAAAATGGCGACCAAGGATTGTCATTTGTTTTTAACAAAAAATCATATCGAGTTTGATATCAAATTCAAGGGCTAGATAAGGGCTACCTAATTAATAAAATTATTTAAAATGGTGGCCGACGTTTGTCTTTTTTTTTAAACAATATAGAATTATATTAAGTTTGATATCAAATTAAAGGGTTGAAAATGGGCTACCTCATTAATAAAATAATATAAATCGATCAGGTGAGCACAACTTTATAAAATTGTTGAAAATGGCGACCTACGATTGTCATTTGTTTCTATCAAAAAATCATGTCGTTTGATATCAAATTCAAGGCTACCTAATTAATAAAATTATTTAAAATGGTGGCCGACGATCGTCATTTATTTTTATCAAAAACAATATAGAATTATATCAGTTTGATATCAAATTAAAGGGCTGGCCATGGGCTACCTAATTAATAAAATAATTTAAATCGGTCAGGTGAGCACTACTTTATAAAATTGTTGAAAATGGCGACCGATTGTCATTTGTTTTTTTCAATAAAAAAAAAACAATTCGAGTTTGATGTCAAATTAAAGAGCTAGATGAGGGCTAATTAATAAAATTATTTAAAATGGTCGCCTGCGATTGTCTTTTGTTTTTTAAAAAATATGTTAGAATCATACCTATTGAGTATGATACAAATTAAATATTTTGATAAAAGAGCTAATACAAGATTGTTCAAAATGGAGACCGCCGATCGTCATTTGTTTATATCTTAAAATTGTTAAAATCATATTGATTTTAATATATCAAAGTAAAGGTCTTGATGTTGCTGATGAGGAGTGATATACACAATAAGTGATAAATATGATAGTGGGTGATTAGCTTCTGTTTTTTCCTTTCAAAATAGTAAAATCATTTCAAGTTTGATATATCAAATATAAGGTTTTGATAAGGTAACTACAATATTGTTCAAGATGACGTTCGACAATAGTCTTTTGTTTTTAGTTGGATAACCAGGATACCTATTTATTTTTAATGCCTTTACTAAAATTTATATTGAAGAAGGCGAAGATGAATAATTTGAAATTGTAATTAAATAATTTTTTTCGTTAGAGTCTAAATGTTAAAATCGTTATAATTAAGGCACGAAGTGCCGAATCCTTCCATATTCAGAGCCCGCGGAGCTTGAGCCCGCGAAGCGGGCGAATCTCCCTTGTCGCGCGGTAGCGCGACCTAGCTGAAGGCCCGCGTAGCGGGGCCTGACGCTAGTCTTATATACTAAAAGGCTTAAAGTTGTTGATTTTTAGCCAAACTAGCAACGCATTTACAACTGCACAACGTTATGAACGAATTATCCGATTTTCAGGATTTTTTTACGAGGTGATAGAGGGTGTCGAGACGCAAAAAGCTTTGTATAGTTCAATTGTTTTTGATTTTCTTTTGTTTGAGAAAAATGCGAAAAACTGACTTTTCGATTTTCGTTAATAACAAATGAATGGTTTAATCTATCGATTTAAAAATTGGTATACATAGTAAGGGATTAATAGGGAGTCCATGCGACCAGGTCTCAATGTTCCAGATATAATAGTTTTTTAGTTATTAATGAAAAACTGAGATTTCATCAGTGAATCAGAGCTTTGAATGCTCAAATGTTCAACAACTGACTGTTGAATAAAAAACAATGCTACATTGTGTCAAACTGACGTTTACAATTCGAGATTTCAAATGCACTTTTCTTAATTAATATAATTAATAGAAGAAATTTGTTAATTATATTGAGTTATAATAGAAGGAGCGTAAATATTTTTAATATTTTCATCAATTTTAGTACTACTTTTAAAAAATTTATTTTATTTTGACAATCATTACAAAGTACAGTCACAGAAAAAGACATCAGAAATTTTAGTACATTCAGGGTAAAAATTGTTAACATATTTGGGTAAAAACAATGCTATGTTCTGTCAAACTGACGTTTACAGTTTACAATTCGATATTTCAGATGCATATGTATCTTATTACGTTATATTAGTAATAGAAGCAATTTGTAAATTATGTAATAATCGAAAGAATCATTTTTTTGTATTTTTATCAATATTCGTATTTTTTTAAATATTTATTTTATTTTGACAGTCGTATCAAGTACAGTCCCAACAAAAGAAGTGAGCACTAACTTTATAAAATTGTTGAAAATGGCGACCAACAATAATTGTCATTTGTTTTTATTAAAAAATCATATCGAGTTTGATATCAAATTCAGGGGCTGGATAAGGGCTACCTAATTAATAAAATTATTTAAAATGGTGGCCGACGATTGTCATTTATTTTTTTAAAAACAATATAGAATTTTATCAAGTTAGATATCAATAAAGGGCTGAAAATGGGCTACCTAATTAATAAAATAATTTAAATCGGTCAAGTGAGCACTACTTTATAAAATTGTTGAAAATGGCGACCAAGGATTGTCATTTGTTTTTAACAAAAAATTATATCGAGTTTGATATCAAATTCAAAGATAAGGGCTACCTAATTAATAAAATTATTTAAAATTGTGGCCGACGTTTGTCGTTTTTTTTTTAAACAATATAGAATTATATCAAGTTTGATATCAAATTAACGGGTTGAAAATGGGCTACCTAATTAATAAAATAATATAAATCGATCAGGTGAGCACTACTTTATAAAATTGTTGAAAATGGCGACCAACGATTGTCAATTGTTTATATAAAAAATCATATCGAGTTTGATATTAAATTCAAGGTCTGGATAAGGGGTAGTACCTAATTAATAAAATTATTTAAAATGGTGGCCGACGATTGTCATTTATTTTTATCAAAAACAATATAGAAGTATATCAGTTTGATATCAAATTAAAGAGCTACCTAATTAATAAAATTATTTAAAATGGTGGTCGACGTTTGTCATTTTTTTTTTTTAACAATATAGAATTATATCAAGTTTGATATCAAATTAAAGGGTTGAAAATGGGCTACCTCATTAATAAAATAATATAAATCGATCAGGTGAGCACAACTTTATAAAATTGTTGAAAATGGTGACCTACGATTGTCATTTGTTTCTATCAAAAAATCATGTCGTTTGATATCAAATTCAAGGCTACCTAATTAATCAAATTATTTAAAATGGTGGCCGACGATCGTCATTTATTTTTATCAAAAACAATATAGAATTATATCAGTTTGATATCAAATTAAAGGGCTGGCCATGGGCTACCTAATTAATAAAATAATTTAAATCGGTCAGGTGAGCACTACTTTATAAAATTGTTGAAAATGGCGACCGATTGTCAT